>CM070737.1:16570130-17057630 GCA_036346245.1 Bonia amplexicaulis | reverse complement strand
AATTCATCAATATATTGCTTGATAGGAGTGCCTTCTTGCATACGCATTCTAAACAAGCGCATCATGAGGTAGAAACGACTTGAGAGTGACTTGTCCAAATAGAGGGCTTCTAATTTCTTGCAAAGAGCCAAAGCGGCCTTCTCCTCACAAACTTGCTGCAATACATTATCGGCAAGAGCCAAACGGAGCACCACAAATGTTTTCTTATCTAATTTCTTCATCTCATCACTTGACACATTTGTCAAATCTGGATCACCATCTTCCAATACACTGTGTAAACCCTTGTCAACCAAAATAAAGTGTATTTTCACTTGCCATAAAACTGAAAGTCACCATTGCCATTGAACTTGCTCACTTCCAAAGTTGACATCTTCACAAAAGACAGCAAACAAACAAGTGACTTTGATATAAATTTGCTCTGATAACACTTATGAGCACAGAGGAACAACGGAAGCGACAATAACAGCGAGCTAATTTCTCACAAGCATTTCACCAAATACCTTGTATGCATGCAATAAAACAACCATTTGGCTTCAAACCTACAAGTACCAAGCTATCCAATCTTCCCAACACGAATATACTTGTAAGATTAGCTCACTAGAATGTCAATATCTCATCATCATCATCCATATATCAAAAAACACACATGTGTCATCTCATATGTCAACTCAAACCATACACCATCAACTTGAGCAAAGAAATCAATAGCAAGCAAGATGATGACTCAAATCAACACATATGGCAAAGAGAATACCAAATCAATGGGAGACTCCAAGATTTACGTGGAAACCCCTCATGGGGAAAAACTACGGGCGACGGTGAGATGATTCTTCACTATAGAGATGAAACGAGTACAGGAGTTGGAATCAACAAGGTGGAAAGGCTCCAAATCCCCAATTTTCTCACCCAAATTTGTGGATTTGGTGGCGACAAAACCTCTCCTCTTTTCTCCCTAACCCTAGAAGCCCAAAACAACAAGTCTCTCATTTGGTTTGAGTTAGGGAGAGGCTTAAAATGGCAGATTTACAGAAAAGCCCCTAAGATTGCTAAATATTACAAATAATCCCAATTTCGGTCTACAACATGCCTAAGCAATGTTTTGCATGGTAAATGAGCCAAAATGACTTCCAAATGGTGAAATTAGGAGCTGCACATTGTCATAGATATGGCTATGTAACGTTGTCTATCGCCATGTTTCTTCACTAACAGTCTGATTTCACAGGGTCGAGCAGTGTTTGCAACTGGAAGCCCATTTGATCCAGTGGAGTACAATGGCAAGATATATGTGCCTGGCCAGGTTTGAATAATGACCACTGCTCAGGTTATTGCATAGACTTTGTCTGCTTCAAATGGACTGAACTAAACTATATAACCGTGTTCCTGGCATACAGGCAAACAGTGCCTGTATCTTCGCAGGGTTTGGCCTTGGTGTGGTGATGTCTGGGGCGATCCGTGTGCATGATGACACGCTTCTTGCAGCCTGCAAGTACTCCTAGGGATAAATAATGCAACATATCACTTGTTATTAACTGTTATTACATTGATCTCTATATGGCACTATCTGCATGAGCTCAAATCAGGCAATGGAGATGTGGTAAAAAGTAGAGAAGGCAACCTGAAAATAAGGGACTTTCCTTGTAATCTGTTTTTTCCTATCATAAAGGTCCTTAATGCAAATACAAAGCTGTAGAGTTCTGTCAGTTTAGGTACCTAATTGAACATCCTATATCAATTTGCATGCAAAAAATATGGGCAAGCAATGAACAGCTTTGTGGATCGATACTCACTTTTGGTCGTCTTTGAAATCTATGCCGAGCTGGCTAATTTACTTTGATCATGCCTCCTGGAACAGTGGAGGCTCTGGCTCAGCAGGTCACACAAGAGAATTTTGATAAGGGGCTCATTTATCCTCCCTTGGCAAATATCAGAAAGATCTCTGCCCACATTTCAGCCAACGTTGCAGCAAAGGCATATGAACCTGGTCACCTGGTATGGCCCTTGCGATGTGATGTAAAATGCCTCAGTGGCCATTCTCAATCGGACAGATAACCGTCCTTCTGGAGAAGGATAAATTTGGAATAAAGCTTCCACAGTTTCTCCCTCGGTACTGTGCCAGTTATACATATATGCTACTGTCTTCTGCAGGTACTTGGCCGTATGCCTGTTTGGCTGTTTGGTGCAGACACCAGAAAAGATTCTCCTCCTGGGGGCCGTGAGCACGATGCCCAGGCGCATGAGCCATTGGAAAAAGCCTGCGGACATTCAAGGGGGCACCTTGCTTGAAATGGCTCCGGTCATTGCATGTTTCCAAAAGCAAAGATCCAATGTGATAGGAGCTGACCAGGCTCTCTTTTGGGTGTGTATGTGCTAATAAATTACGTCCATCCGAGTGGCACTGTTCGTGCTGGCTCCCATTCCTCACCGTGCTGATTCTGTAGTCCCTAAAGTTGCAAATAATTAATCATGGGGTAAGATGCTGGCAATTTTCATCTGATTGAACTGGGGGTGGGACCTATAGGAAATAATCATGGAGTAAGATGCTAGAAACTTCATTTGATTGAACAGGGACCTATAGGCTATAGCTACGAATCTAGATTGGCCAGTGTGTGATAATGGAGGTGCAAATGAAACTATTACCATTCCGGCCGACTGTACTACAATGTACTACACATAGGTCATAGGGCATGTTCTTTTTAGCTGCGGCTTATGATTTTTAGCTGAAATTTTTGAATTTTGACTGTTTACGGTACAGATTACGGAGAGACTGATACTAACTTACGATTTTGGCTGGTACAGATGTTAGGCTTTCAACATATACTACGTTTAACTTGTAGACCCTATCTTAAAAAATACTCTATTTAAAAATTAGGTACTATAGCAAAAATCAAAAACCGCTCAACTTTTGATTTGCCAAACAGGCGCATAGCCTTAGAAATCCTTGGGCGGTTATACGTAAACCATCGTATAACCTCCATTATTGGGCACTTCTCCTGTACTGTAATCAACTTTTCACCATCGATGACAGGGGGGTAAGTCCCTGACGTGACAACAAATGGAAATCTACCCTGCAATCCTAAAAGGTGAGCTCTCACACAGTGATATCACGATATCCCATGCACCCTTTTATGTGAATGGTTTATACCGGATTCATCGTTCCTGGTATTATTGGCTGAGGCACTTTTGGCTTTCGATTTGGTTTATCATTTTTTTTCTTTTTTCTAGCAATTGGCTTTAAACTTGCATCTTTTAAGATGACATTTTTAAGTAGATTATAGTAGATGTTATATTGAATTTATCTATAGCGGCTAAAATTACATATAATTATTTATTTTTGTCTACTATTTTCCGTGAACAATCAGAATTTAAAAACCATAAGCCAAAAACTAAAATCACGATCTAAAAGAACCAACTTCATTATCATATACATGTCCTCTCGCGACAACATTATCCTACATTCGATCTGATTTTTAAGCACATTTTTGCAGGAAGAATAACATGCTTCGCGAAATAATAGGCGCAAATAACAATAGTTTTCTAAACAAACACACATCTTCATGTGATCATGTAGCAAGGTTTTCAGGAGCAGCTGCGCTGGTGTGTGTACCCGGCAATATCGACCGCCCCATTTGGGTTGGTGCGTGGAACTGCACAGAGCCAAGGAATTGATGTCACTGCCATGCGGGCCCAATATAGTCCTGCCGCAGGGCTGGGCCCACATGGCGGCAGCTTGTATGCCTAGCAGTCGTTTGTCACACGGGTGGAGCGAGCACTTTCAGCGTCTCGAAGTGGCCGAGTGGGAGGAGGGGAGTTGCACCCTGGTATCCGGGGACTTTTGGGCGCACTTTTCAGGGCTGTTCCCTGCGACTGTGACTGTAGCTTAGATTTTTTAGCTGAAATTTTTAAATTTTAACTGTCTACGACAGATATATGAAGAGAGATACTTATTTGTGATTTTGGATAATACAGATATAGATATTGGATTTTTAATGTGTACTACAATTAACTTATATATTCTATCTAAAAATACTCCGTTTAAAAATTAGATAGTATAGCAAAAATCAAAAGATAGTTTCAAAAGCCGAAAAGAACTACCCTTAATTAGGTACTGCGCGAAAGGGAGGCAGCTCCACTCGGCGCACGGACGCTGACGAGCGTGTTGATCGATCGCCACGGCCAAAAACTGCCCCCCGGCCTCAAAAGCCGAGCTCTCGCGTGTCTTCCTCCCCAGCTACCTGAGCCCCTGGCCGGTTAATTCGCCGCCCTCCTCCCTCCCTCGCTTTGCTCGCCACGCTAGCTAGCCCTCGCATCTCCCTGCAGGTAGCCCCACCGCTAGTGCGCGCGCGCGACAATGCATCCGGGCACCGATCAGTGTGCGTGTGGCGGTGCCTACGTTTAGAAGACGAGGACGATCGATGCCGGCCGCGGGGGCGCAGTCGCCGTGGGCGTCGGGGGAGAGGCGGCCGCACTTCTTCAAGGTGCTCATCGGCGACTTCAAGCAGCGCCTGGTGAGTGAACGATCGAGTGTTAGGATCACCGTCGGTGTCTTGCATGTTCTAGGCTTCTAGCCCACTAACCTGCTAGCTAGGCACGCTACACTTCGTGTCCTCACGAAAGAAATAGCCGCTGTTTCGCGCGGTTGCTATAGGAGACGGTCTCCCAAGGATGGAATTCCCATGGCTATATATGACAGCCACTTTGCAGACAGAGAGAGAGAGAGAGAGATAACGCGCACGGTTAGCATATGTTGTTTGCCCAACTTAAAAGAGCAGAGGGAGAAAAGTGCGTGCCAATATGTGCATGAGGCCACTGAAAATTTGTCATACGCTTTCAGCGTGCATGCACCGATCGATTGCATTTTGTGCAATATGTTAGCTTTACATGCATGGCTTTCTCTCGCCCTGCTTCGAACATGCATTGTAAAGATTATCGATCGTAGTTGTTAGCTACAATTAATGTTGATATACGGCAACATTCAACGCAATTGATGCGAGGATTGCCAGGACGATGTGCTCTTTTTTTTTCTCAGTGGCTGCAGGGACTTGGGAGTCCGAGGTGCTTAGTTGTCTGGTTTCAAAGCATGGCTCAAGGAAAAATGTGAAGCTAGTGATAAACCAATAAGCATATCAATATGGGTTATATATCACGCTTGAGCACCTGCCTTACGCGACTAAAAAGCTAAAGACTGACATAAGCTCCTTGTAAAAAATTGAGTACCTTTTTTCTGTAAGTCATGAATCTTTTACAAAAACAAGTGCTGTGATTAATCTTTGTTTTTTTTTACTATCTAAGCACATGATCAGTGCTTTTCTTCATCCCTCAAAGGATATTTAGAAGATTTTTTTCCCAGAACACAAATCAATTAGTAATGATTTTATGGATATCAGTATAAGGACTCCTCTTAAAATAATTCTTCCATGCATGTAAATGCAGAAAATCCCGCCAAACTTCTGCAAGCACATCCCCTGGGAGGCGTCAAGAAAGGCCAAGAGTCTGAAGGAGGCGTCCATGGCGGCCACCCTGGAGGGCCCCAGCGGCCGGACGTGGCTGGTCGTCATCCGCCGGACCGCCGAGGGCACCTTCTTCACCTCGGGCTGGCCCAAGTTCGTGCAGGACCAGGCGCTGAGGGAGCTCGAGTTCCTCGTGTTCCGGTACGACGGCAACACGCACTTCACCGCGATGGTGTTCGACAAGACGGCGTGCGAGCGGGAGGACCTGCTCGGTGGCGAGCCCCGGCAGCGCAAGAAACGGGGCCGGCCGAGGACGGCTTCGCGTGTTGCCGCGCGGGACAAGAAGGATTCGGTTGGGAAAGAGCTGGTGCCGTACCATCCGCCTAGCGACCAGCAGTTGCGACTCGCACGCTCCAATTGGACGCCGGAACTGGGTAAGTCAAGTGGTACTATACAGTACTGCACTAGTACATCCTTTTGTTTGCAGGGATTACCAGTGGGTTCTTTTATACTGTGATTTTTGTTTTTTAGTTTATGATTTTTGAGTTTTAGCTATTCACGAGAGATAGAACAAAGAGAAAAAAAGTCGCATATCACGTCCCACCGACCATAAAATTGTACAATAATTATTGGCCCAGCAGTTTTTTTATAGCCACATCCCACGACAGATTTACCGGTGTAGCATATCACGTCACGCGGTAGCTGTCAGGTTCATGATTTGGTTGCGCCTTGACACGGCACGACAAATTTGCTTCTGTAGCCTGTGCAATTTCCTTGCGAGAACGAATGATTGTGTTGCATGTTTCAATTATCAGAGCTACTCACCGTTTTGCAGGATCAACCGGGCGGTACAGCGCTGTCAAGACCGAAGTAGACGCCGACGAGCTCCCGCTGTGCGTGATCCCTGCACCGTCGCAGCGCTCGCCGAGCCACGGACCAGGAGCTGAGAACGGCGTCGCGGCGAGGAGGTGCGTGGTGAAGACGCGGAGCATCCAGGACGACCTCGCTCTCGCCAACGTCCCCCCGTCCGTCCAGCGCTACAAGGGGTACGTGTCGCGTCGGCGCCCCGTCACGAGCGCCGAGCGGCAGCGGGCGACGGAGATCGCGTACGCGTTCCGGTCGTCGCTGCCGTACTGCGTCATCCGCATGAGCACCATACACGTCTACTACTCCTTCATGATGGTGAGCCGCTCAACTTGGCCGTAGTATGGAGATTCATTCCTAGCTGACTGCGCATGTACGCAACCTGTGAATTGACCTTGTGGGTTGTGAAATGTGATGGATGTGTGTGCAGAGGTTCCCGACGGAGTTCTCGCGGCAGCACCTGCCGCGGGAGAGGACGGACGTGGTGCTCCGGGACCCGGGCGGCAAGGCGTGGGCGGTGCTCTACATCCCCAACACGAGGGACCGCCTGTCGCGCGGCTGGTGCGCGTTCGCGCGCGGCAACTGCCTGGAGGAAGGAGACTACTGCGTGTTCGAGCTCGTCGGCACGGCCGAGTTCCGCGTCCACATCTTCAGGGTGGTCGAGCTTGCCGTGCCGGCGGTCAGGCTCCGAAGAGCTTGCTGACCTGTGCCTGTCGACGTAACGAGCGCATTGGATCATCAGACTCTGAATAAATGCATTACTGCGTACGAATAAGCAATTCAAAAAAAAAAACCCAACAATACCGTTCAATTTTACCTTGGCATTGCAGAATCAGTATAGCAAATAAGCTAGCTGATGGATCACTGTCTCCAGTGTTTTTGTCGCTGCAGGTGTCGTGGTGAATCTATTTTGTCAACTTGCAGATGTTGTTAGTGATATGCTCTGGAAGTGATCATGCAGATTATTATATCACTTTTATATTTATAATATTTCGAATAATATATTATTTTGTTCATTGAATAGATATCTTTCGTATTGATCAACAAACATGTGACGTATTCGTAGAACTCTTTATTCTTGTTTTTTGTTATTCTAAATTATCCCTGATTTTATATCATTATGTAAGACAATTATAATTTATAGATCAACATATGTATTAACTGATAATCATGTTTCACGGATTATGGATATAATGATATCAAATCAATAATATGAACACATGTTAAAGAACATGGTATTGAATTGACCTACTATGAAACACTGCGGGAATTGTTATATTCTTAAGTGTTATCCGTTGGTTTCATTTATAGTGTATGTAGGATGCGTAGAACTAAGATCATTATAGTTTTCTACGTGTATAATAGTTTAATTAGAGGTTGTCAAACACTACTCTATAACTGGATGATCATAAAGATAGCTTTTGGATTTACTATGACATATACTGATGAATATGAGCGATCAAGACATAATTTGCCCCTCCTATATAACAGAAGATATATCTTTGATCCCTATGGTTGAATTAAGAAAGTGCGTATCTATACCGAATGTGGTTAATGAGTCAATCACAGTTGAGTAATCTACTACAGATTCGAGTAAAGAATCGAACTATCATAGGATGACACACTTCTCACCTTAAGTTCGATCTGGTATCGTGAGGCAAAATGATCGGTACATGAGCGTTATATAGATTCATCCGATATAATCTTTATGTATGTTTGCGATAAGGATCCGATCGATAGCTCTTTGAGTGGGATATGATCTCCACTCGTATTTGATAAGAATTCCACACTGACGTACGCCGTTCTATCTCTGGGCATGTGGATTTTAATAAAGCCTTTGCTGTGACTGTGACGCTGATTGGGATGATCGCAAGGAGACAGATGACTAGAGGATGATTGACTACTTTCGTTACACCGACACGTGCTACGTTGAATCGACTGTTTCAACTCTACTTCTGCTGCATTGTGCATCTAGTGATAATGATATATGATCTTAGGGATAGCAAAAAAATCTCAAAACTCGTGAGCTAGTTAGACTCGTAGTCGGCTTCTCTCAAACTCAGAGCATCACTAGTGAGCCAAGCTGAGGTCCCAGCTCGGTTCACTAAGGAGCTGAGCTCCCTCGCGCTCACGAGGTCGTTAGAGCTCAGGAAATGAGCTGGGCCGAGTTGTAGTTTTAGGCGAGCTTCTGACGGTTCGTTTCCATCTCTATATGATATTTTACTTATATAGTTTTCTAATTTACACGGTAAAAAATTTTGATCTATGTTAACATAGTGCCTAACCATAATTGAATAGATACTTGGTCAAATACGCACCCCTACTGGAGGTTTGGAACGATCGACGGAGCTTTCGCGTCTTAATACTTCTCACTGTACACAAAAGTAGGCAACTTTTATTTAATCTTCGCGTGGACAATGCGAAACGGTGGGAGTCGACGTCGCTCGTCGCAAAAATCGTGCAACAATTCGACCGCGTGCTAAGTGGCTGCAGTTGCTACTATTCCTAGGTTATCAACACGAGAAGAACTGAGGATGATGTGGATAGACCAGTGCAGTCCTTACCAACTTCGTACTAGTCCACCCTACCAACCCCCAAACACCGTGCGCCCGCCGCAGCCCAGCTTCGCTTCCCGGAAAGTTGATCCGGTGGCAGCATCCATGCCGGCCGAAGTAATTTTCGATTTCTCTACCTGATTTTTGATATACTGTTTCTTCAACAAAAACCGGCGATTCTTGTCGGCTGACCACATCGGCATACGCCACCCGCGCCCGTCGCCCACCCACCACCGGGCGCCGGTGCGCCTACGCCGCTATAAATCACGCGAAATCTCGATTAGAAAACCTCGCCCCGGCCCGCACCAGCAATCCACGCCTCGCGTGTTCACCGGCCACCGCCACATCCCAACAACCAACCCCTCCTGCCGCCGCGCGGTGACGCGTGCGGGCAAGATGGCAACGGCCGCCTCCGCTTCCACCGCCGCGCTGCGGGCCAAAACCCCCACCCCAGCCCCGAGCACGCACCCGAGCCCGAAGCCCAGCCCCGCATTCCCGAGGCCTTCCCCTCGCGCCTCCGCTACCGGCAGGCTCCGCGCCAGCCTCCACCTCGGCGGCGCGAGCGCGATCCGCAGCAGCAGCACCGGCAATGGCAGCGGCCTCCACGTGGCGCCCCCCGCGATCGCGCCGCTGGCCGAGCCGAAGATGGCCGGCGCCGCGGGGGTCCATAAGAACGTCCTGCTCTTCCACTGCGAGGAGATGCGGGAGCTCGCCGAGCAGGTGGTCGCCAGGAACGACGACATCGAGCTGTGCTCCATATGCTGGAGGTCCCAAGCTTCCCTTCACTTCTACAATTGCATTATTCTTTTTTCCTTATATGTTAGATTTTTATGCCGTGCGTTCGGAATTGGGGTCCTCTGGGTTTACAATTGGAGCGCGAATCTTGCATCTGGCAGACCAAGTGTCCCGGCAGCACCATTTCTCGGCAAATTAGTGACGTCCTAAATTTGGTGTGGGCTAGTTGAAACTAGCACAATATACCTGCCAATATGACAATTTAATCGATGAAAGAGCGTTTGGGAGAAAAGAATGTCCGAAGTGGGTGGAAATTTGTTGAAGATTTCCCATTTGATGGAGCAGAACCGACCCAATTCGGTGTAGTTTTTAGAATTAGTTTGTCAGGTTTCGAAAGCTGCAACCTTGGCCTATAATGGAACAGGGAAAAGGTGGGCATCGAAAGTGAAGTTATATGCCGTTCTAAGATGCTCACCTGTTGTGTTTACTCCGGACTTGGGACAACACAAGCATGGTACAGTCAACCCACTGATACATACTATATGCGTAGAAACTTTATTTCCTTTCACAATGTATACACTAAAGCAAATGACAACATGGCCCAATTTGTGATCATGTAGTACTTATGTGATTGCTCCATCAAGGGACCTAGAGTTGAAATGATAAATCATTCCAATGTTCTGATCTTAGTTATAGTATATAGGTAGGAACCAACTTTATTCTTTTGGAATATTTCCTATAATCTGTCTCAGCAGCAACTTCTTTTATTTTAGCATAACTAGTCCGATCTTCCCTCTTATGCTAACTTTGGTACCATTTTGCAGGACATTTGCCGATGGATTCCCAAATTTGTTCATCTCGAATGCCCACAGCATTCGTGGGCGACATGTTGCCTTTTTAGCATCATTTAGCTCCCCCAGTGTCATATTTGAGCAGCTATCGACTATATACGCTCTGCCAAAGTTGTTTGTAGCTTCGTTTACTCTTATACTCCCATTTTTCCCAACTGGGACTTCTGAGCGTATGGAAGACGAAGGAGATGTTGCAACTGCCTTCACACTCGCTAGAATTTTGTCAAATATACCAATATCAAGAGGTGGACCTTCAAGTTTAGTGATTTATGATATTCATGCTTTGCAGGTAAGTGAAATTCTTCCTTATTATTCAATTAACTTCTTGTCCTGTTCCTTTTTTTTTAATTCAACACGAACAAACTTGTGCTGACCAACACAACAGGAGAGATTCTACTTTGAAGATTCAGTCTTACCATGTTTTGAGAGTGGCATCCCCTTGCTGAAAAGTAGGCTTCAGGAGCTACCTGATTCTGATAATGTGAGTACGCCTGACTAAATTAAAAAAGAAGTTTTTATTGTCAGTGTTGATGTGATTTGCATTCTGATATGATCCTTAATATCTTTATCAGATAACCATAGCTTTTCCAGATGACGGCGCATGGAAGCGCTTCTATAAGCAACTTCAACATTTTCCTATGGTAATCGTTATTTTGTCTAAGTACTTAAAAATACCAGCAAAAACTGGCATTCCTATTTATCCCCTTCTATAATGAGTGAATGACTTGCTTTTCATAAAATGTCTTTCCGTAGATTATATGCAACAAAGTTAGAGAAGGTGAACAGAGAATTGTACGTATAAAAGAGGGAGATCCTAGAGGCCGTCATGTTGTTATAGTGGATGACTTGGTGCAGTCTGGTGGTACTTTGATTGAGTGCCAGGTAATGAAATTTGTTTACTTAAAACTTCCTATTTTATTTTGTAGTGATTACTTGTGGATCTTCAACTCATGTGGCCTTGTGGTTGAGGAAGTTTATTTCCCAGCAGTTTGCTTTTTTTCTTAAAGGGCATTTCCTGACAGTTTGTAATTATGTATTTGTAACATACTTCCTTAAGATTGTAAACTTATATTCAAGTTTTCTGTACAGAAAGTATTGGCAGCTCATGGAGCAGCAAAGGTTAGTGCGTATGTGACACATGGCATTTTCCCCAACAAGTCATGGGAGAAATTTCAGCATGATAATGGAGGTATGTACCCATCATTAGCTATATTAGCATGCTAATAAATTTCCCACACTGTTATTATTTTTCTATTTAGAGCTTTTGAATCTAGAGGCAATTAATATGAACAAGTTAGTTTCTTTCTCAACTTACACCTTTTAAATGGTATATGATCAAATTAAAAGGGCATGATACAACTGGTTGTTTTCTTCCTTTTGTCAATGAATAACCATTTATTCTTTCACCTACCAATCGTGTTTGACTGAGCAACTGAATCCTTGACTTTTCCAAAGAGCAACATAGAAATTGTCCTTCACCCTAGACGGTAAAGTCACATTTTTCCTTTTTACTAAAGACTGCTTCGACCAGCAAAATTGTGCAACTTTTTCCTGTTTGCATGGAATGAAATCCTTAACATATCAAAGAAAGAGCATTGAAAAAAAATCCCCAATCAGAGATAGGCAAGATGGCTTATATTTCCTCCCGCAACACCTAAAATCTTGTGATTTTCATTGCATCTTAATTTCTCGATGATGCAGTAGTGCTGCATTATACCCTATAAACCTTTCCTCATTAATCACCACAGTTTTCTTACAGCTTTAGACACCAATTGATATGAAGCACTATCCAAACCCCCCTATTTGATTGTTCTTGCCAGTTGCCATCCCTACAATGTTCCAACTTCAAACTTCTCACATGGCTAACTCTGTATAAATGATAGTATGGCAGAAGCACCTTGCGCCAATGAATTTCCAGAGATTTTGCTATTCCAGCACTTATTTTGTGTTGAATAACTTGCTGTTTATTTGCCTGAATATAATTACCAACTTGTTTATTGTAAAAATTTCAGAGGGTCCGGAGCATGGTCTGAGCCACTTTTGGATTACTGATTCATGCCCTCTTACTGTCAATGCGGTGAAGGGCAGGCGGCCGTTTGAAGTTCTCAGTCTGGCAGAATCTATTGCTTCAGCCCTGCAGATTTAGCATACTAATGTGGTCTGCTTGGTCCCTGGGATACTGTTTAGTTCATTCTTCTTCCACCTTTCAGGCTCTTGGATTTTCTTTTCTCACACTAGAAATGATTTTTTAAACCTTCAGTACTAGAAAACCTGAAATGGTACATCTTCATCTCAGGGTGTGTTCCATGGATTATTGAAACTGCGAAGACATTGGTAGGATAGTCTGCTTAATAATTTGGCAGCAAAAGTCAGTAAGTCGAGCTGTGTTCTATAAATAAAACTGTCGAATAATAAGTTTCTCTGAGTTCTCTTCTTGCATTTTCTTCTGGATTTATGCCATGTTTATGGTAGCTGTTCGTTCCGTTGGTTTGAAAGATTTCAGAAGTGCCCGCTAGTGTTGCTGGCTTTTGCTGCTACTGTTTCTTGTGGGCTGTCAGGTCCACACAAGTGAGGCACAATGCGCTTGCGTAATCAACAATCTAAGACAGAATGCATGAACGGACTTGGAATTAAGAACCTCAATTTCTCGTGTAAGACTCCGTTCGGAATACAGAATTTGCAAAAATTTCACGTAAAACATTTCAGTTCATTCAAAGCCTCGCTAGGTGCCAAGTGCCAACAAAGAAGGAACTCTTTCCCCTTTTGACCAGAAAAGAGAAGCGGTTGCGACGATTCTGTGCTCTTTTTGGTGCCGTGCAGGAACACCCCGGCTCCTTTCTGAGTTCAAAGTGCTATCATCTACTTTATAATGCTATCAACTTTAACTTTTACTGCTGGTTTTGTGAAGCAATTTCTTTATTTAAATATCAACCAAACGACAAAAGTTGATACGTTTGACAATAAGCGCAACAGAGGTATAAATTTGTTAAGTACTAAAAAGGTACTTAGACTATTCAAGACTAAATATGCTAACTATAGATGACATGTGAATTACTGTTGTACATGAAACGACTGTGCTACTCCCGCCCGTACATGTGGCCTTCAATAGATTCTTCAAATGTTGATGTTCAATCATAAGCATCTCTCCTCGTAGTAATCAACAGATAAGTCAGGATATCATTTCATAACACGGCATAAATCATGGCATAAAATAAATACCCGTCATTCATCATAATCCACATCCTACTATGCACTTGCCTGATTATTCCCGTAGACGATGCGTGGAGGAGCGCCAAACCAAAACCTCCACCTGAAAGTATCACCCGAACTCTCAACTCAACATTGCAATTCACACAAACATGCAAACAACAACGGTTCTACGTGTATAGACAACCAACTACATTCCTACACGCAAACCCAATACCCACAACCTCTCTCTCACCGGACACCTTTCCGATGCCCCGGCGCCCAAATGATCATAATTTAATGATTATCGTCTATAATCGCAGATAAATCTTATTTACACGTCTACCATTTTTCTCCTCTTTTCTTTTCTTTTTTTCTCCTCTTCTTTTTTTCTTTTTCTTCTTTTCTTATCCGTCGACGCTCTCATTTCTTACCCCCCTCTCTCCTGGCTGCTTCCTTCTCTCCCGATCCAGATCGGATCCCGGCGCCGCACCTCCTCAACCTCTCCCCAGCTTTGGCGCCTCCACCGCCGACTCCTGGTCCGGCGTTTCCTCCTTTGGCTTGGTTTTGAGCTGCTGCTCCGCCGTCCTCATGTCTCCTCCAGGCGTCGCCGCCGTCGTCTCCTCCCCGTGGTCGCCCTCTCGGCTAGTGCCGCCGGTCCCCCTCTACACCGCTGTCTTCGGCCCCTCTGCCGCCCGAGTTCTTCGCACCTTTACCAGTAACCCTAGGTTGATCCTAGTCTCGGGGCTATTGCCCGTCGGCTCCGCTCCAATCTTCTTTCTTCCTCCTCTGACTCACCTCTTCTACTCTTGCTCTACTGCTTCTAGCTAGTAATCTTTGTGATGGTGCTGTGTGTCTTAGTGATGCTATGTGCTATTCGATTGGGTGCTTGTTGGCTACGAAATGCATAGTTTAACATCGAGGAATTGATGCTATTTCTATGGGTAATTGGTGGGCTACCTTTGCCGATCGGGTTGCTTTGAGAAGGAACGAAGGCTTGTTCTTGGCGGTTGCTTTCTTGGTTGGCCATGTGCCGACTGGCCATGGCCTTCTCCTTCTACGACTTGCTGGCCTGCGATCTAGCTTTTTGTCGACTTCTTGCTCCTGGGCGGCTTGCTCTGATTCTGCGTTGCGGTGGCCGACTCTGTGGCTGTGTGGTGAGGGTTTAGACTTGGTGGGGGAAGGAAAAAGAAGAGTGAATGTCTTACTGCCGTGCTCAGTATTTCTTCTTGATCTCCTCGGCTGGTTGCGTCTCCTTTTTGGCTTACAGTCGTGTTCTCTAGATGAGTCGAGTTGTTCCTTTACTGTAGCGATGTGGTGGCCGGTTGATCTTTTGGGTGATTTGGAATATTTGGCTGGCTGCTATGGTATTTAAATCTATGTTAGGTTTGTTTATGCCGAGTGATGACTCTATAGTTGTGCGAGATGCTGATCAACCTCCGAACGATCAGGTATCTTTGTGAGTAGATTACCCTACTTAAAATTAATCTTTAGAGTTTTGACGATATTTTTTTCTCTTTTCTTTCCTTTTCTTTCCACGGTTATTACACGCGCCGTGGTCGCGGGAAGCGAAGAGAGCCGCTTCTTCAATTCGCTCTTAATCCGCAGTCCGCACCAACAACCAACCAGCCGCGCTCCATCGCCTCCTCTGCTGCCCTCCTCCTATCAAAAACCCAACGCGAGCGAGCGAGCGAGCGAGAGAGAGAGAGAGAGAGAGAGAGAGCGCAATCTGCGGCATTGCTCATGGAAGAGGAGAGGAGGCCTCACTTCTTCAAGGTCCTCGTCGGCAACTTCGCCTGTCGCCCCGTGAGTATTCCTTCCTCCCCAAACCCTTCCCTTCAGTTCTTGTGGTGTTTGCATGTGCACACTTGGTCTGGCTATTGGAGGGGAAAAGACAAGCCAGGAACGCACTTGGGTTCCTCTTGGGAGGAGAGGACCCCCCAGCGTGTACTGTTGAAATGTTGTGATATTTTAATAATTTTATCCTGCTGAGATCCTTGCATTGCATCTGTTCTTGGCAAATGTGCTATTCCGATGGGTGAGGTGGAGGCACCCAGGTGTAAAATCTTGTATTCTTTATGAAGTTCTTTGGTGGATTGGATGGTTCTTCATAGGGAGCCCAGAAGACGAAGAAGTTTATTTATATACATGTTTCCTGTAAAAGACAACTGTTCGGTAATTTCTGACGACATGCTTATTTGTATAACTAGGCCAAGAAAGAGCGGTTGGTGGTATGCTAACATCGCTTTCCTTATGCATGATTTGGTCTCAAAATGAAAGTAAAGCTTCAGATTGTGAGCGTAGATTTGTGTTCAATGGCATATTGATGTAGATAAGTACCCACATGGTGCATTTGCATTTGACTGTCTCTGAACAATGACTAGTCTTTTAAATCGAAAGTGCCATTTGCAGTCAAGTGGAAATAGCTTAAAGTATGCCCTAGGGATACCGCAAGACTTCCTCAGAGGTGGAACGCAGAACTTCTGACACTACAGTGGCATCATCTGCTAAAGTCACCCTTAAGCATTCAGAAGGGAAGACTTGGGTTGTTCAGCTAGAGAAAGCTGATGGTTGAGTATTTCTGACCACTGGATGGCCGAAGTTTGTTGATGACAATTCTTTGAAGGAATATGAGTTCCTTCTCTTTAGATACCACAAGGGCATGCATTTCATGGTTTTGGCTTTTGGTAGGAATGCTTGTGAGAAAGCAATTCGGTCTTCAGGAAACGGTGCTCAAGCTACTGGGAGTATAGAAGGAAAACTCCCGTGTGATATATTCCCCTCTAGTGGTGATAAACTAACAGAGACAGCTAACCGTCTCACGCATAGTCACACAGGTTGAGATACCAGATCAATCTGATATTGGAGCAATACTATAGTCTAATTTTGTGCAAACAATTAGATCGGTTTTGTACTATTCATTTTTGTCTCTATATGTTTGGCCTACTCTCTAGCTCATATGGAGTCACTTCGTTGTCAGAATAGTATTATACAAGTTTGATCTGCAAGTGCGGTAGTATAAGCTTAGATTTAGAATCATAGAACACCTGATGATCTTTAAAAAGCACATGAAATTGTTTGACATGGGAAGCTTAAAAGGCTCAGAAGAATTATTTCTTCATCACTTTAGGAGGTCCTAACTTCATTTATTTATTTCATATCTTTTACCTTGGGTTCAGGGAGAAGCAGAAGTTTAAAGTTGTTGATCAGTACCTTAGTAGTAACTTTGTCTCCTTATGCTGATAATTTTGTACCAACTTTTAGTTAGTTGCCTTGCAAAAGAGTACTCAAGGTGACGAGCATATTTCATCACAGAGCTTTCCTGACCTACATGAAGTAGGTGGCTCCAAGATGAGT
This sequence comes from Bonia amplexicaulis, assembly GCA_036346245.1. Lineage (NCBI taxonomy): Eukaryota > Viridiplantae > Streptophyta > Magnoliopsida > Poales > Poaceae > Bonia > Bonia amplexicaulis. The sequence goes on along the minus strand of CM070737.1, from coordinate 17,040,635 downwards.
TAGAGACATACTTATCATAGAAGGGGCCTTTGGAGGGTGATAAAGCTAAAGCAATAGCTGAAGTAATGAGAATATTGCATGTTTACAAAGCGACAGTTGACTTATTCTGTGCTACACTCAGTTTGTATAAATGGAACGCGGCTACGGCCGCAGAAGATTTTGACGTCTGTAGGGGCAAAAGCACAAATTCAGAGGCAATTTCTAAAGCAGAAACTTGTTTTGCAACGTAAGTTTTTTTATTACCTCCTTTTCTGTCATTTTTGCATTGCTAGCACAATGAAAACACATCTTTTTGTTGTTCAGTTGACTTGTAAAGGGACAATTACAACGCTTCTTCCCTCCAAGTGGCGATTGTTCTGCTCCAATACCTGATAGCAGGAAGAGCAGTCTTGAGGAGCGTAACTTGTCTAATCCACCACTGCAATGTGAGCTGGCAGGAGTGAAGCACAGGTTAGTTGAAGAGTATGAATTATGTGATTTGTCTCACAAACAAAAGAGGAGAATAGGCAAGTTGCGACGAGGCTCACCGCGGACTCCTGAAACACCACGGAGATCACCAAGACTGGCACCCTGAAGAATTCTGGTGACAGCAAAGATAACGTGTTAAAAGAAGGAGCTGAAGCGATAGAACCATCACCAGCCAGCACAATAGATCAGGTGGAGGACAGAGCAGAGCAAGCATGTTTACTCTACGAGGAACCAGACAATGTCTTGGAAGGAGCTCATGAACAAATGATAGGTATTGTCGGGCTGCTCTTAGTTAGAACTTTAAGGTTCCTTCTAATGACTCATGCCGCAGTTACATTATTCTGTGCCATTTTAGGTTCCTTATCGGAAGACTTCAATAGATTCAAACCAGCATGTGGTGAGGTGGGCCTAAGTGAAGGGCCTCAATATAATCAAGGAGAAAATGTAGAAAAAATAGATCAAGGCAATAATGGAGAGACCGGTGAACAAATGGAAAGAAATGCTGCAGAGACTTCTGAGTCATTCATGAAGAGAGGTTGCATAGAGTCATTGCCAACCAACTCTGAGGTGCCATCACCTTAGATAATAAATGAGTTATATTTTACATGGAAGACCTCGCCAACCCCCTTGAGAAAATTTTACTTGATAATCAACGGGACAACTTCACAAAGACCATCTCACATGTTCAGGGAATCATTCGGAATCGTCCTTCAAATCTACTGACTGCAGCTGTAATTGAAGCTGTTTTGCAGAAAGAAATTCTTAAATTGGTTTCGTGTCTTGAGGTTAGGGATGCTCAGAGGATAGTGAATACATTACTGGAACATGCTAAAAAAATCAAGGAGATGCACAATTTCAATATGGAAATGTGGAAGCTAGAGTTTTCTACAAAGCTACATGATCAATTGAAGTGGCAGCTCAAAGAACTAGAAAGTGCATACACTTCCTTGGAATTATACTACAAGAAAGCAACAAGTGATGCTAACATTGCTGTCTCGACATTGCAAGAACAGAAGAAAAAATTGCAAGCCCTTCAGAATGTCATCAAGGACTTGCAGCAGTCCTTGATGACGAAGGAGGATGAAATGCAGAAATTGGAACATCAAGTTGCTGAGCGCGAGAGTGTAGTTCAGAAGTCTTTAATGGAAAGAGTAAGGGTTAAGATAGTTCTGAAGAGCTATGAGCAGACTCTTGATGAAGTAAAAGAGCGGCTAGCCTCAACTGAACTTGGATTAATTGATGTAGAGGCATTGGTCAAGGTAGAGATGGATAACATGAACAGAGAGATTGAGCTGTCTAAGGGAAGCCTCCTAAATATCAATTTCAAGTAATAACAAAGATGATGTTGTCCTGGTTGTGTTCAGTTGTAGGAATTTGTTCTTTTGGCTATGTTCAAGTTTGCGGTAATCCTTTTTCATTATCTTATAAGTTAAAACATAAAACCCATGACATGTTAGCAGGAGAGGAGATAAACATGATCATTAATGCACATACTGCTTGCTCATTTTGTTTTTTAAAATATAACTTCCTCACAATTTGTTTCTTAAAACTAAGCTATATTAATGATTAACAAGTCTAGTTATGCACTTCTCTACATTTATGCATATCTTAAACCACTTGAAAAATGAGAGTTGGGTCAGATACATTCGCTGACGATCGAAGGAATTGCTTCAAAAACTTGTTAAGGAGCGCTGATTTTATGCTATAATATTAGGCTATCATGTCACTTACAGCGGTAGTTTACATTATACAGTCAATTTATTTCTGAAGATTTGCTAGGCTGTAGAATGCTCCCTTCTTGTTCATGAGCTGTGGGTAAGTACCACGCTCCACCACCTTACCCTCTCCTAAGAAGGCTATTGAGTCTACATTCTTGATTGTGTTTAGTCGATGTGCCACCACGATTGTGGTCCTCCCTGACATGATTCTATCAAGGGCTTCCTGCACCACTTGCTCTGACTGTGCATCGAGAGCGCTTGTTGCTTCGTCAAGTAGTAGTATTGCTGGATTCCGGATTATTGCCCTCGCAATTGCAATTCTTTGCTTCTGTCCTCCTGATAGTTGTATGCCATGCTCTCCACAATCAGTATCATATCCGTCCTTCAGAGATCTGAAAAAGAGTAGGGTTTAAATTCCATATGTTGGATAATGGGAGTTCATATGCAAGCATTTTACTGCAATGAGGTTTTTGAAACGGGAAAAACATCTAAGACTTACGAGATGAATTCATGTGCATTTGCAGCTTTAGCAGCTTCCACAATCTCGTCTTCATCAGCTTCTGGTTTACCAAAGGCAATGTTGTCCCTGACACTGCCAGAAAATATTGCCGGCTCCTGACTAACAAGAGCTGTAAATCCTCGATACCAAAGAATATTCATCTCCCTCACATCCATACCATCAACCCTTACAGCCCCTCTATCAACATCATAGAACCTCTGGATCAAACCTATGATAGTAGATTTACCACAGCCACTTCTCCCAACCAGGCCAATACTTGTTCCTGCTTTCACGTCCAAGCTAAAATCCTGCAGGATAAGGCATTGTGGTCTTGTTGGATATGCAAAATCTACCTTTTTGAGCTCTATTCTTCCTTGTATTTTGTTCTTCTGATTGTCCTTTTCCACCTGCAAGGTAGCTGTGTTATTTTATTCCTATTTGCAAGGCTGCTGTTCAGTATTCTATACAATACTCATGAGAGTATTCATGAATGTGTTACCTGTGAATTTTGTGGAGAGATAGATTTCCTATCTAGCACCTCGAACACTGAGGCAACAGCATTTGCTCCCTTTGCCAGGTCGGATGTCATGCTGCCAGCATCAGCGATCAGCTTTCCTGTGCTCACCAGGACGAAAAAAGTTTTGAAGACATCACCCGCTGAGATCTCCCCAGACTGTGCCAACTTCCCACCATACCAGAAGTCCAGTGCCCATGATAAGAATGAGAGGCAAGGTGACAGCCCTGTGGTGATCCCTGCTACCCACGACTTCTTCCTTGCTTTCCTCAATGGTTCCTCTTGTTTATGCTCGAAAAGCTGAAGAACCTTTGATGAGCATCCAAAGGAGGTCACCATCCTGTGGTTGTAAACAGCTTCAATGGCAATCTGAGTACTTTGATGCTGAGCCTTTGCCAAGTCCCTTGACACATTTGAGAGAACTATCCTTTTTGCATAGTAGCATACCATCGTAGATGGCTGCACAGCAATCATGACAAGAGCAAGTTTCCAAGCCACTACGAGGCCCATTGTCACCGCAATTATAATTCCAGAAGCTGTTTGAAGTAGTAGGGAGATTCTGTCTGCGACAAGGGTTTTGACAAGAGAAGTGTCATTGCTTAGCCGAGAGCACAGTGAACCACTTGAATTAGTGTCTTCATCAAACCATGCTGCCTCAAAGGTTAAGATCTTTTCAAGTACTTGAACCCGGATGCGCCTGACTAGATGCTCCCCCATGTACGCAAAATTGAAGTGTTGCAGTAGATTGACAGCAATGGATATCACAGACAATGAGCAGAAGATCAAGGCATAGCGGCTGATAATTGCATTCATCTCATTGTGGTCCTGAACAAAGAATGCAGCAATAAGTCCTCCGATGGTTATAGCATAGATTGGCTGCAAGGAACCATATACCAGTGCAGAGAGGCTGCCTATGACTGCTTGTCTCCACTCAGGTGCATTCATTGCAAGAAGCCTGGAGAAAGACGGTGCAGGGGGGGAAATAGAGGAATCAGTTTCCTTTGAAACACCTGGTGTCAGTGCCAGTGGACTTGCTCTGGACATGCTGAGACGGCTAGTACTGGTCCTTGCCACTGAGGAGGCCCTAAATTGGTCACTTTCTTGATCAATGTAGCTCACCATCTTCTGCAATTTCACAAGTCGTGAATATAGGCCACCCTTGTCGATTAGTTCATCGTGTGTGCCAATTTCAGCTATGGTACCCCCATCAACTACTGCAATCTGATCAGCATTCTTCACAGTGGAAAGCTTGTGAGCTACTACCTGACCAAAATTAATGTATAATCAGTGTTACAATGCTAAAGAATTTGAGAAATTCTAATCTTGAGGCGATGACAATTTACCAGTGTTGTTCTTCCCATAGATGCTTGATCAAGTGCATGCTGCACCAGCTTCTCTGATTCTGAGTCAAGTGCGCTTGTGGCTTCATCAAGCAAAAGTATAGCAGGGTTCTTGATGACCGCCCTTGCAATGGCAATACGCTGCTTCTGGCCACCTGATAGCAATGCTCCACGCTCTCCAATCTGCAATGGCAGTGAATGCCATAAAGCATGGAGATAGGGAGCTAAGGTAATTGAATGTTTGTTTCCTTCTTATGCACGTACCTTAGTCTCGTATTCCTCAGGAAGCCCCCCTATGAAGTTGTGAGCATTTGCTGTCATGGCTGCTGCATAGAGTTCGTCCATGGTTGCATCTGGTTTGCCAAACAAGATGTTCTCTTTTATGGACGTACCGAACAGTGCGTGATCTTGGCTGACAAGCCCCATTTTGCTCCTGATCCACTTGAGTTGGAGTTTTTTAATGTCGACGCCATCAAGCTTGACAGTTCCTTCACTGGCATCGTAAAAGCGTTGCACCAATGCTATTGCAGTTGACTTGCCACTTCCACTGGACCCGACCAAAGCAACAGTTTGCCCAGCAGGAATCAGGAGGTTGAAGTCCTTGAGTACTGTCATATTTGGCCTCGATGGGTACACAAAGCGGACGGATTCAAACTCAAGCTCGCCACGGACTTGATCCAAAACAAGCCCCTTTGGGTCATCAGCATTAATCCGTGGCACGCGGTTTATCCGTTCAAGAATCCTTGTGGCAGCAACAGATGCCTCAGCGAAATGTTTCAGCTCAGGGAGCGCCATTCCAAGGGATCTGCAACATTCCAGTAAGTCTGTCACATTTAAGCTCCTGTTCTACACAATCAAATAGAATCATGAAAGTAAGGGAAGAGAGACCAGAAGAACATACAGGCCACCCAAAACAAAGGAAATTCCTGCAGCATATATCCTTCCTCCGCTTTCATGATGGTACATCACCAATCTGCTGCCATACCAGGCGAGGAAGGCCCAAATGGCGAAAGAAAGCCCGGTGATTCCGACAGCGAGACCTTTGGCAATGCCTTGCTTGATCCCCAGCTTGATCGTCTTGTCGAGGACTGCTGTGTACTTCTGGATGATCCTTTTCTCAGCTGTGAACGAGTAGATGGTCTTGATCGAGCCGAGTGCTTGCTCGACCAGGGAGTTTGCGTTGGCGTACTCGTGGCGTGACTGGCGGGAGAGGTACAGAAGATACTTGCCGTAGATGAGCCCAGGGATTATCAGAAGCAGGACTAGAGGAAAAGAAACCAGAGCCAGCCTCCAGGAGAAATAGGTGGAGAAGGACAGCCCAGAGATGAAGACTGTAGAGTGCATCAGAAATAGAGGAACCTGCTCAAGATAAAGAGGAATCAAAGAAAGCAATCAGTTATATATGCCGGTGTTTCTCCTTGCATCCCAAGTTGAATTCTGCTGTGCTGAGCTTGTCTCCTTACCGCTTTTTCTTCTTCTATTTTTACAAACTTTCTAATTCATTTCGAATTTTTATGTTCTTATTTCCTAAATTCCTTTTGCTACGTCAGTGTTTCATGAGCCACCATGTCACCTACTGAACTTGTCAAGTGCAGAGCAACTAACGCCAAGATATGCAGGTTTTGGCTAGTTAATGCCTTTTTTTAAGAAACAGCTTGTAAATGGCTTCAACTCCGCTAGAACTAAAGATACATCATTCATATATTGTTCTGCGTGCATTTATGTGTTTTGTACTCATTGTTTTATGAAGCATCTCTCTATGGCCCTGTTCTTTTCAGCTTCTAAAAGCTGTTTTTCAGCTTTTCTACAGTAACTAGCTTCTAAATAGAATATTTTTTTCAAGATAGGGTCTACTAGTTAATTGTAGTACATACTTTATCGACTTCATTTATATCGCAAAAGCGCACGTGAATTTCATTACTCTGTAATCTCTCGTACAAACATTAAAAGTCACAAGTCATTAAAAGCCAAAAGCCACAAGAAAAAGAACATGCCCTATATTCGTGCGTTATGTCAAACATATACGATGGATGGCTTTTGGTTGTACTTTCGATACTGAGCGGATAGCGGAGATGTTGACGTGGATGACACACATGATTTTAGACTTAGGAAGTCATTTGGAGAATCTGTTTTAAGATGTCGTCTTGTTTCGACATTTGATTTTTTTTTTATCTTTTGGAGAAGCCAAAAACTAGAAGTAGAAACCAAAAGTCAAAAAGAACATGCCATAAGCAGCTTCTCATGTGCTTCCATGTTCCCTGTCCACCTTTAAGGTTTCTGAGAAAAATCAAATGAATATGATTCTAGCATTTCCATCGTTTCTTGCATTATGTTAAGACAGTGCTTGACAGATAAAATATGCGTGGAGGCTAGATTCCAAAGCAAGAGCAAGTGGGGAGATCTCTCTCTCTCTCATCAGCAGAGGCCGTGTTTAATGATATGATGGTTGGGTATCATTACTTCAGTAGTCAAACTACTTGATTCACTATTGATTCAGTGACGACCTAGAAGTAGCAAAGCAAGTAGGTTTCCCACCGTTTCCTCGTCCTTTGTCCTAAAGAATACTAAGCTCAGATCAATCAAGAAGGAAGAAACTTCCATGGTATGTACTGTACTTGAGATTATAATACGAATTGAGTGACCTGTGAAGACTAGCTAGGGCATAGGGTCATTGACAACCAAAAGAGAAAAAAAAAACCAAAATGGCTTGATTAACTGAGCACTGGAAGTGAAGGAGGGTTGGTCTTGCAGCCAGCGTGTACGGTGTACCTTCTCGCTGAGGACCTCCTGGATGAGGATGCGTCCTTGGAGATGCTGTTGATGATCTCCGAGGTGGTGGCCTCCTGCGAGTCGAAGAAGCCCACTTCCTGCCGCAGGATGGCCTGCAGGTACAGGTACCTGATCCTCAGCACCTGCCGCTCGCTCGTCCGGCTCCAGCAGTACCCTTCTGCACGCCATGCACTCCATCGATCACCAAATTAACCAGGCATGTGTCAATATTCAGCTTATCTATCAACTCCAGCTCGCGATCAAAGCTGCTCTTAACAATAGCCTAATTAAAAACGCTACTTTTCTAGCGGCAGCATGGACCATAAACGCGATGAAGGAATGTACATCACCAATCTGCTGCCATACCAGGCGAGGAAGGCCCAAATGGCGAAAGAAAGCCCGGTGATTCCGACAGCGAGACCTTTGGCAATGCCTTGCTTGATCCCCAGCTTGATCGTCTTGTCGAGGACTGCTGTGTACTTCTGGATGATCCTTTTCTCAGCTGTGAACGAGTAGATGGTCTTGATCGAGCCGAGTGCTTGCTCGACCAGGGAGTTTGCGTTGGCGTACTCGTGGCGTGACTGGCGGGAGAGGTACAGAAGATACTTGCCGTAGATGAGCCCAGGGATTATCAGAAGCAGGACTAGAGGAAAAGAAACCAGAGCCAGCCTCCAGGAGAAATAGGTGGAGAAGGACAGCCCAGAGATGAAGACTGTAGAGTGCATCAGAAATAGAGGAACCTGCTCAAGATAAAGAGGAATCAAAGAAAGCAATCAGTTATATATGCCGGTGTTTCTCCTTGCATCCCAAGTTGAATTCTGCTGTGCTGAGCTTGTCTCCTTACCGCTTTTTTTCTTCTTCTATTTTTACAAACTTTCTAATTCATTTCGAATTTTTTATGTTCTTATTTCCTAAATTCCTTTTGCTACGTCAGTGTTTCATGAGCCACCATGTCACCTACTGAACTTGTCAAGTGCAGAGCAACTAACGCCAAGATATGCAGGTTTTGGCTAGTTAATGCCTTTTTTTAAGAAACAGCTTGTAAATGGCTTCAACTCCGCTAGAACTAAAGATACATCATTCATATATTGTTCTGCGTGCATTTATGTGTTTTGTACTCATTGTTTTATGAAGCATCTCTCTATGGCCCTGTTCTTTTCAAATTTAAAAGTTGTTTTCAGCTTTTCTACAAGAATTAGCTTCTAAATAGAATATTTTTTTCAAGATAGGGTCTACTAGTTAATTGTAGTACATACTTTACTGACTTCATTTATATCAGCAAAAACTGCACGTGAATTTCTGTTACTCTGTAATCTCTCGTACAAACAGCCCAAAAGTCACAAGCCGCAGCCAAAAGCCAAAAGCCACAGCAAAAAAGAACATGCCCTATATTCTGTGCGTTATGTCAAACATATACGATGGATGGCTTTTGGCTGTACTTTTCGATACGGCAGCGGATAGCGGAGATGTTGACGTGGATGACACACATGATTTTAGACTTAGGAAGTCATTTGGAGAATCTGTTTTAAGATGTCGTCTTGTTTCGACATTTGATTTTTTTTTTATCTTTTGGAGAAGCCAAAAACTAGAAGTAGAAACCAAAAGTCAAAAAGAACATGCCATAAGCAGCTTCTCATGTGCTTCCATGTTCCCTGTCCACCTTTAAGGTTTCTGAGAAAAATCAAATGAATATGATTCTAGCATTTCCATCGTTTCTTGCATTATGTTAAGACAGTGCTTGACAGATAAAATATGCGTGGAGGCTAGATTCCAAAGCAAGAGCAAGTGGGGAGATCTCTCTCTCTCTCATCAGCAGAGGCCGTGTTTAATGATATGATGGTTGGGTATCATTACTTCAGTAGTCAAACTACTTGATTCACTATTGATTCAGTGACGACCTAGAAGTAGCAAAGCAAGTAGGTTTCCCACCGTTTCCTCGTCCTTTGTCCTAAAGAATACTAAGCTCAGATCAATCAAGAAGGAAGAAACTTCCATGGTATGTACTGTACTTGAGATTATAATACGAATTGAGTGACCTGTGAAGACTAGCTAGGCATAGGGTCATTGACAACCAAAAGAAAAAAAACCAAAATGGCTTGATTAACTGAGCACTGGAAGTGAAGGAGGGTTGGTCTTGCAGCCAGCGTGTACGGTGTACCTTCTCGCTGAGGACCTCCTGGATGAGGGATGCGTCCTTGGAGATGCTGTTGATGATCTCCGAGGTGGTGGCCTCCTGCGAGTCGAAGAAGCCCACTTCCTGCCGCAGGATGGCCTGCAGGTACAGGTACCTGATCCTCAGCACCTGCCGCTCGCTCGTCCGGCTCCAGCAGTACCCTTCTGCACGCCATGCACTCCATCGATCACCAAATTAACCAGGCATGTGTCAATATTCAGCTTATCTATCAACTCCAGCTCGCGATCAAAGCTGCTCTTAACAATAGCCTAATTAAAAACGCTACTTTTCTAGCGGCAGCATGGACCATAAACGCGATGAAGGAATTAAAAAGTACAGATGGCCGGACACACAGGAAGGAAATCGGCAAGCTAATTAAATCTGTGTGTTCAGTGAATGCATGAATGGACTTTGAGAGTGGCTACTCGAAGTTACCCATAAACGCCACCGCCAAGACCGCGAACGCCAAGTAGACAAAATTCAGGCACGACTGCATGGGGCAAAAGGAGCGAAGGCTAAGTGTTACCGGAAATGTATGTCAGATGAGCTAAAGGAAACGGCTTTCACTAATGAACTAGCTCTCCAAAGCAACTACGCGCGTGAGGCACAAACCTTCTCAACCTCATGTATTATGTGTGCGCCCTTGGCGCCCCCATACCCTAGCGAGTTCATCACGTCGCTCGCGAAGATGAGGAGCAGGTTGGTCGAGCACCCGTCGCCGATGGCTCCCAGCGTGCCCAAGGCCATGAGCAGGACGTCCACCCGGTCCGCGAACTTGAACATGCCGCGGATGCTCCTCCGCTCGCCGCCGCCGGTGGTCGCCGGGGCACTCATCTTCTCCTCCTTAATTTGTTGCAAGACGAGAAGGGAAGAAACGGTGCACTGCCTGTGGGCTGGGAGTGATAATAGCAGTGGCACCGATCACTTTGCTGTGTTGTTAGTTACGTTGTTACAATGGCCTTGGCACTAGGGCTTTATATAGCACATCGAACAATACACGCGTGTTTTTTTTCTTTCTTCCTTATTTTTGGCTTGCACGATGAGGACTCACACATCACACATTGCAACAGAATAATGAGTTGGAAATTCAAAGCACGTGGAGAAAGATGTGATTGGCTCACCGATGAGGTGGTGGGTGTGTGTTTAATATTACTACTGTTTTTAATTTTCTTTCATGTGCTGTTTAATGATTTTTATATATATGGACATACTTATCTTTAATTATGTTAGCCTTTTCATCCCAATTGGACCTCTAGTGTAATGTAGGGTTTGGTCTCGGATAAAGGCAGGGTTGCCGGCTTAGTTAAGTGAACATGCCTTTTGGGAGGTAAAGTTAACCAGACAAAGGGGATGTCTTTTCAATCCTACGTACATTTCTTGGTGGTATTATTACCGTGCCAGACTTAAATTACTACTACCAGTTAGGAGGTTGTCCATCATCAGTTTATCTGTCATTGTAAGTATAACTAGCCCCATGAGCGCGGCGTCACGCCGCACCAGCCACCATATGTACCAAAATAAAAGAGACGATAAATCGCGAGGAGTTTTTAAAAAAAAACCGAGGGCAAAAACGTATTTTCAAAAAAGCAAATGGTCTTTTTTGCAAGGAAACCGAGGACCTGTACGTAAAAAATGGGACCCGTGCGTAATTTCCGAAAACACGGGGGGCCATCCTGCAAAACGGAGGGGCCAGAAAAAAATTCCAGGGACCTCTTCGCGAGAATCAAGGATCTGTACGTAATTTCGGAAAAATAGAGGAGTTTTTTTGAAAATTTGCTCCTCCGACCGTACCAAAATTTTGCTGGCGACGTGTCTGGCGGAGGGCGCGCGCGGTCGACGTGGAGGGCCTCTCCGCGCGAGCATTCTTCCTCTCGTAATAGAGGTTTGATTTGGAAAGGCATCCGTGTACGTATTTGTAAATCAAGTATACGCATGAAAGCTAGCTTGACTTTCAGCACAAAAGGGTAGTACACATAAGATCAATCAACATGCAAACGCTCAAAAGTACATACGGCTAACACTTTCAAGTTGCAACGTCCTCAGATAGTGCACTATAGTCTACAAGACGAAAGGTGATGTGTGTAGGGCAGGGAGTTGAGCCGTGCCGGGCACGGCACGGTCTAGGTTTACTGTACTTTGTGTCGCTTCGTGCCATGCTAGCTCGGTCCAGTCATCTTATCATGTCGTATCGTACCGGTCCATCTTGCCTCTAGCTAGGTCCAAAGCCCGTCGTACCAGCATTCGTGCCGTGCCAGCCCAAGTTCAACCTGAAGTAACTATACACAACGATGGTGGCGGCAGTCACCATCTTCCTTTATCTCATACCCACATCGTTAAAAACTAGTTGAAATTGAATTAGTTGCATAAAAATATGGGCACACAATGACTTAAATATTTCAAAAAAAGGTGAAATTTCTTTGATATTTTAAAAATACAATATTACTGCCTTGTTAAAAACCTTAAGCCCCAGAGTGGAGTTCCCCGAGTAAGAAAAAGAGTACAGTAACAATATATGTACATACTAACTATAACAACATGCGTACATAGTATCTATTCATCAATGTCTAGGTTGTTCATGCATTCGAGGTCAGCGTACGCTTGTGTGATTTCACGATCCTCCAGTTGATGTTGTTTCCGCTCTTTGGCTAATTCCCAGTCTTTAGCGCATGTGATTGCCTCCACCATCTTGGGCGTAAGGGATGATCTCCTTTCTTCGATTATTCTCCCTACCGTGCTTTATTCCCCCTATCGTGCTGAATGTCGCTTTTGAAGAGACGGTGGACACAGGCACCAGGAGAATATCTCGTGCGAATGTGACAGCACATGAAATATCAGCTTGTTGTTCTTCCACCACTCGAGCTAGTCATGCTCCATGTAGTGGTTCAGCTCCGAGATAGAATTTCACTTGGAGGCCGCCTGAGGCTGAGAGGACGAAGAAGTAGACTTACCCTTTAGTTTCTTCCATAAGTGTGATGTAGTAGTAATTTGCTTACATAAAATAAAATCACAATAGGATGAGTTATGTTGTAAAAATTATAAATATATGTTAGAATATGTTGATTTGTTTGATCTTCTTCTCCAGTAGTCCAGCCCTACTGGTTTTACGTGAAGAAGCAAGAGAGCTGCGAGCATGCGGCCTAGGGTTCGATGGTGGTGATCTAAGGAGGAGAAACATTAAAAATATTTATTATTTTTGTATGACGATATTTCTTAAGAAAGAACAACAAAAGACGCCTTATATCATAATTCACAAGTGCGAAAATGAAGAACAACAAAAGACACCTCATAATACAAGTGCAAAAAGAACCTAGCCTAAATCATAGCATATCTCAGTCACTTTTCAGCCACTGGATTAAGATCCAACCATCCTCATCTTTCTCCTCATCTCATATATATACATCACATTCACACCTTCAAAACCTAACTCAATATTCAAATTTGGCATTCTAGGTACTGTTCCGTACAGATGTATATATCACAGTGGATGTGTAGGATCTTTCCGCGATGAAATCAGAGTTTCTGAGGGCTAGAGCATAATAAATCAAAATAGATAAGGACCTATTTGTATATTTCAAAAAATATGAAGGGTTAAATCACAAAAAATGCCAAATCCCCATTCCATGAAATCCCTTCACCGCCGACTCCCGATTCATTTCTTTCTTTCCCTCGGTCGCCTCCCTCGAACCCCCCCGGCCTCCCTCCCCCCCCACCCCGTGATGGCACCCCTCCTCTCTGGTTTCCTCCCTCCCTCCCCCTCCTCCAAAGACGACGGCACCCCTCCTCCCTAACCTCTCTCCCCACCCCGGCAGCAGTGGTGCGCCTCCTCCTCGACCCCCGCCATCTTCTCCACGACTGACTTGGCGAGGCCGAGGCGGGCGACCGGGAGGCCGAGGCTAACGGGGGGCCCATCGCCTGCGCCGGTGAGTGGAGGCTCTTGGGAGTTGGGAGGCAGCTGCTAGGAGCCTGGGATGGAGGTGGCGGTGTGGAGTCTCCGGTTGCGGAGTAGGCAGTTAACGCCGACGCCAGCGGAGGCAGCGTCGGGACCTCACCCCCTCCGTCGACTCCTAATGCTGCCCTCGGCTCCGACTGCACCGCTCCTCCTACTGTGTCCGTCATCCACTCGTCCGGGCTCTAGTGACCAGTATATGTCCTTCCCTTCTATTCCTCCTCTCTGCTCTATGTTGGTCTGATGGGTTGTGGTTGTGGGGAATCTGGGGTGACCGGATATGGGATATTGACGGGAGGGGGAGGCGAGGTGGAGGCCGAGACGGCCCGGCCGCTGGCGGCGGCGTGCCCTCCATGCCGCCCGTACCCACCGTGCTTCCCGTGCCATGCTCGTGCTGATTTGTCGTGCCGTCTAATGGGACTAGTTTTCAGGCCTAGCCCGGCCCACCATTCATATCGTATCGACATGGTTCGCTACGTGTCGAGACGAACCATACTTGGACCGTATTTCGGATTGGCCTAGAAAAACACGGTCCAACTTTTAGCTCTAGATGTGTGTATATACACAGTAGGAAGTGCTAGCTTGTCATTTGCAAATTGCAATGTAATGATGCCGCCGGGTAGGCTAATCACAAAAGGCTGGCATGTAAAAGCTAGCGAAAAATCCTAATAATGAAAGCACTTTACGTTTACCAGAAAATTTTACTTTAAACATAATTTGCTTCTCTACCCAACCCACTGATTCGTTATCCAATAGCTCATAGCTGCAAGTTTCAACACATGATGTACATCGAAAGCGACTAGTAGCTTTTTTTCGTTCTTTTGCTAGGGTACATTAGCTAGAAATGCCAATGGTAGACAGGTCAGTCATGATATTAAATTGATCCATCAGGAGCCCAAATGTTTTAATACTGCAGGTCAGTCAATCTGAGTATTGTTCTTCCTCACTTTGATGCGTCAAAAAAATACGCATGCTAGTACCTGATACTAGATGCTTTGAGTATCTTAGGTTATACTCGATTGGGCTGAAAAATTGTGATTTATGGTTAAAATTGCACTGTAGTTTATGGGTGAAATTGCACTGTAGTTAGCTGAAATTACACTGTAGCTGAATGTGACTTATTTGACGTAATTAAATTTTAAAAATTTTACAAATAGAAAAAAATATGTTAGCTTATCACGGACAACGCAGACGAATACGGAAAAAAAAGAACTGGCAAAAAAACTCAAAAAAACCAAAAATCTATAAAAAACGAAATTTATAAATAGTGAATACCTGTCACGTTTTAGATTGGGAGATTGGAGCATTTGCCCCATATATAAACATGGAATTTGATGATTTGCCCCATTTGTCTCATTGACATGTGGGCCTTGGACCCACATGTCATTGAGACATCACAGGGCAAATCATCAAATGCAATGAAAGGTGTGGCAAAAAATCAATTACCTCTTTTAGATTTCTAGTACGGCAAATTTGCAGTCATTATTATTTATTAAGTTACTATCTTCGATCGCTCCAAGAGCCATGCATCAGTGGATTATTTTAGAGGATATATAGGAATCTAGGGATCTGCATTTGCTCCAATGAAACACTGCATTAGTACGTGTGAAAAACACTGTTCACATTGATCGCCAGATCACCGATTAAGTTCCTATAATGTATATAATTTAGTACTAGTATTCACTTAGATGGTGTTTGGTTCGGATCTTATAGGCCGTACCGCTGTAATCCGAGTACATGCAAACGGAATCGGAATCCAGCGCAATCCAACCCAGTAATCCATTCTGTATACTGTTTTAACCGATATAAATACAGTCGTTACAGTGTGTACTACAATTAATTTGTAAACTTTATCTTAAACAAATATTTTATTTAAAAACTAGTTATAAAAATTAAAAAAAAAATAATTTTTAAAAATTGAAAAAAAGAGACGTACAGCGAGATCGACGTCTTCGATGCGGTGGCTCGACCTTGTCGCCTCTAGCTTTGCTCGGTTTCGCATTTCTCTCTCGATGGATGTTGGTGGGAAGTATAGATTGGGGATTTTGGCGCGGTCCATGTTGTATGTCGAGCAATGATACGAGTGATTGGAGCCAAACGCTGGGATTGGATTCTCATCCCGTTCCTTGGCTCAACCAAAGTCACAAAGTCATTATTTGCTTAATCCATTTCAATTTCCAGCGTTTTCCAACACCATTTACGACTGCGTTTACACACTCGAACCAAACACTCCCGCAGGACCTAGGAGTATTAAGTAAAGGTCATAGACCCTCGATGGTTTGGCACGTGTCGAGCTGTTTACTCAGGAGGAGGTGTCCATGGCCTCCCGTTTCATACTTCGATGGGTAGTGTAGCTAGCGTTGCTGAACTTGCCTCCACTTGGACATGCACGGCGTGGGTGCCTCCACAAACGCTAAGAATTATCACATTACACGGACGTTAATTTTACCTTTCTCCTTCAATATTTAATACCTCTCTCTTCAAGTCCCCACCTCTCCTACCTTCCCTCTCCCCTTCCCACGAGATTTTTCTCGCCGGCTCCTTTGTTTCGTGAGCCGCCCCTCCCTCGATGCTAGCCCCCACCTTCCTCCCTCCGCACCCGCCGCCTCCTCCCTTGCTCCGTGTGCGCCTCCCACTCAACGCTGGTCTTTCCGTGGTAATATAGTTTTTTTTTAAATTTAGCTTTCAGACATCTATTTTCTTTAACCTACTGAACTCGACAGACAGGTACCTGCTAAGCTACAGTATCTCGGCAAGTCGCTGATCGGATTAGTGTGTGCTTAATTGGTGCTAATTATATTTAATTAGCTCTAATCATATGCATTAGTTACTGCCACAAAGGGGTGCGCTAATCACAAGCTCGTTAGATCTAAGCAGGAAGCTAGATTTGTAGAAATAGACATCCGAAGGCTAATTATTTTTTAAAAAGTAACTATAATACTATTTATATGAACAGATCCAAAAATCATACTCCGTGCATGGACAAAATTAACCATGTGCCACAAACAGTACTTTTCTCTGTAGTTTATACACATGCATATTCTAGTAAAAAGCAAATCAAACGCATATTATAGTCAGCAAAACAAATGTAGTCGATCTTTTCTTAAATAATAATAATCAATGTGTGGGTCGGCTTTAGCAAATTACTCATCCTATGTGGGCCAAGCTTCTGCAGGTGACACTATATCCTATATTATGTTGGCCGGTCCTGGTTGACACGATCTCCCATTTGTGAATGCCATGTCAAACTAATTAACCACATTCGACAAAGCGACTATGAGAGTCACCATCGGTCCATCACCTAGTGGAAACATGTACCTTTTCCTCTATTTCACTATGATCAGCTAACTAATTAGGCCTATTGGCCATAGGCTAATTATCTTGTTGGGGAGCAAATTACTCCCATATATAATTTGTGAAGAACTTACTGATTATTTGCATATTTCTTAGAAATGTCAGGCCTCAATTTTGCCAAACAAGAAAAAAATTTGAAAGTACTGCAGCTAGAATACAATTGTGACTCCTGGCAACTCTCAAGATTCACAAGTAGCATTTTTCTGGAATGTTACTGTAGAGGTGTCCTAGAAATGGCACCGTAGAGCTAGTTCTTCCTATCTCACATACTATAAATATATCAAAAGTATAAAACATCTCGTATCTAAACTTCAAAAGTTCTCGAGTTAGGTGTCTAGACACTAAGGTACCTTATGTAATTTATTTATCTATATCTCTCTATATAATAGGTAAATTATATCCTGTGTCATGACTCTATCGTAGCACTGTGATCACTGGCCCAAATACATAGTCCACATCCTCTTTTAGAGAGTTGCTTTAGATTCTTTTGTTTTTTTCCTTTTCTATATTCCATATTCTTGAAAAGGACTGTAAAGCTCTCCTAGTATATGCCATTAGCTGCTTTGGAGGGCACTTCGAGAGGGATGAAGAAAAGAAGCCTGTCAAATCAAGTATTCAATCATGACCGGATCGATCGGATGCAGTTTAAAATTATCGTTAATCTGCAACTGCCAACCATCGATCGCATCCTTTGAGATAAAGAAAAGCTACGAGGTCATGATTCGCATGCTTAGGTTTATGTCATTTCATCTGTTTACTAGTTACATACTCAATGCTGCAATTGTCGTAAAGACACGAAGAAATTTGCATACACAAGGGTTCTGTAGGGCCAGTAATTAGAGGGGAAACGATTGTTAAAACTTTGGGAGTTGCTAGTCCTCGTATGTCTGATTGAGACTCGGTCATAATATTTTTTGTTCATCTATATCTTATTACTCGACAATATATATAACAAAAAATTGATAAGAATATCAACGTTGCACGTATAAAATCAAAATATTACACAAGTAGAATCAAAATGTTGCATTAAAGAAATAAAAAATGTTGCAACCAAAAACAACATCTACCTCCCATGGAAGGCAGTGGTGGCGGGCGGCGTGGAAACCACGGTGATCTCGGACGTGGAGATCTGGCCGCCGTCGCTTCGGATCTGGCGGCGCTACGCCCGAAGAGGAAATCAACGGCGGTGGCCGGATCTGACAGCGCCGCGCTCGAGGACAGCCGGATCCCGCTCGAGGACGGCCAGATCTGATGGCGAGGTCCTCAGCTCCCCCACACTCGACCTCCTAGGCTGTCGGGAAGGGATGAAGGCTGGATCTGGCGGCGAGGTTGATGCCGGCGATTGATCTGGCGGCGCCGCGCCCGAGGATGGTCAAAGACGACTGTCAAATCTGGCGGTGCCACACCCAAGGATGGCCGAAGAGGAGGTCGACATCGACTGTCGGCGCCAGAGATGGGGGTGGCTGGGGATGGGGTCGAGGCATCGCCGCCAGATAGAGGAAGGGAGTGAGAGAAGTGAGATTGCGAGAGAATGAGAAGAGAGTGAGAATGAGGAAATCGTTCCATTTTTATGAATTGCTTCGTACGTATATACAGTAGCAATTCCCTAAAACTTTTCTCTTCAATGATATTTAAAATCTTCACTCAAGTGACTATTAAAGTTATCAAGTTTAGAATGTACCAACTATGCTTTACAAAACAAAGTCAGATATCTAAACTAACAAAATCAGCAACCAACATGTAGGATCGGGTATGTCAAATCAGAGGGGGAGAACAACTCTTCAAAATCTTCCTCTAGTTATTGACAACTCAATGCAGCAGAAACTCAAACTCACAAGGTCAGCAAAGCCTAAAATCAAAGATCGCAAACTCATAGCAGAGTTCACTACCAAACTGGTCTGACCGCTAGCTTGCTTGCAGTCTGATCACTAGCCAGTCTGACCGCTCGATGATTGGACATCCGAGGCATCGATCTAAATGCATGCCTATCGGATTGCTCGGTTCTTTGCAGTTTGATCGCTTGCAGAGGAGAAGTGCAGAACAACATTACACACGATTTAAGAAAAGATTCAACTCTCAAATCATTGATCCAAATGTAGTAAAACTTATCACAAACCTTCTCTAGAATATCAAGAACCTATTCCAATAATGGATCATGAAGATCGATGCTAAAGTTCTGACTTTTATCCAAAACAAGAAAGGTTGCACTAAAATCGAGCGAAAAAGGGAAATCTTGACCTACCCTTACTTGTGAGTCCTAGATGATTTAGCTGGCATTGATGAGTTCCCACATATTATAAAAGGCTAGATCACAACTCGAACTTAAGTCAAATCACTCACAAAAGCCAAACCCCAAAATCCCTTCTTTCTTGAGGAAAACTAGGCAAACTCCAGAACTCTCTCTAGAAAGTGCTAAGATAGATAGGATCTGATCTCATAGAGACATCTCTACCTCTTACATGAGCTTGGCACTAAGAAAGATCAAGAAAAAAGAAATCCAAACAAGCCAAGTAAATCAAAAGCACAAGGAATGATCCATAGTACAACTCACTTGAGCAAACTTTGAATGTTTATTTCACTTGAAGAGGAATAATTTTACAACCACTCTCTCAAGATGGCCGAGCTCTAAGCCTATAGCACACACATATAAAAATACTTCAACACAAGGAAACCCTAACCCTAGATTATTCATATCTCTCAACACATCCAAGGTTTATATAGCGGAGGCTCCTCACCTCTCACTTAACACAAACAACCACCCACTCATTAGTGGATCACACCACCTACAAATAAGAAAACCTGGTAACATGCACACAAAGGGGTTTTATATTCATACACTCACATGCTTTTCAAAGTTTGACTTCCATGGTTCCAAAGCCCGATAAGACACTCTATCCATAAAAACATGACATAAACCAGTTAGTCCAATATCATGGTTTTGTAAACTGCAATTTCACCTCGTATTAGATAATTTTCTCAATTGCCACCCATCGACCTTGATGAAAATGCGATGCCCAATGCCTCGTCATCAAGATCGTACGTCTGCTCTGAGGCCGTCACCACTTGAAACGTCCGAGTCCTATGGTACACCACATCACACCATAGTTCATGATGCCCTCGGGTCGAAGTTTCGTCGACACCCACGACCACGTCATGGTCGAGATTTCATCGACATCTACGACTGCCTCCTGCTCTGAACTCCGCCGACGCTTGTCCGACCGCCTTGCGGTCATGAATTTGTCGACACTTGACTAGTCACCTTGCGGCCATCACTTTGTCGACGCTCGTCTGACCACTTCGTGGTCGTGACTCCGTCGACATGTATGACCACGCCGTGGTCAAGTCTTCGCCGACAGCTACGACCTCCTTGTGGTTGAGACTTCATCAACGCCAGTCTGAAGCGTGGGACAGAGTACACGCTTTGAAGCCTTCGTCCTACCTTCGACTTTGTTGATACCTATCGCACCTTCGGTGATGTTGTCGGACCCCTCGGGGTTGAAGCTTTGTTGACACCCATGACCACGTCATGGTCGAGACTTCGTCGACATCTACGACCGGCTCCTGGTCCAGACTCTGCCGACGCTTGTCTGATGCCTCGCGGTCGTGACGTCGTCAACGTTTGACTGGTCACCTCACGGTCATCACTTTATCGACGCTCGTACACTTTATGGTCATGACTTCGTCGACACCTATGACCACGCCATGGTCAAGTCTTCGCTGACAGCTATGACCACCTTATGGTCGATACCTCAGCGGCACCAGTCTAAATGGTGGGCGATGGAGCGCTCGCTTTGCCAAGTAAGAATGGTGGGGAAGCCCCTGACTTCATCAGCCTCGGCTCCACCGGCCTTCGCATCGCCAACCTCCATCGGACTTCACACAACCTTCGCTTTGTCTGACCTCCGTCGGACTTCGTGCAACCTCCGCCGGACTCCTTCAGCCTGGCCATCGCGTGCGATGGCATCACGTGCACTGCGTGTGTCGCATGATCGTAACCTTTTCTATGACCACGATAGGTCGTGACCCTTTCCACGACCACTTCATGATCGTAGACACCTCCTACGAACATGATATGGTCGGTTGCCTCGACACGATTGCTGGGGGCTAGGGCTACCAGCTGCATCAGCTCGTCCTTCGGCACCTGCTTGCTTGTTACCGAGAGACAGGGGGCTGGGCCAGGCTAGGCCAATTGGTCATATCAGCTCGCCTCTCGGGACCTTCGTACTTACCGTCGAGGGCGTACTATTGTAGGGGTGACCTAGCCCCAAATGACTGGGCCTTGCAACAGACCCAATAGTATAGGCCTAATAGTATAAAGAAATGTACCAATGTACTCCTACCTTTTGTAATTATTAAGGGGTAGGATAAAAAATTTTCATCCTACCCCACTCAGGTATATAAGGCCCCAAGAGAGGTATGAGGAGGCCAGATCCACTTATTTTACATACAAGCTCTCTCTCTCCCCCGTCGTTAGCTCTCTCTACCTCTACCTCCTATGGAGAAAAGGGTACCTTGTACCCCATGTTGTAGCCATGCTACAATAGATATTAGGATGAACAAATAATAAATTTGTAGGACTGGACATGCAATAGAGGGGGGTGAATGGTGCCTAAAGATTTTGCCCCGAAATATTCGCATATTCCTTTTTCTTCACTAGCTACAAAGTTATGAAGATTATGATATGATGTCTACTCAAAAATAGAGGAACACAAACCTTCATACGACCAGATCAGAGAACAACGTGGTCAAATTACAACCACTCGGCAGAAGCACAACCTAGTCATTAACGATTACTGGACAAAAAGCACAAAACAACTAAACTAAACGCAATCAGTCTGCAGAGAAAAACAACGTAGTCAAAATTCAGACAACATGGTCGAAGGGCAGACAACGTGGTCAGAGCCACTATGGTCGAAACCAACGTGGTCGTAACTAGCGTGGTCGAAACCAACGTGGTCGTAACCACAGTAATCGAAACCAACGTGGTCATAACCAATGTGGTCATAACCAACATAGTCATAACCAACGTGGTCGAAACCACAGTGGTCAAAATCAACGTGATCGTAACCAATGTTGTCCATGTCCAATGTGCGGTCGAAAGACCAGCGTAGTTCAGGACCAATGAGTGGTTGAAAACCAGTGCTATCAAAGATCGACGAGATCGCAAACTACATGGTCGAAGACCAATGTGTGGTCGACATTACCGTAGTCAATGACCAAGGTGCACACATAAAGAACAAGCAGTCGAAAGCCAGAATGTGATCGTAATAGATCAGAATGAGACTGAGAGATCTACGACCATTGAGTGATAGAAAGCAGACGTGATCGTACACGACTATAAGTACCAGAAGAGGCGCACGACTACTAGATTTGAAACCATTAAATCTTTTGATTCAGAGATCAAATTGCCACGGAAATTTGTACGCAAGTAACTTAAGGTCTCAGGAAGCTAATCCCATCTTGGATTGAAATCTTAGTAAGCGAGTTGAGATTTTTTTGAGATTTGATTAAAGGCGTACAAGAACAAAGTCTTGAGATTGACCTAATGAACTGACCATGCTCGTGGGAAGATAATAGCTGAGATGGCTTTGCGTCCAATCCCACATGTCATAGCAAGCAGCTACATCAGAGAAATCAAATCAAAACTCTTGGATCAAGAGAGAAGAAAACGATAAAAAACATAGCAGTCCTCAGACGTGGTCGTAAGACCGTCGAGCACTCGTAACTGACTACAGTCATAAACAACTCGAAAGGCAGTGGGGGCACACGACCACGAGATCTATGACCATCGAGCAATCAGAATAAATGTGGTCAAAATCAGACGCGAAATGATCTAAGACTTGACCGTGGTTGAAGAATCGAATGTGGTCGTAAGCTTCTCGGAAGAAGCGCATGACCGCAAGATCCAGAATCCGGATAACGTTTGATTAAGAGTTCAACTGGCTATGAAACTTTGCACAAAATATGGTTAGGGTCTCAGGAGGTTGCTCTGATCTTTAATTGAAAACTTAGCAAGCAAAATGAGAGCTTCACGAGATTTCACTGAGAACACCCAAAACCAAATCCGAGAGAATAAAAAGCCAATCAGAGCCGCTCCTGGGTCAAGGATAGCCAAGATGGCTTGGAGTACAATCCCACATGTCACTGTGATTCAAAACAACATCAAGAACAAGCCAAGAACACCTTCAGATCAAGAAGAGAGAAACCTCCAGATCAAGAGGAGAGAGGAACAGAACGGAGAACGTAGAGGAAGAACCAAATTGAAGCCAAGCAAACTCAATAGAGAAGAGATACACAAAATATAGGAACGAAGATTGATGTATTGCTCAGATGAATGATTTCATAGCCACTCCCCTCGGGAGGACCAGGCTCTAACCCTAGAGCTAACACTCACACTCTAACCTAACTACCATGGGAGGGAGAGGCACCAACCACCAAGGCTCAGCTGATCTGCTCAACCCTAACTCTTGCCTCTCCTTCTCCTTTTATAGTCTCACAAACGAACCCTAAACCTAATGGATCCTACCATTAGTCCAACAGGGGATAACCCGTCAACCCCACCTAACACTGGGTTTTACACACGCACGCTTCTCAAAGCAGCTTACATGTGGCCACAATGACTTGTCATCAAGCCTCTCATGCGTCCAAAGCCCACCGAACCGTCCTCGCATGCAAATGACCCAAGTCACTTGGTGCACCACATCCTTTTTCTCGTGGATGACGGCACCTGGCATCCTTGACCATCTGGACCTCGACTCCTTCCTAAGCCTAGTCCCGGTCTACATCGCCGTTGCTCATCATGTCCATCTTTGGTAGCTCTTGTTCCAGTTCCTCATCGTCCCGGCTTGCAACCACCTCACCAGCCTCGATCATCTTCGGCATCTCCCTGACCGTTCTGGACCTCAACACCTCCATGTGCCTAGTCCCGATCCTCCTACGCCTTACCATGACTTAGCTCCGAAGTCCTGCAACCAACACAAATAAGCAAATCATCACATAGCACCACACGATACATAAAGATCACCAATTTACACAAACAAAATGTATGCACCCAACTTACTAATTCTGATCCTAGAACCAAGCAATATTCTCATGTGCATAAAGTAATAAACACCCTGGTCAACCCTGACCAAAACACCACTAATTTCAGTGAACCATCTCAGCACAAAGACTGGTCTTATACGACTTACAAGTACTTGGATGCACAAGAAATAAGGTATTCGTAGCCCATGAGATTCTTCCAGCAGCCTACGACCACACTTCAATCTGCTATGACCATCAAATGCACAGGCATAAAAACGCTACGACTATCGCTCACATTCAGCAGAATCTACGACTACCAACAACACAGGTTACGACTGTCGATCACGACCAGGCAGTAAGCTACAACCATCGATCACCAGTCTACGACTATCACTCACAGTATCTGCTCGTTATGACTTACGACTGTCGAACACAATCAGCTGGTCTCTACGACTTACAATCACATTGGCATATCGCTACGACTATCAACCACGTCCCTGCATAGTTATGACTATCGACCACGGCCAGGCAGACCTACGACTATCGACCAGTAGAAGCTACGACCACCAAGTCATAGGAGCACTTGTCGACCACCAAGTCGTAACAACGACTGCCGACCACAAAGTCGTAGAATTGACTGTCGACCATAAAGTCGTAGAATTGACTGCCAACCACAAAGTCATAGAATGGACTACCGACCACAAAGTCGTAGAATCGACTGCGACCACAAAGTCATAAAATTGTCTGCGACCACCAAGTCATAAGATCGACTGTCAACTACCAAGTCGTAAGATCGACTTACGACCACAAAGTCGAAAGAGCACTTACGACCACAAAGTCGTAAGAGCACCAACGACCACCAAGTCGTAGACCACAAGAACGACAACCAGAAAGCAAACTTTTGCTAAAGCCTCAAAAACCAAACTTAACCTCTGCACAAACTCTAATCCAAAGATAAATTACTCATCACAACCATGGGGTGACCTCCACATGGTCTCACAAAATTTAACCAAATGAAACTTGATAAGTAGCCATAATATAAAACCATTAAGTGCTAAAGCGGATCATTATTCATCTAAGAGTTGCATGGATAGTATAATTTATTTCTAACAATGAATGTTTGGTCACTAAGTGAAAGAAAGAACTATGATAGTGCAATATCAATCTTGTGTCACTTCCCACCTATGTATGTCATCATCAACATTCACCTAAAAAACAATAAGGGCAATGGTGAGTCCACGACTCAACAAGTAAATAATAGAATAATAAACAAATTAAAAATTGTATCAAATATTTATTTAACATCAATAACAAGAGCAAACCACTCGTATATCATTCTACTATACACTTACCTTTTTTAGTTGTGAGGAACGGGTTGATTCGAAGATGACATCAACCCTGATGCTACTCCTCCTATAGTAAACATCCAATCTCAACAACAAGCCACAGTAGTACAATAACAGCAGTTAAACGGCATCGCTCTTGTACGCTTTCCAATTCCCCTTTACCGGACAGTCTCCCTTACTGTCCTAGTACTAAAATAGCATACTTTTGACTCTCAAGTCCTAACATGGCAAATCACACTAGTTCTAGAATCTACACAAGATTTCCTACTATGTCTTAGTTGGCCACAAATCCTGATTAAACCATTTAACCCCTCGTTTTTAACCCCGAAGACAGTTCTGTTATCTTACTGAGCAACAGGCTTAATAATTTCATATATATTAAATTACACATCCAATACAGTAAATCATAACACTTTTGAAATCTACAAAAAAATGTCTACCTTTTTTTGTTATGCTCAAAATTTAATTTCACGATCTACGAAGTCAAATTAATAGTTTTCCATGACCACGTCTAGCAGCAACTGCATTCTAGATAGCAGTCTCTCTAATACCATAACTTCAGTTCTACTCAACCAAAATTCATGCTCTTAGACTATGAAATATTTAGATAATTATCTATACTTTTTATGCTATGCACAGGTTATGAAACAGGACATAAAGACTCTAAAACTAAGCCATAGTCTTTTGACAACAATCTTAACGAACCACAACATCGACAATTTAATCCCAACGCTAAACCTCTACTCTAATCCAACAGCAACATGACTCCAAAACGCATCTACTAGGCCTAAAATAGCGGGGGAAATGATCTGGGATTTTACCTTCAACTTGAAAGCCTTGCGAGGCCTTTGGAATTGATGATGCCCCACGATCTCTTCTCGAGTTGTCTCCCGAAACGACAATCAAACCCTCTGCATCTCACCCTCCACGTCCCCTGGTAGTCCCCGCATGATGTGATGCAGTTAGAACTTGAAGGAATGTGAAGGAATGGCAGCGACGTGCTCCTAGGAGCGTACTAGCGTGGAATGACACGGCGCGGCTGACGCGGCTTTAGGCTGCGCCAGTTAAGGCAGGATGCCGTGGTTCACTCCGACATGGTGATTCCACAACGGGGACCGACGACGGCTGCAGTGACACCTGGCAGCAGCTGCTAGCAGCTGGTGTTGGTGCCAAGGGGAGTAGTGGCCTGGAGAGGTGGGAGAGATGGCTAGGGCTAGTGGTTTGAGTCCTTCTCCCCCTCCCCTGTTTCCTTTTAACACGGCACGAACCCGAGTTGGTTGTGAACTCTCTCCATACAAATCAGTCGGGAAAAGACCCCCTCTCCTAATTTCCAAATATCCCATTTTCACGTATCTCATTTTCTCCATTTACGCATAGATCCTCAAGAGGGTTAAATTCAGAGTATTACAGTTGTGCAACAGGGAAGGTGCGACAGGGTAGAAGTTAGGCGGCAGGACTTTAGGGAGGGTGCCGGCTAGGGTTTCTCTCCCCCAACTCCCTCCTCTCCTTAAAAAGTCTAGCCCAAACCCCACACTGACCGACTTGGTCAAGAGATGAACCTAACTTCCCCCTTTTCCTCCTCAAATCAGTTTTCCTTAATTTTTTCCTAAATTCATGAACGGGCCCTTAGGTGGGTTGGTTTGGGAATATTACAGTTCACATTAATAGTAGTACAGCACAGCTCCATTCTAAAAGAATAAAGTGCGTAAATTGTAAAGCAGTATGGTCATTAGTAGAGTGGCAGGTAGTTCTAAATCACTCTCAGCTTTCTTCGAAGGTTGTTTAGCTCATGGTTTTGGAAAAGCAACAATCTACTTCTGAATTTGATGTGATCGGCAGAGTCTTACATAAAGATCGAAGCAGGAATATGATTAGCAAGATCGGAAAATATCTCTCAAAGGATGTGCAAGTAAGCAAGAACATAGCAGCTTTTGGTGGATGGGAGAATGATACGCTATTAGGTTTTGGTGAACGCTTTGGTATTGATTGCGATTGAGCAGCGATTGTCTTCTTATCCTTATGATTTAGCGTCATTGTAATGTTCTTCTATTTGTTCTTTTTATTACCAAGCCAATACTTGTTCATTACTGTACTGTACCAGAAGTCCTTCACTTCAGATACAATATATCTTAGCTTACCAATACTCGATACACTTATGTTGGAGCTAGTAATCCCTTGAAACAAACAAAACAAAATCTTTACCTCCTTTTTCCCAATGAATTAAAAGAACAGATACTGTACTTGTCATTGCACAATGCACATATGACAAGGTTATAGTAAATTAAAGACAAGAAAGTAATAAGAATCTAAAGGCTATCCACTAGGGTCAATGCTAATTGGTCCTTGTTACGCTTTGCTCACCGTCAAACTACATTATGATGATCAGTCCAGCAGAAGCAGCAAGATCTGGACAGTGAAATCCGCTTGCCACTACGAGTACGTGCTGCTTCAGGCAGATATGCAGCTAGATTTGGTCATAGGTCCTGTTCTTTTCAGCTTCTAAAAGTTGTTTTTCGGCTTTTCTACAGTAACTAGCTTTTAAACGAATTATTTTTTCAAGATAGGGTCTACTAGTTAATTGTAGTACATACTTTACTGACTTCATTTATATTGGCAAAAACCATACGTGAGTTTCTGTTACTCTGTAATCACAAGCCACAGCTAAAAAGAACAGGCCCATAGTCTGCAAGGAAGAATCTATGCTTTGTTTCTGATCTTTATAGGCCGGGTCGTTCATTAGTTTGTGTTTGCTTGCTTTCACTGTAAGGCTATTGGCAACGGCAGTCAGCACGATCCAAAAGAACAAATTGAAGCAGAGCCACCGATCGACCGAAGGATCTTTTGGCCTTACAATTACGATATTTTATCAATTTATCTGTGGTTGATGCGTCGTTTTTATGTTATAGGTGTTATATGGAGTACTTACTTGATAAGTATTTGAGCAAAAAAAAAAAAAAGCTTGTGTGGAGAGTTTTGTTCTTTTTCTTGTGCTTCGGTATTGGGTGCTCTCGAATTGCTCCTTCAATTCGTATGTGCATGAATCACAAATGGGGATCTTAGATTTGAAAATCATTCCTCAAAAGATTTGAGTCAAATCAGTTGGTTCCTACTAATGTTAAAGCGTTGTTGTGCTCTTCTGAAAGTATTTCGTAAAATCTAAAGCAAATAATGAGGTGAGAACCATGAATATGTGCATCTTTTTTACATATAACCACCGTTCACTGGTGTGGACATGAGAGAGTGCTCCTTGTTGTTCGTTTCCCTCTGTAACATACTAGCAGCGGGTGCGCGGCGCAACGCCGCGCAAGCTATCGTATGGATCGAAGTAAAAGAGGCAAAAATCCGCGAGCCGGTGCTTCAAAAAGAATCGGGGACGTCTGCGTAATTTCGGAGGAACAAAAGGATTTTTCCGCAAAAAAGCAGGGACCCGTAAGGACTTGTACGTAACTAAATAAGGATCTATACGCAATTTGGGAAACCGCGGGGGGCTATCCTGCAAAGTGGAGGGGCAAAAAAACTGACAGAGACTTTTTTGCGAGAACCAAGGACCTGTACGTAATTTCAGAAAAACTCGAGAAAAACGCTCTTCCGACCATACGCGTTTTTCGGTGGCCACGCGGCGCGGGGGGACGTGGCTCGTGCAGGAGGCCGGACCCCCCGCTCGTAATAGGGGTAGTATTCATGTTACCGCTTCGAGATTGGTCACCGGGGCTCAAACTATCTACTATCTTTAATTGAATGGCAGATCTTCTGCCTTATATTTTTTTTAAAAAAAAGAGAGTGCTTGAAAATATCGATTCTAAAAGATGATCTTATCTGGAGCATTTGTTTATTCTTTACTTGATTTATTTATGCTTCAACTGTCCAAGGATGACAGACAGTGTACTTTGCTGTCTTCCTTCCTTTCTTTCTTGCGTGTGCTGAAATATTATACATTTGCAGTTTTGTTGAAGGAGATGTGGTCTAATTAAGAATCATAGTACAGTTTAGTGGTTGAGACTATTTAGTTTAATTTTCTCCATAAAGCTGCCTCCAATTGTCTAAATCAAACTTCTAAAAAGAGGTAGTATGTTGTTCAAAAATCAAAATGTGAGCGATCAAAAGAGGCTTAGCTCTTTTGTAGATCTCAGCTTTCTGGTTGAGACGAAGAATCTTGCCTTCTTCGTCTGTGCGCGAGTGGGCACCTACGCTTTTGAGATAGCCCATCTCTTCGCTTTGATGATTCCTTTCTTCTCCTCCTCCTCCTCCTTCTTCTCCAGAAAACGATTTTGTTCCCCAAACAAACATGGTCTTCGTGCATGGTATGTTGGTTCCTTTGTACTGTCAGAAAAGGACTGTGATTGGTATGGTCCAAAAACCAAATGATGCCTCCTTTCATGTGTGCCTGTCCAATGTTTTGCATATTAGAAATCATGTCAAATGCTCTTTCTTGAAATCAATTTGCCACAAATTAGCTGTGCGCGTTTCAACAATTTATAGCCTCGAATGCTAACTGTAACATAGATTTCTCAAAATAAGGAGAGAATTTGTTTAGTCTTAAGAGTTAAGAGACTGTTAGCAATGCAGAAATTTTGTAGGAAACAAAGAAAATTCCTTTGTAACTCCTCCATTCCCAACAAACCCAGAAACTCGCAATGTTTGTACTGTATTTTCTTCACATTAATTGTGTGAACCGATCGATCCGTATGAGTCTTCTATCCAAACAAAAATAAAACTCGCAATGATAGGCTCGTGAACAATGATGTACGAGTCATATTCCTTTTCCCAACGAAGGCTACCAGCAACAGCAGCATCGTGCCAATGTAGATATCCACAGCAAAAGCTAGACACGATTACAATATATGAACCACTACGAAATCACTTCGAGAGCCAACCGAACCATAGATAACACAAGTGCTTGCGCTTTATGACGCAACAAAGCATAAAACTTTCCATGCCAAATTGTTTTTGAACAGCACTGAGTGTTGAAGTATGGTAATTCTGGACGGAGAACGAGCTGTACGTAGACATATACAATAGCTAAAAATTAAAGGGGCAAGATATTTTAATATCCAAGTGCTGGAGGTGATGAATAGGTTATTTGGGCTACGGCCGATGGCTTTTGTCTACTATTGATGGTTTTTGTCTGTGCTTTTCGAGACAACGATGGACGGCGCACATAATTTTTGGGTTCGAGAAGCCGTTTGGATAAGTGACTTTGAGAAGTTGTTCTGTTTATTTTAGCTCCCGAAGAAGCCAAAAAAAAAAACAGGGCCATTGCTTTGTCCTTTCAAGCATGCATCATGCATGCATGGTTTTCGATGCTTTAGAAATTTATATGTAAAAATCGTTTAAAGTGATTCAAATGGACACGTGGTCTTGTGGAGTATCCTGGCTACATCACTACTTTATACCTGGACTGATCCTACATATGTGCTAGCATGGCACCACTGCCGGCAACTTGTGATCCTATCATGAGTTCATGACGTGGCAATTGAACTAGAGCAGGGAACTTGAAAAAAGGATCTGAATAAGCACATATAGAGGATCTGTTAATGAAATTTTGTGTTTTGTTCTACGTGTGAAACTCATCCTAGTACCTCCTTTACTTTGTTTAAACTGAAAATTCACAGACTTTAATTAATTATTAGTTGTTCTATGGAGAGTAACTGGTCAATTGGACAAGTTTCACAAATACTTAGAATAGAAAGACCAATATAGTAGCTGGTTAACAAAGCACACCTACAGAACCTGCAAAGATATATATATATATATATATATATATATATATATATATATATATATATATATATATATATATATATATATATATATATATATATATATATATATATATATATATATATATATAAGTTTTAGGGTATATATCTATCTATAACAATTCAAATGAAACAATATCTTTAAAAAAATATACTCGAATTCAAAGTTTTGAACGAATTTAGATTACATACTTTGCTGATTTATATATATAATCAACACATACCTACAATCAAACTATCAAGAAAAAATGCAACTACAGTTCAAATTTCAGTTCGAACTTATTTGAACTAGTTAGTAAACTAGTTAAACTTAACATCAAAAAACATTTAAAATTTTTCGCACATGATACATAGGGAAAATACCTATTCTAGACTATGATGCACAAGCATCATGTTATTATATAGTAGAAATAACAGAGGCACCATAGTGCTCAGGCTTCATGATTGTGACTTTTCATATATGATTAAGACTTTCCATCCATGATTGATTCAATATACTAAATAAATAATTTCCTTTCCAAATTGATGCATTTTTGAATTAATGAATGTTAACGGATTTGCCTAATATATTATATATCATTACACTTGCACATATTTAAAAGTAATCCAAAGTCAGGAAGGTTTGGTACCCAGACACCATGATGTGTGCTAGTGTGATTGAGACTTTCTATCCATAGTTAAGATTTTTCATTCATAATTGATTTACTATACATGATATTGTTGCTCTATGTTATGCTAGCTAGTAGCTAGTTAGATACTACATGTGCTAAATGCATGGGCATCCATCGTGACATATACCCTATATGGTGAGTCATTTGTTCATTACTACGATCATGTATATGTGTCAGTACTTTTTACTACGTCGCAAAAGCTCTTTGTGTGTCTGAAGACCAAAGCAAAGTGTCCATAGGACCTTTCATGGCTAGTATGTTTTTTCTTTCTTAAAGAGGCTTTCTGCGTGTTTGAGCAAAGTCCAACACTCTCTTTTTCTACATGTGTGATTCCTAGAAAGGGGGTCACTGGCAACACCCCTAGTACTCCTCCACCTTGCTAATATCCATTAGGCATCTAATCATCCACTTTTAAATAGAAAGTGGCTAAATGATTAGCGCTGGTGTGTAACGCTCCCGTTTTTAGGAACAGGATCGTCGTAGTCCCGTAACAGTTTAGGAGTTCAGTTGTGGACAGAAAGAATATCATACCTACTCACGAACATTTCAAAAGAGTTAATTTAATTAAAATAAAACCTAAGGGCGTCCAACCTAAGATTTACTTACATTCAGAAAATCCAAAAAACTTTTCCACAGAAACGCTTGAGTGCGGTCGTAAACCTAACACGAAATCTTGTAGCATCCTTTCTTCATCAGATCTCTGTGTTGGTAGGAAATAAAGCAAGAATGAGTACAATCAACCATACATAATAAGTCACATGGGGAAACGTTATTTAATTACATGTTAGGATTTCTAAGAGATGGGAACATATGGGTTTTAACATTTTAGGTAAATGCAGTTTTATTTGTAAATATTTTTTTAAAACACAAAAAAACAATAACTTCTTAAGGAATTGAAATTTCAAAACATAATTACCATATTTCCAAATCATTTTCAAATCTACTTATGTTTCGCTGTTGGAATCACCCATTAAACACGGTGTCATTCACTGCAAGCACGGCGTATTCGAATATCATTTATAAATGACTCTGCAGAGTTGCCCAACTTTACCCACAAGATTCCTTAACCATGATGACTGAGTTAAGAAAATAAGGTTGTTTCACTGTAAATCTCTTTATATAACCTCTACCCAGTAGGTCTTGATCCCAACAAACTCGAGTGGCATGTGGCCTCGCCTGATTTGAAGCGACACTACTGTTGTTCAGTATGGTTATACCCCCTCCCATACCAACTCTTTTTATATAACCTCTAACCAGTAGATCGTGATCCCAACAAACTCGAGTGGCCCATGGCCTCACCCGATTTGAAGCAGCCATACTGTTGTTCAGTATAGTTATACCCCTCCCATACCAACTCTTCTTTTAACATGTAGAAATTTAATCGATTTGAGCAGCTACTAGACCAGATTTGATAAATCAAAACTTGTGGTTGAGCAATCACTATGTTCTTTACTCATCATAATGTTGTCCTACTCTTCATTAACTAGATAACCATTCACAAATCCATAACCCACTGCACTGCGGCACTGTCACTACTAGTGTAAAGCAGTTGAATTTTCTAAACTACCATGGTATATTTTATAGTAATTTATTATTACCAGTGCTTGTCAAGGTGAATATGGCCATCAAATAAAATATGGCTTTTTCAGTAGTATGATATAACTAATTGTCATGTTATTCTAAACATTTATTTTTAAGCAAATAACAATGCGTAAATAATAGTAATAAAAATACTATAAATTAATACTTAAAATAATGTAGGTTCAACATGATAAAAAACATGTTACTTGCCTCTTTGTCCATAGTCCCTATTTTTTGTAGTCTTCAGATTGGGGACTGACTTCTTGAATTGCTCATGTAGCTCTTCTGTTGGCCAACTCATGTGGTCCGAATACTAGCATGAAAAACGAATGCAAATGAGTTTCTGCTTTGCAAAATGCAAGCTGGGAACAAAAGACAAATAAATAACCAAAAGATAGAAATATAATAGGTTTGTGTGGTCAAGGTTTAGGTGGTTGGGGTTTTAGTACTTTTGGGTTTATCTGAGTGGAATCGCAAAAAAGGTAGATGTGCTTGGAACATCAAGGTAACAGTATTTGGGTAAGATGGGTTTCTACGAACGGACTTGGCTTGGTTTTGTCGGTGTTTAGTTTGGTGAAATGAAACTAAAATGGTAAGTATGGGTCTAAAATGGTCAAAAGGGTATAAATGGGCTAAATGGGTTCGAAGTCGTCGAAATAGTTATAAGTGTGCTATCGGGCTTTCGGTGAATAGTAACAGTGTGAATAGCATTGGGTAAGGGTTTGAAATGACATTTGGGCTTGCTAGGATTTTATCGGAGTATACTTAGGCTAAACATAGTTGTGATTGGACATCATGGTGTCTGGGTACCAAGTCTCCCTGCCTTTGAATTGAAATTCTAGGCAATTCAAAACCATTTTAAAATTTGGGTTGTTTCATGGTGCATCCCTATTCCCTACCCTGAAACACTAAATTACATACAAAATAGACATATATAGCTACTACTGCTTGGGGTCAAGCCGCTAATCTTAATTTTTCTCTCTTCCTTTGCGAGGATCAAACCACCAATCCGACTATCTGAGCCTACGACGCCTTCTCCGATTGGCACAGATTAAACTCGTGCGGTCGCGCTTAGCCATGAAGATTTACGTGATACACACACGAGATTAGATTGTTCTTAGTACGACTGTACGAGTAGCAACTGCTATGTTTTACCTTTGAATTGCGCACACATGGGCCTAATACAGGAGCCACATGAGCCCACTGTCGAGTTTTCCTTCTTTCATTTTTCTAAAACAGAACAGTCTGCCTGATGTCCATGGAACAGTACAACATACTTGGGCCAAGAGGCAGGGCCACATGGGCACATCTTGTGGTAGTTTTTTTGGCGGTGATTCATTTGTTTCAAATAAAGATATTGGTTTTGTAAAAATAATCCAAGTCCATGAAAAAAAATCCCAGTTCATTCAAACTCATGTTGTTCATATGGTATAACAATATTTTGGCAACAGTCATTTTGCTCCATTTAGCTGCTTAAGTATGTAAATGGATAGAGATTGTTTTGAATAAGTTCATAGCAGCGGGGATAGCTCAGTTGGGAGAGCGTCAGACTGAAGATCTGAAGGTCGCGTGTTCGATCCACGCTCACCGCATTTTTCATTTTTTGAAAGTAGTGCTTCTATTCGGTGAGATGATCTGTGAGTTTTCCATTTTTTTAGACTGTGTAAAAAAAGTATTCTTTTCAGACACATCAGCCCTATAGTATACTCCGTACCCAGAATATGCCACTAATGACGTTGCAGGAGAAGAATGGAGAGATTAGCATAAGGCTAAGAGCATCGTATTTGTCTTTATTGTTCTGCTCAGATAGGAAAATTGTTGCTGACTCCAACTTATGTTACTTTACACTTTATCATTGAGGAGGCCACAGCTCACAACTGCGACCTTTTTCTCATTTTCAAATGCACCCATCTGCCAGCAGATCATAGTCAACTTCATTATCATGTTGCAACTACAGTACCACTTAACCACTCTCCGGCAGACGAGGAATATTATTCAGGGTACTCCATCTGACACTCTTTTGTCGCCTAATTAGCTATACTAGAAAAAACGCTAAGTCTCGCAGAATGATTTAAAAGAAGAATGGTGATTATTTTTATTATTATGAACTAATTATAAAATGCTTTCCATAAGAGATTATAAGAGGATGCTACTTGTCCTATAATCTCTACTTCTTGCCACCGTAATCTGCTATATATCCAGTCGAGAGATCTTTTCTAATTCTACATAATATGTATGTGTCTCTCTGTCTTCTTTCATCAGACTTTAAATATCGCTAAAGAGGTGTCGGTTGTCCGCGTGAGCAAGCGTCTTGTCGATTCATCACATCTGATCGAGCGAACAATTGTTGTCTGCAAGAGAAATCTGATAATAACTATTATTTGGTTATTATTAGTGAGAGAATCATGGTGTTAACTGTAAGACGGTTGTCGTCATACACGTAATGTCGAGTCATCGTGCAGTTATGAGGAAGATAAAACACATGCTTTATCCTACCGCTCAGAAAGAGTTACCTGGAGGTAGACCCGCGTATCGGTTCGTAAGATTTTTGGCTGGTTACTGGTCAGGTGAATAATAGTCATCTTTCGGCCAATACCCTTGGGTAATGTAATATTTGGTAGTTCACGACACATTGGTTTGAGGTCTTAATTGAGTATTAAAATTGTATTTAATAGATTATTTAACCCTCATCGACCACACATTTTATCCAAATCATTGAATGCTTCGACGAGAATGCTCCAGTAAGTTAGTATTTTAGTGATGCCACCGATCGAGACGCGACTGGTATATTAATTTCCGTGATGCCAAGAAGCTCAGGCCACACCATTTGGCTTTCTTGCGCTTGTTTGTTCCCGTCGAAGGATCTCGCCACAAGCAGAACGAGCATCCCAGATTCCCACCATTTTTCGCTCTCACAGGGCGCGTACGTGCCCTATACTAGAGCTGTCCTGCAAAAACGGCTATGCATATCTGTGTTAATTAAAAAGATTAAGTCGGCACAAAGAGACATATGGACACTCAATTTGACAACGTTTTAGTTATGTAATAGTGCTGGGCTTCGAGGCACCAAACACCAGCATATCCTAATCCTTCTTTATTATTTCCTAAAACTAGCTAGCTAGTAACAATCCATCAACATCAAATCTGACAATGCCTCGGGCCGATTTAACCGGCATCTTTGTAAGCTCAAGTTTTGTCGCGTTTGTGCTTCTAGCTAGTATATGACACCATATCCATGCATCCCATTGTTGGAACGTTGTGCACTGCACTACTATCTGCATGCATGCCTTAGCAACGCACACACATATATACTCGTATAACCAACCGATCAAAGCACTGCGCGTGCACCCGACGGTGGGGGGCCATGGAGATGCTAAGCCGGAGCCTGCAGAGCATGGGGAGCCCAGACGCCAGCGTCTACTTCTCGGGCGGGTCCTCGCGGCGCCCCAGCGCGGCCGACGAGGTTGACGACGAGGAAGCGCTGCGGTGGGCCGCGCTGGAGCGGCTGCCGTCGTTCCAGCGCCTGCGCACGGGCATCCTGCGGTCGACCGCCGAAGGCGGCGCCGCGGGGGGGCGCGGCCGCAGGCGGTACGCGCACGAGGAGGTGGACGTGCGCACGATGGAGCTCGCGCAGCGGCAGGCGTTCGTGGAGCGCGTGTTCAAGGTCGCAGAGGAGGACAACGAGCGCTTCCTCAAGAGGCTCCGCGCGCGCATTGATCAGTAGGTTATACGTACGTGCTGTTGAAAGCAAGCGAATGCAGTGGGCATGCATGCGCCGCGCGTCTTACTGATTGTTCGTGACGTTTTGCCAGCGCGGGCATCCAGATTCCCACGGTGGAGGTGAGATTCAATAACCTCAACGTGGAGGCGGAGTGCCACGTCGGGACTCGCGCGCTGCCGACGCTCGCGAACGCGTGGCGGGACGTCGTCGAGTCGCTCCTGGGGCTCGTCGGGCTCAACTTCGCCAAGAGGAAGACCCTCCACATTCTCAAGGACGTCTCGGGCGTCGTAAGGCCGTCGAGGTACTGCACGCGCGTGCATGCCAGCGTTGTGGGGAAATATTTCTGCCGGATGTTATGTTACAGACCCGACCTGACTTACTGTTGTTTCGCCCCCAGGATGACACTTCTGCTTGGTCCGCCGTCTTCTGGCAAAACAACACTTCTGCTGGCCCTGGCAGGCAAGCTAGGCCCGACACTTCAGGTGAAATTTCGTCTTTCTTTTTTCCGTGATTCAAAAGAAATAAAACTTTACAGCAGTAGCCAAACACTTTACAGTTTTAATAAGGAATACGTCCATATAACATCCTAAATTTTATTTAAAAGTCCGTTCAGCATCTCGAATTATGAAATTAGATATTTGACACTCCAAACTTTACAGTCCGATTTAAATAATGTAGGACCGAGAACGGCGACTAGAGAGAGGTAAATAGGAGCCAACCCGTTTAAAAGCTTTTCAAAACCTTTTTCAAAAAGAAAGTCAAAACTCTTCACTCAAATAGTTATGAAAAAGATATGGAGATCATAGATAATCCTCCATAAGAAAAGATCTAAGAAAAATCGAACAAAAGGTGATTTGACATGCCCCGATGGTCTGACCTCTAAGTAGGGAGCGGTCTGACCGCCATCTAGATGGTAGTCTGACCTCTAGCTAGTTGGCGGTCAGACCTCTTGGTGGTTTGACCTCTAGTTAGTTGGTGGTCTAACTTTTAGCCATGAACAGAGCAGATCTTCAACACTATTTTAAATTCGAAAATCAACGAAACTTTTGATCCACAACTCTAAATAACTTGAAACTTCAACCAACGCTAGATCATGACCTTAAAAATCTATCCCAACCAAAGATCAAGAAAAAACCTAAAAAAATTGGGATCTATTACCTCTTTAGCTTCTGCTGCACCAAAATCGGACTAAAAACACATATTAACTTAACTCTCAAATTAAAGCTCCAATTCACATGAAAGTTGGTATGCACCTTCTCTAGGATGTCAGAAAAAATATTCCAATCAATGATTAAGGAGATCGTTGACAAAGTTCTAACCTTTTTTTCCATTTAAAGGAAAGTTACACCAAAATCGGACAAAAGAGAGAAATATCAATTTGCTCTTCCTCGTGAGTTCTTGATAATCTAGATGACTTTGGATGGGTTCTCACAAGTCATAACAAGCTATATCATAGTAAAAAGCTCATGTAAAAATACACACAACAGCAAAGTCCCAAAAAGCAACTCTTCTTGAGCCAAAATCAGTCAAATGCAAGAACTTGCAAATAATAAATGCCTAAATTGATGAGATCTGGTCTCCAAGAGACTTCATCATTACTTACACATCCTTGTCATATAGCAAAATCAAGAAGTGAAGATGAAACACAAAAAACAGACCAAATCAAGATTTCACCACTTGAGTACTAGAGGGAAATACTTGGATGATTTTTTATCCCTATTGATACTTGCAGATGAATATTTATAGTCACTCCTTAACCATACACAAAGCTTATAGATAACAAAAGGCTTAGCCACAAGAGCTTCTCACATCTCTCACAAAGTTAACTCCAAGAACCATAGTTCTCCTCTCTACTTGGCATGGATTAAACTCTGCCAAAAACTTAATCTAGCCACCTCTCATTTATATATAGAGGCTCATAAGGAAAACCCTAACCAGCACCTCTAGTTGGGTTTCATTTACTTACATGGGCTAACTCGTTAACCTAACACCATATCGGATTTTACACTTACACACGCACAATTCTCAAAGCGTACACACTCATTTTATCCATTAGTGAATCAACACTTTATCCACTTCACATTTACAACACATATAAGACCTAAGCCACTTAAGTCAATGTCGCGGTTTCATACACCACCACTTTTTCGGTATTGGGTAATTTACCAAAATGCCCATTTACCACTTTGCACAAAGCTTCCCGCTTTCTTTCCAATGAAGTATTGTCCATGCTTCGCCACCTTTTATGTAGCTCCAATGACTTGCCGCCAAGTCTCTCACACATCCGGATCCCATCGAACCGTCATCGCTTGCAAACGATTTAAGTCACTTTGTGCACCACATGCTTCTCCTTGCGCATGACAGCACCTAGCTTCCTTGACCGTACAGAACCTCGGCTCCTCCCTAAACCTAATCTCGTTCCTCCTTACCACTACCTGTCAAAATCTACGCTTGTAGCTTCCGCTCTGGCTCTTCATCGTCTTAGCTTGTAACCATCCCGTAAGTTTTGGTCATATTTGGCGGCTTCTTGATCGTTTGGATCTCGGCTCCTCCTAAGCGTTATCCTAATCTCTTGACCGCTTTATACCTAAGCTCTCCTAACTTAGTCTTGGTCTCGTCTGTCTCACCATGACGTAGCTCTAGAATCATACAACCAACACAAATAAGTAAACTATCATGTAGCACCGCATAATACATAAAGTCATCAATTGACATAATTAATCCATACAATACACTATGTAAAATATATATGACCAAACCACTAATCCTAAATATATGACCAAACAATAAATCTATATGCACATAAGCAATAACCTAGATCACCCAAACCCATCGCAACACTCAAAACCTCAAAACAAAAACCTGACCAAGCCTCACTCTCCAGCTGGTCAAACTGGACCTCACCACCGGTCAGATCACTACCATTTTTCAGTTGAACTAGAATCCACCACTGGTTCAACCGCTAGGGGGGGCGATTTGATCGCTGAGCCTGGAAACTGATTCCTAATTACGACAAATTGCAATTCAAATTTTCACACCTCTCAAAAACCAAACTCAACCTCCATAAACTCTCTGAACTAAAAGTCAATTACTCATCACAACCACGGGGTGAACTCCACATGGTGAATTCACCACTGGTTCAACTGCTGGGGGTGGCTTGATTGCCATGCTTGGAAATCGATTCCAAAATACGACAAATTGCAATTCAAATTTCCACACCTCTCAAAAACCATACTCAACCTCCACAAACTCTCTGAACCAAACGCCAATTACTCATCAAAACCACGGAGTGACCTCTACATGGTCTCAAAAATAACACCCTAACCCGGTTCGCATGGTGGTATTGCCCCGCATGGTGTGATGAGTGGGTGGTTTTGTCACGTAGGATGACACGCTGGCCAAGTTAGGTAAGTGACATGTGGAGACCACAAGGACTTCTTCCCTACTGAGCTCCCAGCTATGTTCCATGGCACCGCTCCATGTAATTCCCTCCTTCTCTGTTTCCATTTGGAAGAGACGGCCCCATGGGACCAACTTGTCATTCATATAAACATGATCAACGTGTCATGCTATGTGATAAAACCGTTCACTCATCGTTTTACACATACAAATTCAGCGGGTCAAGATGTTATTTGAACTGGATTATAAAGTTTGAAGGGTTAAATGTCTGGTTTTATAGTTTAACGTACTAGATAGATTTTTGAGCAAAATTGAGAGGTGTCGTATGGAGTTTTTTCCTTTTAATAATAAAAAGTAGACCTCGGTCGTCGGTGCATACATGTGGTAACTCGCGCGTTTGGAATGACGAAGTGGGGCGTCGCAGGTGAGCGGAGAGGTCACCTACAACGGCTATGGATTGGAGGAGTTCGTGCCACAGAAGACCGCGGCGTACATCAGCCAGAACGACGTCCACGCCGGCGAGATGACCGTTAAAGAGACCCTCGACTTCTCCGCGAGGTGTCAGGGGGTAGGCCAGAGATATGGTGAGTCATCGCTGTCGTAGCATGATATTTGCGCTCTACTTCTTCTGATACAAAATAATGAAATAGTAATACTCCAATAGATGATTTCACTCTACTCTCAATGATGGTGTCGTGTGCAGAGTTGCTCATGGAGCTGACCAAGAAAGAGAGGCAGCTGGGCATCTATCCTGATCCAGAGGTTGACCTCTTCATGAAGGTGTGCAGTTATCAATTCTTCATGTTAGACAAGTGCTTAGCCCTATAATTAACTGATCATGTCTGGACATTTTTTCCTTTTGCGTTGATTTGTAGGCCACTTTAGTTGAAGGGAGCACTCTCCAGACAGACTACATTCTCAGGGTAAGTCCCAAACAACATAGCAATCGGTAGCAACGATGTTTTTTCATGGTAAAACGGTATCAATTGCTACTCTGTAGTTGATCAACCTGTGGCTAGTCTAACTTGTCCCGCTAACTACATGTTAGTGGATTTATAGTTGATTTTCTATGATTTGATCTTATGGCCTTTTGGTTGTTGAACCTTAAAGGTGAATATAATAACCAACTACACCCTTTAAAAAACAATTACGCTGTAGATTATTATTAGCCCATAGACTCTTCTCTAAAAATGAGAGGAAAATAAAAAATAATTAGAAAGGTTAACATTGGGGCGCGAGTGGGGACCGGGGAGGATTGAGTCGATAAAGACCTAGCCAAAGGCCCATCTATTTGGGCCGAATGGATCGTGGTTAGCTCTTTGTACGGCCCGGTTAAGCCCATCTGCTTGGCGTGGCTTACATAGTCCACACCTACCCAGTGGCGTTGGTGGCTCACTTCATTGGACTCGCTAGATTAGAGGTGGACAATGGGCCATGGACCAAAGACGCAAGACGGCCGGCGGCAAAGACGACTCGTTTAGGCACGGCCCATTAAGGCCCGTCAAATAAACGGGTCATGTCGTGCCAGCCCGCGGGCCATGGTCCGAGCCTAGGCATGGCACGTGACCGTGCCGTGCCGGCACGGGCATGGTTACGGCTTAACGAGTCATGCCGGCCCGGTCGGCCCGTTAAGCTGGGAAAAAAAGAAAAAAATCAGAAATTTGTAGAAATTTAAGGAAAAAATATAGAAAATTGTAGACATTGTTAATCATCAAGATAATTATTTTCAATGACATAATGGGCTTTATTAACTTATTAAATTACATGGAATGGTTGCCTCCTTAAAAACTTTACCAAGTAAAAAACTCAACTTGAGAAAAACTTGGCAAAGAAAAAAGAGTACAGCCTATAAAGATCATTAGTGACTACATGTGAACAAAAATATTAAAAATCCTATTCATTGCTATCTAGATATAAATTCTCAAAAGATTATTCTAAATATCTATTCTCTGAAGTATGTTGGAGTCTTGATTCAGTTTGTTCCTAGTCTTTGAAGGTCAGAAGGATTTCGACCATGTCGTTTGAGAGACTTGTTCGTCGCTCCTCGATTATTCTTCCAGATAGGCTGAAGGCTGACTCCGATGAGACAGTACAGATAGGAATAATTAACACATCCCACGCTAATATGGATAGCACTGGATATGTTACTTTCTGGGATTGCCACCTTGAGAGAATGTTCAACTCTTGCTCGAAGCTGATGTTATCACTGTTAAGATAGCTTGATAGGTCTCCAATGCTTTGATGCCTTCCTCCTCTTGACTGATGTGTACTTGCACCTGCACGAGAATCTCTAGAGGAAGAACAAAAAATCTTGCCCCATTGCATAGTCCCCCTAGAGGTGCTAGGGGCTACCGGGGGTCTTTCTAAACGCACTGACCTAAACTTATTTTCATATTTCTCATATACCTCATATAATTTATCCTTAACTACTCTATAGTATGTACAATAATCTAAACCGGTAGCATCACTTAAAAGTTATAATACATTTAGAAATCCTTGGAGTTTGGCCCTAGAATAAAAAATAAAGGCGAATGCATATAAAATAGGAATTTCCCTCCAATATTTTAAAAACTTAGTTTTCATGGCAACTACAACATCCCGTAGTACAGGATTATTTTCAAAAGCCCCTAGGTGAGTGGTAATTTCAAGAATGTTATGAACAATTAGAGGAGAGGTTAGATAATATACTCTAGAAAGACAAAGTGTAGCTTTATGGAAAAGTTCTAAAAAAGAAAATATTTTTTCAACAACAACCCAATCGTCCTCAGTAAGTTCAGGGTCTCTAACTTGGGTTCTACTGGAGGAGCTACGAGATTGATGACCTTGGGTGTAAAGAAAAACAGATAATGTGCTCTTATATGGCAATATATGTTTAAGCATAAGGTAAGTAGAGTTTCATCTAACAGGCATATATAAGCCAAATTTTCTAGGACGGACGCTCATTGCTACGCAAAAACTCTTATATACGGCTATTCATTGGTTAGAACAATTAATATATGAAATTACATCCCTAAAAGAATCAATACAAGCATTTAATCTTTTTAAACAAAATTTAACAATAAGATTAATAATATGACAAGCACAACGTTGATGCAGTAAGAAAGATTGTACATAAGTATTAAACAAAGGAGTAAGAATTTCCATAGCCTTAGTGTTTGTAGCTGCATTATCTAAAGTTATAGAAAAAATCTTATCCGTGAGGCTAAAATCTTCTACAACTTTAATAATACATTCTGCAATATTTTTAGTAGTATGCGAAACATTAATTAATTTAAATCCTATAATTTTTTTACACCAGAGTTAATTTAAATCCTATAAAGAGATTCTCGGGCTACCTCTGAGTTGTACTCCCAAGTACGTAACGAGCCATCAGAGTTATATTGCAGCTGCGTTTGGCGCATTTGTATTCCTTGCCTTCTTTTGCAGCTTGCAGCATGCCGTTGCAGGTGACCCGTCCCACCTGAAGATTTTGTAGACAATTCATTACCACAAAATTTACAGACAACATACCTCATCGAATTCCCATCATCGTCGGTCTTGAACTTCTTGTCGAATTCGTTCCAGACTCCTGATGTACTAGCTCTTGTTCTTTTTGCACCTTTGCTATAGGTTGTGGATGCACTTATTGAGCCAGCAGAATATGGATCGATTGGACCATGCGCCACCGGGGCCGTTGTTTTTCTGGCTCTCCGGTTTGTTGTGGATGTGGGCCTTCCGTGGATGGATATATTTCTTTAAAGGATTGCATATCCTCCGTTGGGAGACCAGATTCGGAGAGTTAAAAATCGCAGTTCTTCATTGAATCAACTGCAAATTGAAATAGTAAAGAACAATTAACTTACTATTGAATCAACAAATAATAGCAAAAAATTAAAACAAGACAACGCTATTACCTCTTTTACAGCTCTCAGAAAATTCTTTGAAGATTTTTAAATTTTTTGAATTTTGCACAAATTTCTCACTAATTTTATCAAATTTACGCAAACACTTCCGGATTTTTCACAGCTAAATAGAGAAATGAGAGTGAGGTTTGAGGTGTGAAAAATGGAGATCAGATGCCCACTATTTATAGAAAAATTTTCATATTTTTTTTAAATTTTTTACTATTCTTCCGAAATTTTTACCCCTATCAATCAAAAAACGGTTTATTGGCGGACCGGACCGGACCAGACCATGGCGACACAGCCTAGACACGGTCCGTTAAAAAAAGGATTGTAGAGTGCTCGGATCGAGCTAACAGTGTCAGGCCACAGATTGGCACGATTAGACCTGGCGCACTGAACAGCTCCACGCTAGATTCTAGAGCCACAAGTGCGGCCTTCCGAGGAGCGCGCCGGTTAGACTTGTAGGCATTGAAGTTGCAGACGAGGCGTTCGCTTGTTCGCCGCACAGGACGAGGGGGCCTCGCTTTTTCCCGCTCCCCTCGCAAATCGCGACGCATTTGTGGCGATGATGTCCGCGCGTCTGATGCCGCTGCCCGCTAGTGTGTGCA
This sequence comes from Bonia amplexicaulis, assembly GCA_036346245.1. Taxonomy (NCBI): domain Eukaryota; kingdom Viridiplantae; phylum Streptophyta; class Magnoliopsida; order Poales; family Poaceae; genus Bonia; species Bonia amplexicaulis. The sequence goes on along the minus strand of CM070737.1, from coordinate 16,995,862 downwards.
GATCCTCGGGCTGGACATGTGCGCCGACGTCATCGTCGGCGACGAGATGCGGCGTGGCATCTCCGGCGGCCAGAAGAAGCGCCTCACCACAGGTACGCCCGCCTGCGCGTCTCTTCCACCACCTCGACTTGCCGCTCTTCAGTTACGTTCTCTCTCTCTCTCTCTATCTCTCCATTGGTGAAATCGGATGGATCGGTTGGTTGCAGGGGAGATGCTGGTCGGCCCGACCAAGGTGCTGTTCATGGACGAGATATCCACCGGCCTGGACAGCTCCACCACCTTCCAGATCGTCAGGTGCATCCAGCAGCTTGTTCACCTGGGCGAGGCCACCGTACTGGTGTCGCTGCTCCAGCCCGCACCGGAGGTCTTCGAGCTCTTCGACGACGTCATGCTGCTCTCCGAGGGGCAGATCGTCTACCAGGGCCCCCGGGAGTACGTGCTCGAGTTCTTCGAGAGGTGCGGCTTCCGCTGCCCCGAGAGGAAAGGTGTTGCTGATTTCCTGCAGGAGGTTCGTCGCATCGAAATTTCCTGAACTTTTGCAAAGTTACTTATGTGGCAAACTTGGCATGCCTATGTAATGAAGTAACGGTTTTGCTATTGCAAGGCGACTGAAATTTTTTTGTCTCTCAGTCACTTGAAAGTTGCACTCTTAATCAACTAAAATTGCAGCCCCCTCCAAAAGTTGCACTCTCAGAACAACTGCAATTTTAGTTGATTGAGAGTGCAACTTCAAGTGACTGAGAGATAAAAAAATTTCAAGTCGCCTTGACAATAGTCACCCCCATGAAGTAAGTAGAAACATCAACTTCTAGTAGCTTGTTCATGAGTACATGTTCCTATCGAAGTCTCGTGTTGTTTAGTAAAAGTTCTTAACACATCTAGTTTACTTCTTAGAAGGAAGAGCAGCTTCTTAGAGTTGGTAAAGGTTCATGATACATCCAATTTACTTTTCTTGCTAACCAATAAAAATGCCACTAGGCACTAGCGCCATAACGTCTGACAAATGCTAATTTTCACAGCTTACATCAAAGAAAGATCAGGAGCAATACTGGATACAGAATGAAAAACCTTATCGCTATGTATCAGTACCTGACTTTGTTGCAAAGTTCAAGAAAATTCATATGGGAAAGAGCCTAAAAAAGCAGCTTTCGGTTCCTTTCGACAAGAGAAGAATCCACAAATCTGCTCTGGTTTTCTCCAAGCAGTCTGTTTCTACTTTGGAGCTTCTCAAGGCCTCATGCTCCAAGGAATGGCTTCTCATGAAGAGAAATTCGTTTGTCTATGTTTTCAAAACAGTTCAGGTACCCAGATCCTGGATAGCCTTAAATTAAGGAACTGTTTCTTATCAATCATGCAGCAAAAATGCTCTATATTTAACCATAAAGTTGGCCATCTTAAGTTGTACCCCTTTCAGTGCAATATAAAAATTCACTGCTGTCCGCAATAGAGTACTAATGAGGCATATGATTCTTTGTCTGATCTTGCTTCTTTTCTTTTGAAGGGAATTCTAGTTGCACTAGTATCATCAACGGTTTTCTTGCGGACACAGCTCCATACAAGAAATGAGGAAGATGGCCAACTCTACATAGGAGCACTTCTTTATGTCATGATAGTTAACCTGTTCAGTGGTTTTGCTGAGTCATCCCTTATCTTGGCAAGGCTCCCTGCATTGTACAAACATAGGGATTCCTTATTCTATCAGCCATGGACTTTTACACTTCCAAATGTTCTCCTGAGAGTCCCTAGCTCCATGTTCGAGTCGATAATTTGGGTTGCAATAACCTATTACACCATAGGCTTTGCCCCTGAAGCTAGCAGGTGGACCAAGTCAATGATTCTGCCCACTAAAATTGTGTATCATTTTGAATTCTATGTTTGATCTCTGGCCTTAACAGTGCGATGCTCATCTTGCTGCAGGTTCTTCAAACAGCTGATTGTACTCTTCTTGACCCAGCAGATGGCTACAGGACTGTTCAGACTTATCTCTGGCTTATGTAGGACTATTGTGATAACTAATACTGCAGGTTCTCTTGCAGTTCTGACCATGTTTGTACTTGGAGGATTCATCCTACCGAAAGGTAATCATGCATGTTTTCCATCACATAACGGACATTGTTTGCATTGGTGCCATGGGCATACTATTCGATAAATTATTGATTGTTTCTCAACGTGAACACAAATAAGGGGGAGGTGATGATTCTTTAAAAAGTCAGGAAATGAGTTATCTTTTGAAATGGAACATGATTACACGCTGTCAGTACCTTATACCTCAAAAGAATTGGATGATTTATTTAAACTTATTTATAGTGGACACTTTTCAGTGTTGAGTCTTGAAGTGGCAGTCGAAACAATCACTGCTAACTTAGACATTTCAAGTGTTACTCCAAATTCAATCAATTCTCATAGACATTTCAAGTGCTACTTTAAATTCAACCAACTCGCATTCTTATTGGTGTAGATGTAATTCCAAAATGGTGGGTATGGGGTTACTGGTGTTCACCTCTCACTTATGGATACATTGCTCTTGCCGCCAATGAGATGCATTCTCCAAGGTGGATGGACAAATTTGTAAGTTAACTCGTCACTCGTGATCATCTTATTGCCGTGTTCTCATACAAGTAATGGTTCTTGACTTTCTTGTTGTGTATCATTAGGCAGCTGATGGAAGGCGATTGGGAATTGCAGTTCTAGAAAACTCAGGTGTCTTCACCAATGAGGAATGGTACTGGATTGGAACCGGTGCCCTTCTGGGGTTCACCATCCTGTTCAATGTGCTATTCACTCTATCGCTTATGTACCTAAACCGTAAGTAGCTACACTTAGAAACAATTAGTTATGGTTTGCATCTGACAACTCCATTATTTGCTTAATCTAGTAATTTTCTTGTCTACCATAAATAGATATTGTCATTCAAAGATGTAAGTTTGTTCTTTGGTATTGGTAATTTATTCAACTTATTGTTCTGTTTCTTGAATTAGCTGTTGGAAAACCACAAGCCATCTTACCTGAAGAAACAGATACCAGTCCGGAGAACATTCAGGAAGGGGAAAAGGAGACACATATAACACAGAGGACTACAGTTCCAACGCCAGAATCTGTATCCCCTAACTCAATGATCACATGTAAGCTTGTTTCCATTTTGTTGTCATATTCACTCTTCCCACATGTTTGGAAAAGATATGCTACTTTAGTGCTCTCTCTAATGATGTTTTTCATTGTCTCTAGTGGATAAGTTGCTTCAACAATTGCGTGGACATTCTCCAAATACGTCTGATAGGTCATACATGAATGCTGCTGTCAGAGTTGCTCCAGGAAGAGGGATGGTTCTTCCATTTGAACCTCTCTCCATGTCCTTCAATGACATAAATTACTATGTTGATATGCCTGCGGTGTGCATGCCTGTCCTTATATTCTTTTCCCTCTGAACTGCATTTCCATACTATTGACCACTGCTGTATAATCAGTGACCATGAGCATTCCATGTCATGCAATAATTAAATAGATCATGTTTAATATGGAAAACTTGGTTTCAGTATGAAGTTCATGTTCTGCATGATGCAGCTTTCTTAGAACAACATTTTCCAATGGTTGATTTTATCAGCTAATGCATGAGTCTAGGCATTAGTGTGTAGAGACTTGGTGATGCGAGTCAAAATATTTGCTGCAACAGCCCTTTGCGTATGCAGTACACATATCTTCCCAAACTTAAGATATTAGTTACTACACTTTTTTGTGCATTGCAGTGCAGTTATTTCATAACCTGTAATCTCATTTGCAAGCTGTGAATATGTCAGGAAATGAAGAATCAAGGAATAACCACCGATAAGCTTCAGCTGCTGTCAGGGATATCTGGGGCTTTTCGACCTGGTGTTCTCACTGCCCTTATGGGTGTGAGTGGGGCTGGAAAGACTACCCTCATGGACGTCTTATCTGGAAGAAAGACTGGTGGATATATTGAAGGACACATCTATATATCTGGTTACCCTAAGAATCAAGCAACATTTGCAAGAATATCAGGGTACTGTGAGCAAAATGACATCCACTCTCCACAGATCACTATAAGGGAATCCCTTCTCTTCTCTGCTTCCCTGCGTTTGCCTAAGGAGGTCACTGATCAAGAAAAAAAGGTTCGTTCTTCTGTTTACAGTGTCAACTAGACAACTATCAACTGATGTCTGTAGATAGTGAGTTGTAATTCGTATGTACCTCATTACAGTGTTTTCTCGGGTAAAAACATGATTGAAGTTTTTTTTCTTTTCTTTGTTTACGAGGGGTGAATGAAGCTGATTAAAGTGTTTTTGCATCTGCGTAGATATTTGTGGATGAAGTTATGGAACTGGTCGAGCTTAACAGTCTCAAGGATGCTATTGTGGGTCTCCCTGGTGTGAATGGCCTGTCAACAGAACAAAGAAAGAGGCTGACTATTGCTGTAGAGCTTGTGGCAAACCCCTCAATCATCTTCATGGACGAACCAACTTCAGGTCTTGATGCAAGGGCTGCTGCAATTGTTATGAGAACTGTGCGGAACACTGTCAATACTGGAAGAACCGTTGTTTGCACTATCCATCAACCAAGTATTGACATTTTTGAAGCTTTTGACGAGGTAATGCATCTTTTGGATACGTTCTTCTCAAGTATATATAATTTTGGTGCTTTATTTATGTTGTTTGTGCCTGATGATCTTGTTTCTTCGCCTTGCAGCTGCTGTTACTGAAAAGGGGAGGCCAGGTCATATATTCTGGACCATTGGGTAGGAACTCACATAAAGTTGTTGAATACATTGAGGTCTGTGATCTGATGCCAAACTACTTCCACTTATCCCTATGTATAGCTTTATGTTGTGGTAGTACCTTGTAAGAGATTGTGCAATTATGAGGATATTTTTGATGTTTCTCTATTTGTAGTTACTTCTTTTGAAGTCTATAGATCATGAAATATTCTTTAAATTTTGCTCATCACTGTATCAAACCAGGAAATTCCTGGAGTCCCAAAGATCAAAGAAAAGTGCAATCCAGCTACATGGATGCTGGATGTGAGCTCAGCTGCAGCAGAAGTTCGATTGAAGATTGATTTTGCTGAATATTACAAGTCATCAACTATGTATCAGTAAGTGCAGTGCCCCACCATCCTCTTACTGTAAATTGGATTGGCACAATTTTCAAAATAAACAAACATCTACCAGGAGTGCAGGAAGCATTACATCATCATCACAGAACTTCAGATCCTACAACTGATGCAAGAATGGACTTACTGGTACATAGTTTAGCTAACAGCTACTTTCTTCTATGGTTGATTATTTTCAGGCGGAACAAAGCATTGGTCAAAGAGCTGAGCAAGCCACCTCCTGGTTCCAGCGACCTCTACTTCCCCACCCAGTACTCGCAGAGCACCTTTAGTCAGTTCAAATTCTGCCTCTGGAAGCAGTGGTGGGCTTACTGGAGAAGCCCTAATTACAATCTCGTCAGGGTTTTCTTTGCATTACTTGCTGCATTAGTGCTGGGGACCATATTTTGGAGGGTTGGCTTCAATATGTATGTTTTTATCAGGCTAAGTAATTTTGTGCACAGTCATTGATTCTTTTCTGGAATGTATATTACTGGATCCTCAATTGTTTGTTATTTGGTGCAGGAAGAGTTCAACAGATCTTTTGATCATCATCGGATCAATGTATGCTGCTGTGTTGTTTGTTGGTTTTCATAATTGTGTAAGTGTTCAACCCGTTGTTGCTGTGGAAAGGACTGTCTTTTACAGAGAGCGGGCAGCTGGAATGTACTCGGCTATACCCTATGCTCTAGCTCAGGTCAGCAATGTTAATTGGCAGTTCAACTGAACTCAAAACACCTTTCTACCTTATAATGTCACGTCAATGAAATTATTGTGTAAGATTTATGCCAAAAGGGCACATAGCAGAAATAGGACATGAAAGCATTTCAATAGACTACGTATAACTGTTTGATAGCATTTGAAACATCAATCCATTGAATTGTCTTTTCAGGTTGTTGTGGAGATACCATATGTGTTCGTTGAGTCTGCCATTTATACTCTTATCGTCTACTCGATGATGTCTTTCCAATGGACACCAGCAAAGTTCTTCTGGTTCTTCTATGTTTCATTCTTTACCTTCCTCTATTTCACTTACTACGGCATGATGACTGTCTCCATGACACCAAACTGTCACGTTGCTTCCATATTTGCTGCTGCCTTCTACACCCTCTTTAATCTCTTCTCAGGGTTCTTCATCCCAAGATCAGTGAGAGACTTTTTGGCTTGATCCCCAATCAACTTTTAAGAACTCGAACCTCTTGCACTGCAATTCTAAAAGTTAATCCAATTAATGCCTTTTTTCAGAAAATCCCAAAATGGTGGGTTTGGTACTATTGGCTTTGCCCGGTGGCATGGACAGTTTACGGGCTGATTGTGTCACAATATGGAGATGTGGAGGATTTTATCAAGGTGCCTGGCCAACCCGATAAGCAAGTCAGAGCTTTCATCAAAGACTACTTCGGCTATGACTCGGACTTTATGGGGGTCGTTGGAGCAGTGCTGGCTGGCTTCACTGTCTTCTTCGCCTTTTTATATGCTTACTGCATAAAGACCTTTAATTTCCAACAAAGATAGAAAGTGTAAGGCTCAATTTGTCGTGTCGATTGATATGTGTATTACCGTTTACTTGTAAGTTTTACTGTTTTAGTGCTACTTTTCACAGGTATGGTGCTTGGCTGCTTGCACGGTTGCACCCATGACTGGCTGCCGCTGAAGCAAGGAACTACAATGCAACTAAGGCTCTTGCCTAATCTTGTGTACCTGAGTTTATTGTAAATAGACCGTGCAAAAATAATGATTCAAACTTGCAAACAAAATTTACGGGTGCAGAATTTGACCGTTTCAAAGATAGAACTTGTCAGTGTCTAGTACGTCGTTTAGGTGACCAGATGGCATGCAGTATATATAATAGATCTATATATCTGTAAAGCAATCAATAATTAAAAGCCCGTCTAGCTCAGTCGGTAGAGCGCAAGGCTCTTAACCTTGTGGTCGTGGGTTCGAGCCCCACGGTGGGCGAAGGAGAATGTTTTTGTTATCAGTCTTTTTTTTGTTGTTTTAAGAGTTATTGAATTGCAATTTCATAGCTTCAACTTGCTCCAATTCAAAAAAAAAAAAAACACACACACATGTTCGTTACTGTTTTTTAAGTATTCTATGTCAAATCATATGTGACGCAGATTCACGTAGCAGGATGTGTAAGTGTAATAAAAGCTTCGCTCATTTTGTCACTGGCAATCTGTATCTGGTCTCTCTTGTATAGAAACGGATGGATTTTCATCAGCACATAACACACCTGGTGGTCAATACTGAATAGCCACAATCGAAGAGAAAGAAAGAAAGAGCAAGGAAGCATCTTCTCCCGTGCCAGAAAGTAAAACGCGTGAACTAGCGATGGGACTAGCCACTACCCAATGTACACACAAATGAGTCTACTTCGAAAAGAAGGCGTAACACGAAAGGACAACCTTCGTCGGGGCGTCGTCGATTTCCGCTTATAGATTACATTACAGTAACTAGCCTCGTAGGTGCGGCGTCACGCCGCGCCAGCCATCGTACGTATAAAAAATAAAAGAGGCGATAATTCGTGAGGAGTTTTCCAAAAAAAACCAGGGGTAAATACGTATTTCCGGAAAAGTTAAAGGGCTTTTTCGGAAAAAAACGAGGACCTAGAAAAAACCGGGGGCAAATACGTATTTTCTAAAAAGGCAAAGGACTTTTTCGAAAAAAACCGAGGACCTGTACGTGAACTGCCAGGGACCCGTGCGCAATTTCCTAAACCATGGGGCCATCCCGCAAAGCGGAGGGTGAAAAAATTCGAGACTTTTGCGAGAACCAAGGACCAGACGTAATTCGGAAAAAAATGAGGACTTTTTCGCAAAATAGCTCCCAGCACTGCATCGAGATTCCCTCGACGCGTCGGCGGGCGCCTTCGGGCGACGTGGGCGGCGCTGGCGGAACCCTCGCTATAATAGAAGTAAGATTTATTTTTAAATTTAGTTTTTTTTAAGATAGAGATTACAAATTAATTGTAGTATATATTATACCGACTTCAGCTACATCGGTTAAAATCGCATATGAATGTCTCTCTTTATACTTCTCTCACGAATAGTCATAATTCAAAATTTTAAGTTATAAGTTGTAGCCTAAAAAAGAAAACTCATGGTAGCGACATAATTATAAGCTGTAACCTAAAAAAGAAAACTCATGGTAGCGAGAAATAATATTTATATTTTCAACAATATGCACACGATTTATAAAGCTCGCGCGTGGGGTTGCCAAGAGGCTCCCAAGGAGATCATGGTGGGGGTTGGTGGTAGTCCTGCTTTGCGAGTCTATTGATCTTGTTTTTTTACTCTTTTCTTTTTTCAGTATTGACGGTGTGTAGTTCATATTGGTTTACACTGTAAAGCAGTACTTCACTATGTCGGATTTTACTGCACTGTTTTTACAGATTTTACTGCACTGTTTTTATATTCTCTGAAGGTCTTATTTTTTTGAGTTGCGACTGATATCTTATGGCTTTTGATGCTGTACGAACGAATCGAATGTCAATAAATAGCTTTGAAAAAACAGTCCCAATAAATCATTTTGAAAACACGACGAAAAAGTTATCTTGTTTATTTATTCAAAAAAATCATAAAGTATAAGTTAAAAAAGAATGGATTCTATATTTCGTATTGCTAATCACCGCTTGGCTGGACGTTTGGCTTTGGTGATAATGGGCAGCTTGGCCATGGAACCACCGCCACCATTTGCTCACCACAACCTGTTGATGGCTTACCAACCGGTTCGTTCCTTATTTCCCTTGATTGTGGATTGTTCCACACAACTGTAGTCTCCTCTGATGGAGAGGTGTGGTGCTGGGGAATGGAGAGAGGTCTCGGATTGTGCCCAGATGCTAGCTTTTCAGGAGTTGATGCAGGGGATGCTCTATATGCCATAAGAGTTCAGTCTCCTGAGACAAATGGGTTCAAGTTTCTGGGCCCAGTGCAGGTCACCTGCGGAGCTGCCCACACTGTTCTTGTTGCTGGTGATGGGTATAGGATGTGGGCATGGGGCAGAGGCCGCAGTGGTGTGCTTGGGAGAGATCAGACTACTGACAGTTACACACCGTGCGTTGTGATGTGGCCTCCTCTTGATGAGAACTTTCAAGAAATTCATGAGGACCGAGCGCAGGCATCGACATCAAGAGTGAATAACTGCACTAGCACTGAGTTGGAGCAGAAGCTATCTGCTGCCTCAGAGGAGCTACAGTTCCTTAGGTCAAAACTGACACTCATGGAGAGATATGCCAACATACTTCACATTTCAATCTTTCGCAAGCCTCTGGACGAACGGACGCTTCCGCGTTCACTTCAAGAATCTGCTGTCTTTGATATCAGAAAGGAATTTGAGAACATCTTGGATGCGGCTGGCACCGATGAACTCACTCGCTTGGAGATCTTCTACCGCAGCATGCTTTCTGGTGTGAAGGACAAGCTTCTGAAGAGAAGAGTCCAAGAGATGGTCCAAGAATGCATTGTTTCACTCTCTGCAGGGAGGCAAACCCCGCGAGGCCAGTGAATTGGATGACTAGTTGTTATCAAACTGCAATTTCCATTGTACAGTATCTATCAAATTTGATGTGTCAAAATTGCAATAAGCTCTAATGATGCCAACCTATTGTTTCACCTATATCTTCAAAGCTCAATTATATTGCGATGTAGTCAAACTATTTGGTATCACTTGTCAGTGATGGTCACTTGGTCGACCATTTGAGGAGCAGGGCCTTGCTATCATATAATCATTCTGTAGTTTATACTGTTCTTTCTCCCTGTGGAAATGGTCTCTCTGCGTTATCGAAGATGAGCAAAAGGTAGTATGGTACTAGTAGCAACTGAAAAACCCATAGGTAAATCAGTAGCAGGACTAGCTGCTGCCAACATAGTGCTTTTTTATTTTTAATCTTCAGAAGAGCTGATTCAGGTGGATGTATATGTTATATATTCTATACGCTAAACGTACAATGTGAATTACAGGGTGATCCTACTATCCTACAGCTGAAATAATTTTTTGTGATGTGTTTGCCTTTATTTTTCATGCTAAATTGCTAATCTGTTGGACGAGAGGTGTTTCGAAGGTTATTTGTGCTCTCTTAGAAAAACGGGGTGTTCAGGAAGTGCTCTTTTCTTCCGTGTAAAGTTGCTCTCCCTGTTCTCCATAGAAAGCCAGATGACGTCGATGAGCGACGTGTGTGGTCTACTGGTCACAAGCTCACAATGTCACGGCTCCACGATACAAGACTACGACGAAGCCACATCGCCGCTCTCTTTAATTCACCGCGAAAGTCGCTCCTGCTTTCAGAGAGCAGCAGGGCTGCTGCTCCTGATGAAGAAATCGGAAAGCGCATGGGTCGCCTCTACTCGATCTTCGCCTCAGAAGGTGAGACCTAAACCCCCAACTTTTCTGAAATCGGTAGCCAAATTATCCACCGAAAGCTTATGTGCACCTACTAAACACACAGGCACGCACTCACGCCTCCACTGGCTGTGCACTTGTTGCAATAGTCTGGACCGCGGCAAATCACTTACAAGCGTGGTAGCCACAAACATACTATGATACGACACCGCATTACAACTTGATGCGCTATGGAACTATGGCAGGACATGTTGGGTGGGAATACTACCGTTGATTTTATACGCGCACAAGCCTGCTAATATTGCCGTTGTACGGTACCGTAGCATGAGTTGCTGTGCCCGAGCATCGCGGTAAGATCTGCTACGATCAGTTAGCGTGACAGATAATACGCTTCGCTTACCGCTGCTGCTGTGGTGGAGAAGAGGCTATTTTTGCAATTCTACACAAACGGGGGCTAAATTTGAGAAAAAATTGCTATGGGACAAAAACAGTGATGGCTTCTGCGGGCCCACTCGCCCGAGGAGAGTACAATACAATAATCGTGTCGTCCACTCGCACACTCAGCAAGTGGATTAAACGGGAAACTTGGTTGTGTCAACTAAAAGGTGAGTTCTTTTGGGCTGATGGCTTATGGTTTAAATATTTAAATTCTGACTGTTTACAAGAGGTAGTACACACAGAAAAATAACCGCATGTGATTTTGGCCGGTATAGCTAAACTCAGTACACTTTTTACTACAATCTTTCTATTGACTCTGCCTTAAAAAACATACTGTTTAAAAGCTAGTTACTGTAGACAATATAAACATAAGCTGTGAATAAGTCAAAACGAACTCGCCCAAACTGCTAATCAAGTATCTAACCCTGCAGGTAAAAAAGTATCTAACCCTGCAAGTTTACCACTTATGTCTAGTAAGTACCCCCTCGCCAGCCAGATCGATGTAATCAATCATCAAGAAAATAATGGATCAAACACAGGAGACACTAATGAGAGAACATCAGAGTAGTCTTTATTTATTCTTAGATGAACAAGTACAATAGTCTCTATTTATAGGTTAAGCCTACCAAGGGCAGTTATGGTATTTGCCCACGCCGGAACCATTTAGGTTTCATAACACTCCCCCTTAAACGAATACCGTGGTATACACATATCTCATTAAAAACTTTTCCCAAAAACCCAATGGAAAAAAGGATGGAGAAAAGAACACATCACATCCATTTCTTGTGTCACACTTGTTGTCTCATTAAAAATCTTTACGTGAGAAAACTTTAGGTAAAACTCACAAGGGAAAAAGAGTGCAATATTTGGATCTTCAGGATCATATAAGTCTTCTGGTCTTACATAAGAGCTACGGTTTAGGGATTTGCTCCCCCTAAACCTTGTAAATTCTCTAGGTCGTCTCATCCCAATGCTTCGTACGCACTTATGGAAGTTAGAGGCTAGAAGAGATTTTGTGAATATCTCTGTTAGATTATCACAAGACCTAACTTTCAATATCTTTACCTCTCTGTTCTTCTGGAGCTCGTGAGGACAAAAGAATTTAAAAGCAATATGCTTTGTGATATTACTTTAATATAGCTCATTTGCATATGTGCCACACAAACCACATTATCTTCAGAGATAATAATGGGGTTATCCATGGTGTTTATACCACATAACTTCTTGATGTGGCTAATAATTCGCTTGAGCCAAGCACATTTTGGTGAGGCTTCATACTACGATATGCATATGCCTCGTTAAAAACTCCTTCCAAAAACCTAGTGGGAAAAAGAAATGGAGAAAAGAGTACACATCACACGTTAAATTGCATTGCATTTGTTGCCTCGTTAAAAACCTTACATAAGAAAACTCAACGGGAAAAACTTACTAAGGAAAAAAGAGTATAACACTTATCTTCAGGATTTATTATGATATTCAGGACCTTTATCAGGACCTTTTATCTTGTTCATCGATTGGACTTATATCGATAGGTGGTAAAACCTTCAGGGTAGTGATCATCGAGTCAATACCTTCTAGGTTAGACTAAAGTCGAGATCTTCTGAATCTCGTGCATAACTATAAAGGTTCAGTATATGCTCCCCTGAAGACTACTTCCGGTGAAGTCTCATTATTCCAATGCCTTTAATAAGAAATAAATACATGCTAGTATATATGTGAATATATCTATTGGATTACCACAATGTATAGTCTTCTAGACATTTGTCTCATTATTCTTCTAGATAAAGAGACAATAAAACAATTTGGAAGCAATATACTTAACATTCCAAAAATACCACTTATCTATATGTGCAGCATAAGCAAAATTTACCCTAATCAGGATATGTGGATAATTAACCTTAATGTCACATTTCTTCAGGATGTGACTTATCAAGATCTTTCGGGGTCTTCATATTTAGCAACCATCCCTAAGTGGTACTATACAACCAAAATTATGTTCTGTAGAACTAAAAGTATGGTCATACCACCACAGAAACAATATAACCAATTTTAATTTTGGCACTTAGGGGATTAATCAATTTTGCCATTAACACCAATGTATATAATACATTCATGGTAATAAAGGATATTGCCACTCTATAAGCTTCTGGTAGAAGATGCACTTCATATGTGCTTATGTGGTATACTTCTGATTTTTAGTTTCCTCATTCCATCCCCTCGGGTCTTAGATAGGTCCTTATCCACTTTTAGGAATTGCATAATCGTTGGTGTATTTTCGATCAACTGGTGATCTAATTTCTCTTCAGGGATGATGATCTCTCTTCTGGGAGACACTCTTTCTTCAAGTAAGAGTTTATCAGGTATGTGTTTTATATACATATATACATGTTGCAATTTACTTTCTTGTTGAAACACCGAGTTCTTCAAGGATCAAGCTTTGCGTCACTTCAGGGATCTCATCAAGGATTTTCAGAAGCTGATAACTGCATATCTTATTCATATCATCTGCTAGAGTTATTATATAACGGAACATTATTTCATTCATAATAGGAGAATATCGATCTCTTCAGGGATCCTTGAACCATCGCTTTCACCACCTCATTATCTCATAATGACTCATCAAGTCTGAACTAATAAGTTATAAGACTTTTATCTACGAGTATGGTTCGGCCTCAACTGATTCCTTTCATTTTGTTTACCCGATATGAACACTTCAGGTGCTCGACCATGGATTTTGGTTCCGGATTTATGTTCTCATACGAGAAACTTTAGCAATTTTAGAGGCAAACTGGTTATCGACAATTTTTCTCCAAACATTAGCAATTTTAGAGGCAAACTGGCTATTGACAACTTTTCTCCAAATATTCTCATAATTGAGTGCCTTTTAGTGTTAAACAAATCTTCGTCATTTCCCAAACGAAAGATTATTGGTCGTTCCGTGCTCCCCAGTATTGAAATATGTGCGCGCTTAATTAATAGGGTTTTCATCTTCATGATGATCCTCTCATGAGGTATTTCACCTTCAAGGTGATTTCTCTTCTGGAGTATTTAAGGATTGTTTAATGATTATCTTGATTAGCGTCACTAGACCTTAGATCCACAGGCATCCCGTAGACTCTAGATCAATGACCAATAAGCCAACTTCGCAAAGATGGATATACTATTCAACCCGGGGTATTCCAAACTTAGCGATGCATTTACTTCATGTAAACATTATATAACTCCTCTATGCAATGAAAAAGAAATCTGGCAGTCTCCCCGCTTTTGGTGTACAAGAGTATAAACTAAACTTAAATTTAGCTTGGTTAGTGCATGAACCTTATACCAAAGATCTTTCTTCAGGAAAATATCACGACATTCAAAGATTTTGGGCACTGCTCTCCCCCTTAAGCCGAGATTTGATCTTGCTTAATAGCATACTTCAAAACCCCCTTAGTATAGACACATGATAGATGGAATTTCAGATCCAATTTGATCCCAACTTCTGGTGGTGGCCCAAATGGTATATGCTATGGTGATGATGTTATATGGGAAATGATTGGTTCTTCTAATACACACTAATCCTTGATTTGGGGGTTTTCCATTTATTTAATGCAGTGAGCTAGAAATTTACTAATGCAGTGGCATGGAAAACTGCACATCTCTACTTATGGTAGATCATCCCAAATATCTGATGGGTTACTAATCTGCGATAGCAGAAATATTCTAGCTTCTTATATATTACCCAATATTATGATCCAATTACTCATTACTTCGGATTTAAAATTTTGGATCACTCAAACTTCAGGTTTTGTGTTAATGCAACATGTTTTGACCTGGTCAAGAGTATTATGTTTTGATAGCATAATACACATCTACATGATACTCTCAAAAGAATAAATATAACACTGTCACATGAAACACGACCATAGATTAATCTGCATGGAATGTAATATATTCTGCTGGAATATAATTCTAGTTTAACCTCCAAGATGGAATAATTATTCGCCATGAATATATGTGAATACTTGGGAGGTAATTTGTATGCCTATTATAATTTATGATGCCAAATAAGTATAACAAATTTTGATCATTCGGGATCATTAAAATCCAATAGGTCATCTAGTATTTTGAGAGTTATATTTTCTTCAGGAAAATGGCTATAACTTTCAGTGACATATGTGCAGTAGCTTCATGCTACTGTGCAATTCCCATGTATGTGGTCGCATGTAGACAACAAACATATTACTAGGGATAAATTAATTACCCTTCGAGGGTTGCAATGATTTTTATTTGCCAATAGTGTGGATAGCAATTTCCATTATCTCTCAAATAAACTAGATTATTTATAGTTTCAAGCTTATTTACTTCTGGATTTGACCTAGGATATGCCACTATGCTTGTCATTACTCTTGTGCCTTAGAGGTTCCTCATATGCCCCAAATTTCTCTCCCTTTTCACGCCAACCATAAAATTCCAAGTGAGAGTGCTTGCTTCAAGCATTTGCTTTGAATGAGCTCAAAGTTTTAGAAATAAATTGCTATTATACTATTTTAGGAGTAAAATTTTATTGGCGTGAAGCCAACATATACTTTGTAGTATAGAAGATGGGGTTATATATAGACTTCAAGTCTTTGGGTGTAAGTTATACCTATTGCCATCTGGACATTAATGCATAAAGGGCTAGTGAACTGAGGCATATCATTCCTTTCAAATGTCAGGCGTAATATTTATAAATTTTATTCCATGCACAATTAATTATTTACTACAGGTAAGATATGTTGCTGGCAATGTGTTCTATTAAGCAACTATTCAGTAGGGGTATGACTTTAATAGAACAACCTAGACCAAACACATTTATGGCATCTGGGAAAATAATTATCTAATGCCCAATTTCAGCAAAAGATAAGAGGTGCTCTTCATGAGCAAGATCAAACTCGACGGGAGTTGTATCTATACTATTGATGCTATTAATGTAGGGAACTGACATCTAAATGAAGCTAAGGGATAACTAGGAGAATGCTACTGGTCTCCATATTGTTCACCATGACATATTATTGTTTATGAATGCACCTACTTATGGGTAACATACGGGTTACCTAAACTCACAACATAGACAAAATGGTGCAAGGCGGAGTAACACTCGCGTGGGGACTTCAGGTCCTAAAAACAAAAGTAGATCCTGGCAAAGTGTCTACAGGAACACTAGTAACCTTTAACAGCTTTGGCCATTCTTTCAGAGAAGGCCCTTATGCCCAACGGATCTAAATCTTATAAACATTCTTTAGGGTACAGTAGAGGCAATACCTCATAAACTACAAATTTTTTACCTTTCAGCGGCAAAAGGGTACAACTACGTTAGCGTGAGGCATAACTATATGATAATGAAATAAGATTAGGTGATGCATCTGCAGCCATTTGGGGTGCGTGAATATCCACTTAGTGATGCCGAAAGTCTTACAATATTCATGAAACTTTCTTTCATACTTACTTCTGGTATGCAATTTTGAGTGCATAAAATGAGTTCAAATAGTAAAGATTTACTTTTGTCTATTCGGTAGACAATTTATCATTTCCCAATTTTTTCCTAACAACCTTTGGGATTTTCTGATAATTATTAAGCCATTTAAGTAATTTTCAGAAATACTAACCTATTAAATAAATCCCCAAACACATAATGCCAGAAAATAAACCATAAAACAAATATGATACTTCCATGGTGTACTAGATCTAAGGTTTCACAAGTTTACGGAAGCTCATATACCTAAAAACCATGTTTTAGGATTTTCTAGCAAGTTTAATGAATTTATGGCAATTAATAAGCAATTTTCAGAATGACTAAATAAGCATAAATAATATGCTAGAAATAAATTCAGAAGCATAAATCAATAATGCCACAAGATATCTAGATTAATGAAGCTCAAATAATCTAGGAAATAAGTCATGTGGAAAGAAATTCGGTCTACTAGACTTATCGACTATTTTGACAAACTTTGGGGACAAAGTTTATAGTTATTTACTATTTTAGCAGGCCGATTTTAATTTACCGAAAACCTAGGGACTAAAATGTAAAATATCCCGTCCGCCGAAATTTCCTTTTTTCTTTCTTTTTTTCTTTTTGGGTCAAAAGTCGGCTTATTGGCCTGAAATCCGAAATGGCTCGCTTGACCCGGTGGCTAAACCCTAGCTACCGATCCCCTTTGGAATGGTGGCGGATTGAGAAATGTCTTGCGTGGCAATGACGGTGACTCGGCGAGCGAAGCCCGACACTAGCTGATTGTCTCCGCCGGTGAGATGGCCAAGCGGTGACGGGTACCTCCCTCAAGCGCATGAGAAACCAACGGCCGCTCTTCGGGCGCGGTGAGGCGGCGGGGCGACCGACGAGGGGAGGATCCGATCTGGCGGGACCTTAGGTGTGGAAGACCGAGCGGCAGGTAGCCGCGTCAAGCGGCGGCCAGCAGGCAGCATCGACGGTGGGCGCCGAAACGGTGACCATTGGGCAGTCACGTCAGGCGGCTGCGGCATTCGGCCTGGTTGCGGAGCTGTCACAGCAGCGTCGACGATCGGGGCCGAGCTTGGGTGTTGGCGGACATCGGGGCCGAGCGTGGAGTCCAATGTGTTGCTATTGGCGAGTGCACGGGGGAAGCCAGCGGTCGGCGGTGGCTTTCGAGGCGGCGCCGTCGGCTTCTAGCCAGAGGGAAGCAGGTGATTATGGGCGCGGAAGACAGCGGCTTCGAGCGCGATCGACCGAAGCGGCTTCAGCCGGTGTCTTCAAGCATGGCGGGTGTGCTTCATGCGCTGAGTGTTGGTGCCTGATTTGGTGACAAGTGGCGCAGGCCGACGCACGACAGAGGCTGTGATGGGCATGGTCGCGGTGGCGGGGCACGTTGGCTGCGGCAGCATCGCCGGAGGCGACGGTGGTTGGCGTGGCCGTGGCGACGGTGGCTTGGAGCGGTAGGCGCACGGGTGGCGGCGGCTAGTGGCGGCGGCAATACGGCCGTGGCACAGCGGTCACATAGTCGGGCTGGCCAGGGCATGGCTGAACGTGGATTTGCGCAGGTTTTGTCAATTCGTGCAGTGGGACGCTATTCACATGGCCGAATGGCAATTCGTGCAGCGAACCCCAGCGAACGCGTTTCCTTCCAGCTAAGAGATATCTTTCCGTCCTTCCATAGTTTTAGCTTAGCCCTTGCCTAATTCACCTCCATCCTCTCCTCATAGGTTCGCACGTGGCCTTTGAGGAAACGTTCGGGCAGTTGTGTACTCGGATTCCTCATGCAGCGTGTCCGCCAAGCATGCTCAAGGCAAGTACCTTGCGTTCGTGACCTTTTTGTTTCGCATATCACGTGTTTCCAGATTACTTGTCACCTTGTCATTGAGTATAATTATCATATCACTCATACTTGCTTGGCTAATATCATATTATTAAAGTTACCTTGTTAATATCATATCATTAAAGTTACCTGGCTAATGTCATATCATTAAAGTTACCTGACTAATATCATATCATTAAAGTTACATGACTAATATCATATCATTAAAGTTACCTGGCTAATATCATATCATTAAAGTTACATGGCTAATGTCATATCATTAAAGTTACCTGGCTAATATCATATCATTAAAGTTACCTGGCTAATAACATATCACTAAAGTTACATGGCTAATGTCATATCATTAAAGTTACCTGGCTAATATCATATCATTAAAGCTACTTGGCTAATAACATGTCACTAAAGTTACATGGCTATTTATCATATCACAAATGCTTATCTAGTCATTATCGTATCACTAATGTTTGTCTAGTTATTATCATATCACCCATGCTCACCTAGTTATAGACTTTTAATATTGTATTCATACCATGATGTTTTAGGTTAGTTGTTTCACATGCCTTTATGTTTATTAGGATGCTCTAGAATTCATGCTTTTAATTAGGGTTTTAGAATTCATGCTTAGATTGTTAATTAAGGTAGCATATGAACATGTTTTAACTTAGGTTTAAATTATTAGCACTCTTTTGACATTAAGGCAGCTATGTTTTAGTTTCTTAATACCATGACCCATTAATTGTATGATGTTGTATGTGAGCCATGACGGATGCATATATTCAACCTATTAATCTGACTAATAATCACTTATCACATAATAAAACCTGGATGGTTCTCAACCTTGTGGCGCTACGTTATGATACTCCTATAATGATTCATAATTCTCCATCACCATATTATCATTCTACGTCGCCCTCATATCGGAAATTACATTTCTCCATTTCCAATCTTAGCCAATCTTTTCTCTTATCATAGCCTTATCTCAGCGTTTTCTTAATTTCCTTAATTTCACGCCATTTAACCTATTAATAATGTAATGGTTATTTGGCCTGGGTTATCTACATATAGGGGAGATTTCCACCCACCTGGTAATGCAGGGGGCGTACACTCTCGTTACTCAAGATATTACACCCTGTCTGCGGTTATACAGTCAAGGACAACGTTGCGCCTGACTATTCTCGTATAACCGGGTATGTGGGAGTAATCGCCAGTGCCATTGCCATAACTTGCTAAATAATGTTTATTCCTAATTGCATTGTTCCTGTTACCTCTATCTCTGGCTGTTATCAGGGTTTCCGGTTAACTCACTAATAAAGAAAATAACAATTATCTGGCCCGGGGTTACCCACATATAGGAAAGATTTCCACCCACTTGGTAACGTACGGGGGTCGGGCCGTACACTCTCGTTACTCAGGATATTACACCCAGTCTACGGTTATACAGTCGAGGACAAGGATGTGCCTGACTATTCTCGTATAACTGGTTATGTGGGAGGCAATCGCCGGCGCCATTGCTATAACTTGCTAAATAACAATTACCTTGGTTCCATCTTTCCGTTATCTCCATCCCCAAAAGGTATCAATGTCCCTGATAAAGCTAGTTTCATTGCAATTAACCTGTGACAATTATTTACTTGCATTACTTATCGTTTAATTACCATGTTGTAACCGTTGTTGGGTACTTGCTGAGATTTTCAAATCTCACACTTTCTCCTTTTTATTTATTGCTTACTTTAGCGATAACATTTCATAGTAGTATCTCACATTGGTATGTGGGGTGCTATAATAATAGATTAATTTGTGATTTGCATATTGTGCACCTCGTAGAGCGGGTCGTACTGATAACGTGTTAAGAAATCGTTAATGAATAGATGAACGGCAATGCAGTCCATGCAATCAATCACCAAGAACACAATAGATCAAACATAAGAGACACCAATGAGAGAAAATATTAGTGTAATCTTTATTCATTCTCTGATCTGTTTACATGGTATAATAACCTCTCTATTTAAGGTCTAAGCCCATCAAAATAATTCTATTATTTATTCACACCGCAGCTTTCTAAGGTTGGTAACACAGTGCATGGAAGTGCACGCCTCGAGTCCCCCACCCGACGTGCGGCCGTCGCCGTGCCACGTAGGTCCTGTAAAGTGCGGGCGAAAGCACCGCTCGCTGACGGGCGGGCGCCAGGGAGGAATATATACGACGTGGCGCAGCGACAGCGGCCCGTCACCCAATCGATTAATTAGCTGCATTCATTCGTCCATTAGCCGCTGATCGGCCCACGCGCCAAATGCTGCTCGCTGGTCGGAGTACTACTTTAATTATCGGCTCTTTTGGAAAGCCGAGCGCTCTTTCTAAATCTAGTCCACTCCTTGGAATGGTTTCTCACGTGAGCCGACGCGGAGGTGACTCGCCGACCGCTGGGCCACGCGTGAGGCGCAGGCCGAGGTGTCATCGCCGCGGGGGGAGGAGGGCTGCGTGGACCACACCGGTTTCCGTCTTTTGGGTGGCCCGGCTGTTTCCATTATTAGAAGCGCCACGTCACCGGCGACAGCTTTCCTATTTCCCCACGGCCGCCGGCCGGGCTCGGTTTCTTTCTGCTCTCGTGTCCGAGGCAGATCTTTTTTGGAGTCGCATCCGCATCAGTAGAGGGAAGGAAAAGGGGATTGAGTCGTGGATGGCGGCGTGCGGCACTCGCGCGAGCTGGTCGCCTCGCCTTTCTCCTTTCTTCTTTCCGGGCCGTAGGGATGACTGATGAGGGGTAGGAGTACGTTTTTCTGTGGCGTAAGCGTCGCTGTTTGGATTCGTCGTCTCGTTTAGGCTATTTATACTAGTTTCTATTTTTTCTATTTGAAAAGGCTAGAAACTAATGAGTGGTTTCTTTTAAAACGTGGTTTATGGTTTTTGGCTGAAATATTTAAATTCGATTTGTTTGTGAGAGAGTACGGAGAGAGACTCAAATGCGAATTTAACCCATATAGATGATGTTGGGATAGTGTCTATTACAATCGATATGTGGAAGCCTCCTTAAAAAGATACTTTGTTTGAAACTTAATTACTGTAGAAAGCTAAGCTATAAACCTAAAAAATCTCACCTAATATTTAAAATGACTTTTCTACTTCTCTCGTTCTCGTATCGCTCCGGAGATAAGACACAGAATCAGAGATACATCAGCCTCACTCCTTTTGTTCTTATCTCATACATGTATTTCTTAATTGTTTTTCTCACCGCTCTTGATGTTCTTCTAAACACTACTTTTTTTAGATACTGCTATTTATTTTTAGCTAAAAGCCAAGAACACGTAATATGAACAGGTGTGATACTGTTACCACTGTAGTAGGTAGGCCGTTCGGGGGTGGAGCTGGTGGCTGTGCTGCCGCCTCGAAGTCGAACTGCTGCTGGTGTTCAGTTCGAGCGAGGGCAAGGGTGCCGAGCGTTTGTGCGGCTGGGAGGCGGGCAGGCGGTTGAGCGAGGCGAAATAAAGCAGCGAAGGAAGGAGCGCCCCGCCCCCTAAAGCGCGTCTGTGTGGCTCCCTGCTCGCCTGTACTCTACTCTACTCTCTCTCTCTCTCTCTCTCTCTCTCTCTCCTCTCGCAGACACACACGCTTGGGCCAGGTCGCTGCCGCGGGTTTCAGATCCTTATCTCCTCGCTGCTCCGAAACCATTTGGGGTCTGGATGGGGTTTGGGGAGCGGTGGGTGGCGGGGCAGGGCGAGGCGATTCGGAGGTGATCCCGTCATGGGGTAGAGTGGTGCGGGCATGGAGGGGTCCCATGACGCCGCCGCCGGCGGGCGGCTGTGGTGGGATGGGAAGGAAGGGGAAGGAAGAGGGCGGAGAGAGGAGGAGGGGGGAGAGGTGAGCCTGCGGGAGTGGCTGGACCGGCCGGGCCGGGCGGTGGAGGCGCCGGAGTGCCTGCACGTGTTCCGCCAGGTGGCGGAGGCGGTGGCCGTCGCGCACGCGCAGGGGGTGGCCGTGGGCAGCGCGCGCCCGTCCTGCTTCGTCGTGTCCCCGCCCTTCGCCCGCGTCGCCTTCATCGAGTCCACCTCGGGGTCCGACGCCTCGGAGGATGCCAACCCCGCCGCCTCGCCTCCGCGGCGGGGCGACGGCGCGGGCCGAGGGGACAAGCGAGGCGGGAAGTCGTTCCCGCTGAAGAGCGTGCTGGCGATGGAGCTCAATTGGTACACCAGCCCCGAGGAGACCGACGACAGCCGCGGCGCTACCTTCGCCTCCGACGTGTACAGATTGGGGGTGCTCTTGTTTGAGGTGCAGTGCTTGAGATGAATATGCTGCTATTTTTGGTGTACTGCGCCTGTCATCGCTAATGTTTACGGCTACTGCTGTGGTTACAGTTGTTTTGTACGTTAGAAACGATGGAGGAGAAGATGCGGGCAATGGCCAACCTGCGGCACCGTGTGTTGCCGGCACAGCTGCTGCTCAAATGGCCCATGGAAGCATCCTTCTGCCAGTTGCTGATGCACCCTTTGCCGGACAACCGACCGAAGATGAGGTGCGTGCGTGCTACTCGTGTGAGTAGAGTATTGCTGAGAACGGTAAAACTAGGGATTGCTTGTTTCACATTGGGTAGCAGGAAGTACTTTAGCAGTATTAGTTTTCCTACATGTCGAGACGCTGTATTTCTTTCCTAGTACATGGTGGTTGTGGTGTACACACCACACAATAAAATACATGGGTTTGATAAACATGAAATACCGATTATCAATAGCAAGGATGTTATAAAACGCATGGCAAAAACAGATGATCAAAAGAATAGGAAACACAGATTTTACATAAAAAACTCTTGCGAGAAAAACCACGGATGTACAAAGGCGAAAATCATTATATGAGGAGATATTTACAATAACGCTCTTGCTCTTTCTATGAACTACATAGGTATATTTATAAGGTGTACAAAGGAGACTATATGTAGGAGTAGTTTGTCACCACCCCGCATGTCTCAGTCATTTTCAGTGGCTCCTTGATCGTCTGGACCTCGGCTCCTCCTGAGCGTAGTTCCGATCCCTTGACCGCTTTTGGACCCAAGCTCTCCTAGTTTAGTCCCGGTCCCGTCCGCCTCACCATGACGTAGCTCCGGAGCCCTACAACCAACACAAACAAGCAAATCATCATGTAGCACCGCACAATATACAAAGTTATCAATGGACACAATTAATCTATATAATGCACTATGCAAAATATATGCAACCAAACCACTAATCCTAAACCTAGGAACAAACAACAAATCCCTGTGCACATAAGTAATGATCTAGGTTAGACTAAACTCTCACCATAACTCAAAATCCCAAAATACAAACCTGGACTGAGGAACCTTGCTCAGCCGGTCTGACCGGACCTTACCACCGGTCAGACCGCTGCCACTGTCCGGTTGGACCGGAATTCACCACCGGTCTGACCTCTTGGGACCTCCAGTCAAACCGCCACCACTTGGCTGGTCAGACTGGCCTGACTCCCGGTTGATCTATCGATATGCCAAAAATACGACAACTTTGCACACTATCAAAAACCAAACTCAAACTCTGCAATCTCTCTGAACCTAAAATCAATGACTCATCATACCACGGGATGACCTCCACATGGTCTCACAATCTTCCCCTTGATGAGTATAATGACAAATACTAAAAAGGCAAGAAATTGAGTTTATTTTTAAAAAGAAAAGTAAGAAGTCGCAAGAGCCACATATGGTCCATTTGAAAGAAAAAGAAGAGCTCAATGACCATATTGGTAAAGTGTGGAATGGAGCAAACATCAAGAAAGAATAACTTTTCTGCAAAAGCTCCAAATCACACATAAAATCTCAATCTTGCTCATGGTCCAAAGAAAAGAGCGATTGCTCACCACAACCATTTTCATAGCAAGAGAAAAAACCAAAAATCCAAAAGAGAGCAAATGATATGCAATGAAGCTCCCCCTCGCTCAAATATTTCATTTTAATATTTTTAGTTTCCAATTAGCAAGTTTTACAACTAATACCACTTATATCACTAAAAATGCATATTCCCCCTTTATGCAATTTTCTACCTCTTAATGCATTTTTTTCTCAACCATTCTCCCCTTTTGGCAATAGAGACATTAAGGGCTAAAGCTCTCCCTCAAAATGTGCATGGCACTATTTAGAGGGAGAGAGCATGTATGCATGCATGAAAATGCAAAACCTAAATAGTTTTGAAAATTATTCAAAATGAGGTTAAAGTTAAAAGATACCATTTGAAGCTAAAGAATGTATACAAAGTTATTTTGATCATGATAAGACATATATAACTACCTAGGTAAGAGCATAATTTAAAGCATTCAAATTAATTTCAAGGTAAGCAAGGCTTCAAAATTGATAAGTTTATCTAAAGGTATTCAAATATGAGCTAAGTCATGTCAATAAGGCTAAATGGAACCAATAAGCTTAAATTTAATCAATTAGAGAGTTTAATATTGACTCATTTTGTTCGAGCACTTCGAATTGAGCATAATTAACACATTTAGCACTTATGAAAACATATTTTGGTCTTTTCTTTGCAATGTAAGTCCTGGACCAGGAGCCATCCACAATTGCCTCCTAAGCTTCAATCATTTTTCACATTTTTGCTTTATTAGCTAAGTACTAGATCTCAAGTCACTACGACCATCCCAAGCAAGAAGCTTAAAAGAGTGGTTTTGTTCATCCAAAACTCTTTCTGAGTTCATGTCTTGTGCAATAGCAAGCTGTCTCATGAGAAAATTTGGTGAGCTTAATTTTTCGCACAAAAAAGATTATTTTTTATTTTAGTTTCTAGTTTAAGTAGAATGAGCTACTCCTAAGTCCGTAAGCAATATCTGACCATAACTGCAAAAGATTTGGAAAAATAAACTCATTCTTCAACGAAGAACTAACATAGCACAATCTAAAGCTTAATTTATATTCTAGATTCAAAATAGCATTTTTGACATGCTATATATCATAAAAGAATAACTAGAGAGCAAACTAGTCAAAAGATCCAACCTTACAAATTTAAAAGATACTAATTGCAATAATTGGTACCACATTTGAATTTTGGTTCAAGTTTACAAATTAAGCTAGCATTGCAAAGATTTAATCATATATACAGCTAAGGAGCTAATCTAGACCACTAGAAATCCCCACTACTGGACACTAGTGATTGTAGAAGTTAATTCAACCTAGACTGGAGGAAAGCACAACCTACAAGATCCACAATGTGGTAATAGGGACTCGTACAAGAAGTGATCATATCCTTAGCCCAACCACCCTTACAACTATAAAATCTCGAATGATATGCAAAGCATGAATTAAGAACAAAGATAAAGCACAGGACACACCACTTGGCGGTGAGATGTAGTCGAAGGAGTAGAACCTGAGCTAAGTTACATCTCTTGTTCTCCCCTTTTTCATGTAAAGCCTATATCACTAGAAAAAAGCCGTTTGTGCCTTAGAACCGGGGTTAGTGAAAATAACATGCAAATCCACTTCCAAAACATATGATAAGCAAGAATGCTATAATCTAAGGTTAGAGATAGGCAATAAACATTCAATGCTCATGTAAGAATGAGCTAGCGATTTTGATCATGACCAAGAATGTGTATAGCATGTCAATGAGCAAAATATGAACACCACATGCTAGAAAGATAAATCAAGCTCTATATATCTATGGTAGACACTGAAGCAAATGAGCAACAAGACGCATATCATGGCAAACACACAGTCAAAGACAAAATATGCAAGAAATGCTATTGTAATGATCATCGATCCATAATTATCAATACCTTTTGTATTATCAATACCATACAAGCATAAAACATGTTATTGAACAAAACATGCCTAAATTATGCTAACATAGATCAAGAGTAATATATGCTAATATTGATATCTAATGGATACATAGATATCTAGAGTAAGATATCATAAAAGCATGATAGTAAATATATCAAGACAGCACAAACTCATGATGAAAAGTCAAGTTCAAGCATACATGAAAATCATGATCAAAATTCAAGCCCATGTACATATGAGCATGAATAAGCATAGCAAGACATAGAATAACTTGAGAATACCACATGCCAATGCTAAGAACCTAAAGCTTAAGTATTCACAGGTGATATATCACACTACCATGTAAATAGGAATCATAACATGAGAAAAAATCATGCAAATACATGGTACAATGATATCAAGTAAGCACGTGGATACATGAAGCACAAGCAAAAACATGATTAGGATATTGCAAGAACAACATATGCTCATAAGAATAAAATTCATATATCTCCAAAACATGAAAAAATAGCTAACTTATAGATATACAAGCAAAATACATATAGAGACATGATAAGAATGTAGTATATGCCAATATGGTATAAGTGAACACATGGATAAGCACAACATACCAATTATGATCAAGCATGAATATGAGGGCATGAAGATATAGAATAGCTAACAAAGCAGGTGAAAACGCCAAACGTAAAAGCACATGTCTCTTGGAGCCCATCAAAGGGAGTAGAAAACCATCAAGTATTCCAATCACGCAATGAAGCAAAAGACCGGAACCCAAACAAGCTCAGGTTCTCCATCCTGCGTTCCGGTACCTACACATAAGAACTAGTTGCCCGAATCTTGGATCTCAAAAGGTTAGTAAGTATTTTGGAACCCAAAACTTGAACAAACCAAGACGAGAAGTATGTGAGTTAATATGATGCAATGAATAGCTCATGTAATAAAATGTATTCTTGGAGGCACGCCGCAAGTAGACAACTCGATGAGAAGAATGAGTGCCATCTCTATGAAAGCGGCGATTGTCTTGCTTGAAAGCACCAAGATGAGAACCAATAGCACCAAAAGAACTTACAACTCCTCGCCATGTGTGCACACCTTGATGAGAAAAACGAGTTTCACCACTTGAGAAACGGCGAAAATCTTTCCTCGGAATAGCATGTGAACTAAAACTAAAATCATAAGAACCAAGACCACAACGCCGTCCAACACCGCTAGGAAATGTGTCAAAGAAGACATCAACAAAGTGAGTCTTCATGCTAGGTGCACGAGTGTTCATGCAAAGAGAAATGCTCTTGTAGGATCGTCGATGACAATTAGAAGGGGTGAATGATTGCAGTGCGCAGCGAAAACTTTTTCACAATCTCATCATCTGGCGTTTTATGGGCAGCATGCGCACATGCCTGCTCTCCTCTGCCGTGGGACCTGTCGAATTGATGAAGCTGTACTTCCTTCACAGATGTGACCAGCCAATTGACCAATAGGACAGCTAGCCCTTCTCACCTTGCTCCTCGCATGATGCTATGTCTCACTTACTCACAAAGCCCCTGCATGCAAACTCAAAAAAAGGCAACTAGAAAAGGAAGCAAACAATACCATGTACCATCCAAAAGATGACTCCATATTTTTATTCAACAATTCGATTCCCTCAAAAGTCAGTCACAGCCAGAGCATCTCCTAGCAATGCCTGCCGCAAGCTCTAGCTATCTAGACTTCACCTCTATTTTCCCATCAATGTCGCATGTAAGCTTTTGAAAGTCACGTCAAACACCAAAGCCCAGAACACCCACGATCACTTTTCCTAGTGATGCGCTAGTACACGTGCCGACCGAGACGAGAAAACTACATGAAGATGAATTCGGCGACGATGCACCACGTCGGAAAAAATTCTTTCGAAATAGATCTGTTATTTCTGAATCATGGTGGCTACAAAGTGTCCTCCTGGCACCCCTAAACCTTAGAACGAAAATAGCATCTGAAAAGCCATGGGGTTAGCCCCTAACCCTATCTCTATTTATAGTTCAGGGCCCAAAATTTGAACTTATCCTAAGCCGATGAGTTCTAATCCAATTCCAACAGCAAAGGGACCCAAAACCCTTCTTAACACAGGTTTTCCAAAATTCCAACTTTTCGAACACGTCACGTGTCGAAGCCTCCAGGACCGCACCTCCCGTAGCTTCTCCACGCATCATCCACCACGTGTTGTAGCCTCCGGATCGCACCTTCATAGCTCCATCACGTATCATCCATCTCTGATCTCCATGCGCCTCAAGCATGAGCCCGACCATCTTGTGACCTCCTTGACCGTCTGAATCTCGGATCTCCCATCCTAGTCCTGGTCCACCTTGTTACCGACCATGATCGCCTCCATGCTCAACCTGCACATGCAAAGACCAAAGAACATTTTTCCGGCACAAGTTCATCCCAACTTGACTAATATCAGTCCACACACACCCACACACCTCAAGTAACAGTAAGCAACATCATCAATTATTCATCATAAATTTACCATTGTCAATTATTCATCATCAAAATATCCTAGACCAAGCCACATGGTCTAACAGAAATGCTATGCACACTTGGAGACTTAGAAATATTGGCTCGACTGTGTTTGGCATGCTGAAAGCGAAAGTCTACATGATATATATCCTTCCCACAAAATGAGCAGTGGTGCAAAAGTCTACTAGGAAACACGGTCCAAGAGGACAAGGCACCATCTTTGCTTAAAGGAGTAGTTCCTTGAAACAAACATGAAGACCATATGTCAGCACTAGATCTACACATGCTATGAAATGAGCGATTTGTGTTCCTAGAAGCTCGACGACGGACTTAACGCTCGTGCTTGACACGGTGAAAGCAAAACTCAACAATGTGTCCATCCTAAGCTTCCTATCTGAGCTATGGTCCCGTCCGTCTCACTATGACATAGCTTTAGAGTCCTACAACTAATACAAATAAGTAAACCGTCATATAGCATCGCACAATACACAAAGTTATCAATTGACACAATTAATTTATACAATGCACCATGCAAAATGCATACAACCAAACCACTAATCCTAAACCTTGGGCCAAACAATAAATTCCTGTGCACACAAGCAACGACCTAGATCAGACCAAACTCTCACCATAACTAAAAAACCCAAAATACAAACCCTGGCCGAGGCAACCACCCTCAGCGGTCGTGGGACCACCACCGATCGATCACGCCATCGTCCGGTTGGACCGGAATTCACCATCTGTCTGACCTTGTGGGACCTCCGGTCAAACTGCCACCACTTAGCCAGTTAGACCGGCTTGACTGTTGATTGATCTGCAGAGATGCCAAAAAAATGACAACTTTGCAGACTCTTAAAAACCAAACTCAAGCTCCGCAATCTCTCTGAACTAAAAATCGATTACTCATCACAACCACGAGATGACCTTCACATGGTCTCACAGGTTCATTCACACAAGTGCTTGCGTTAGGAGCAAAAAGCTATAAGCCGCAACCCAAAAGTACCCACTCTACTTAGTAACAGGAACTGGTTTTGTAAACATATCAGCTGGATTATCATGAGTACTTATCTTGCTGAGTTTAATGTCATCTTGAGCAATGACACCTCAAATGTAGTGATATTTGATATCAATGTGCTTCGTTCTCTTATGGAACATTTGATCCTTCGTATGACAAATAACACTCTGCTTGTCGCAGAATGTTGTAGTGCAAAATGTACTTCTACAAAGCTTAGTAGACAATTCTCTCAGCCAAAGACAAGGCAATAGTAGCTTGCAAGCTTGCTTTCTAGCTAACGGCACATCCTCCAACAGTGAACACATAACCAGTAAAAGATCTTCTCTTATCCAAATCTTCAGCATAATCTGAATCTACATAACCAACGAGTCAATTTCTAGTTTTCTCAAATGTAAACAAGCATCAAAAGTGCCTCGCAAGTATCCAAAAATCCATTGAACTGTTTTTCAATGCTCTTTTCCAAGATTAGCCATGTATATACTGACAACACTCGATGATTAAGATAAATCGGGGCGAGAACATACCATGGCATACATAAATGAACCAATTGTACTAGCATATGGAACTCTAGATATATACTCAACTTCATCATCTGGTTGTGAATATGACACTGAAGAAAGTCGGAAATGTGCAACTAATGGAGTACTCACCGGTTTAGCCTTATGCATATTAAAACGACGAAGAATTTTATCAATATATCATTTCTGACTTAGGTATAATTTGCTAAACTGTCTGTCGCGGATGATTTTCATATCAAGAATCTTCTTTGATGCACCGAATTCTTCATCTCAAATTCACTACTCAATTGTGCCTTTAATTTTGAAATTTCTACCTTGTCTTCTGCAGCAATCAACATATCATCAGATATAGGAGCAAATAAATAGCTGAATCATTAACGGTCTTCAAATAAACACAGCTATCATAATCGGATCTTTTAAAGTCTTGAGAGATCATAAATGAGTCAAATCTCTTGTACTCTTGTCTAGATGATTACTTCAAACCATAAAGAGATTTCTTTAACCTAAACCACTTGTTATAAAATGCACGGAAAAATAGATGATCAAAAGAACGTGAAACACGGATTTTAGATTTATATACTGTATATTATTCATATGCGTGATATTACTTGTACAACTTGTCCATGGAATCTGCTTTATCGATAACATTGTTTCATTGAAACAGAACTTGATCTGAAGAAGCTCTTTTTACGCATGAATTATCTAGATAGATATGGAGGTTTGTCTTTTTTTTCAATATACCATTGCTGGAGTAAGTTCAAGTTAACTTTCAAAAAATTTCTTTATTGCTTGCACACTATTGCAATATGCTAGTTGGTCATCCATTTTTTGTTTTGATTATTTACATGTAACACCATTTATTGTCTGGAGAAAGAGTAATCTGCGCAGTATTCGCCATTCATGTTATGTTTACTGATCCTTGGTTTATCTTGCTTGAATTTAAGGTGACATACTTATTTAAGAAAATTCAGTTGGTAAAGGTACATACCGTTAGATCAACTTTGAATCATTAATATCTTTTCCCCCAATGAGGTTGTACCTGCATTTGTTGCACTGTGTTGACTTGATCCCCCTTTCTTTGACAGTGAGGTGCTACAAAGTGAGTTCCTTAATCAATCAAGGAATAGTCTGGAAGAGCGTGAAGCAGCGCTTCGCTTACATGAAGAGATAGAAGAACAAGAATTACTATCAAATTTTCTTCTCCAATTGCAGAAAAGAAAGCAGGATATAGCAGACAATTTGCAGGACACCGTTGTCTTTCTCTCTTCTGACATCAGTGAGGTACTCCACCAGCAGTCAGCTCTCGGGCAGTGCGGAAACTTCTCATTTGAGTTGGATAAAGAGGTATGCTCTGGAACTGTTGAAGATCAGAGTGATTGTGGATCCAGAAAACGTTTCAGACCTGAATTACAAGCTGTTGATATGGAGGAACAGAATCGTAGTCTGGAAGAATTTTCCAGAATAGTGCCATCATCTGTGTTAATCCAGGAAAGTGTGTTGTCAAAAAGCTCCAGGTTAATGAAGAACTTCAAAAAACTTGAAACGGCATATTTTCTAACAAGACCCAAGTTGGCAAAGCAAGTTGGCAGTCCAATAAGTAGTTATCAGCAAGTTGTCAAGAGGACTACTGGGTCGACTGTTGGGACTGAGGGAAGTTCAATAGATGATTTTGCTTTGGAAGGGCATTATGGTAGAAGGCAAAAAGGTTGGATGAACACTTTTCTTGAGGGATTGTGCAAGTACTTGTCATTCAGTAAGTTGAGTGTTCGGGCGGAACTGAAGCAATGCGATCTGCTCAACTCATCAAATTTAGTATGCTCTGTAGGCTTCGACCGGGATAAAGAGTTTTTTGCAACTGCTGGTGTAAATAAGAAGATAAAAGTGTTTGAATATAATATGATTGTAAATGAACATCGTGACATTCACTATCCTGTGGTTGAGATGTCTAATAGATCAAAATTAAGTTGTATTTGCTGGAACAGTTACATGAAGAGCCATATAGCGTCTAGTGATTTTGAAGGTATCGTACAGGTATGCTCCTCTGAGGAATGTTTTTCAAATCTGCATTTGGTGCAATTATCATAATATCCCCTTTCTTTCAGGTTTGGGACGTTACTAGGAGCCAAGTTTTTGTTGAAATGAGGGAGCATGAGAGGCGTGTGTGGTCGGTGGACTTCTCACTTGCGGACCCAACAAAATTGGTTAGCGGGAGTGATGATGGTTCTGTGAAGCTGTGGAGCATGAATCAGGCAATTATATTCTTGCACCTGCTGTATTTCAGCTTTTGAACTACCGATAACGTGGTTATCGAGCTTATGTCTGTAATAGTATAATTATTTTGCCTCCACTGCAATAACATGTTTCCATGAATTCTGCAGGCTGGGAGTGTTGGCACTATCAGAACAAGGGCAAATGTGTGCTCTGTGCAATTTCAACCTGATTCTGCTCGCTCCATTGCAATTGGCTCAGCTGATCACAAAATTTACTGCTATGATCTTCGAAACATACGGGCCCCTTATTGTACACTAGTTGGCCACACAAAAACTGTAAGCTATGTTAAGTACGTCGATGCATCAACTATAGTATCTGCATCTACTGACAACTCGTTGAAGCTTTGGGACTTGTCTATGAATCAAGCAAGGATAATTGACAATCCAATTCAAACATTTACAGGGCATACAAATACAAAGGTTAGATATCCTGCATAACCTTTTGCTGCAGCACCTGCATGTATTTGTTCTCTTTTCAGCATATTGTTCTAGAAGTGATTATTATCTTGTACAACCATTATC
The DNA here is from genome assembly GCA_036346245.1 of Bonia amplexicaulis. NCBI lineage: Eukaryota > Viridiplantae > Streptophyta > Magnoliopsida > Poales > Poaceae > Bonia > Bonia amplexicaulis. Next base: position 16,963,076 of record CM070737.1, on the reverse strand, counting down.
CACTAAATGTAATTGTTTGATGGCCTTAAATCATCGATTGTTTTATCTGTTTCCTGCATACCTAGTTACCACCGTATTCTGTCAGCATAGCGTTATGCGGTCAGATCAGTCTCTTGTTTAAATTAATAGTTATGCGGCTTGGTGTGGTGGATTTCTAGTTCTCTTGCACCTACCCAGAAGATGCTCTCCCAACTTTAGTAGTAGTGAAGGTTTCGACATGTCCTTTATAAGATCATGGCTTTGCTTCAAACAAACAAATATTGTCTGCTTATGTAAGAATATCCTTTGACATTTGAGATTAAAATTTTACCATATGCCCTTTTTTGACATGATTTTGCGTTGCTTTTGTGCTGAAAGGAACATTTTTTACTGGATCACCAATTTACTTTTTTTCCTTCAATTTGTTGACCAGAATTTTGTTGGCCTTTCCATATCTGATGGGTACATTGCTACTGGCTCAGAAACAAATGAGGTATGCATTCTAAGTTCCCACCAACTTTTCTGTTGTATTATGAAGGGCAATTACAGTGTCCATTATACATACCAGCCTTTATACAATGCCATTCATTAGAGTAATTCTACTAGTAATTCAGTAAACATTGTGTTTGCTGCAAGGATCCTGCTGTTTATTATTGATAGATAGTTTCCCCATATCTTGTGTTTTGCACGCCTTCCTGCTATGTTAATTTCATGCACATCTATCTCGCAGAAAACAATATAGTTTTGCGATAGATATTGTATAGTCCACATGGCTCGATGCATAGAGAGAGAGAAGAGCAGCTTTCACATTAGTTACTTGCATGGTGTGTAAAGTCAAAGCAACATAGCTCACTAAACTTTTCAAGTTAATCACTTCATGTGGAAACAATAGGAAATCTTTGTGTTAATATGAAATGCTAACACGAACGATGATTTCATACTTCGTAGCGACTGAGGGGAGATAAGATTGTTGCAAAGTTGTAAGCTGCGTTTCCTCTGTAAGACAGTAATGTTTGCCGAATTGGTGGGAGAAGGAATACTTTGGTGCCCCTACACCCTAATATGCAGGAGATTAATGTGCCCGAGAATGAAGTTTGATATGAAAAACCTATGCATATATGCAGAAAATTAATTATTTTGATTTTTGATAATATCATATATGTTTTTAGCTTTTTTTCCCTTGGATGTGTATCAAATGGAAATGCCTAACTTTCCTTTCCATCCCACTGTACATCAGGTTTTTGTCTACCACAAAGCGTTTCCGATGCCAGTCTTGGCATATAAGTTCAGTGTCACAGACCCTATATCAGGCCAGGAGATTGACGATCCAGCACAGTTCATTTCATGCGTGTGTTGGAGAGGGCAGTCTTCGACACTTCTTTCTGTTAACTCCAGCGGGAACATTAAGATCTTAGAAATGGACTGACCCTGTACCAAGGGAGAGAGAGAGAGAGAGAGAGAGAGAGAGAGAGAGAGAGAGAGAGAGAGAGTGTGTGTGTGTGTGTGTGTGTGTGTGTGAGTGTGCCCGGTTTCGAATAGAAATGGTCTGACTTCTTACCAAGGGAATATGCATGTCTGTTTTCGAAACTTGGCACTTGAATTCAGAGAGGCTAAAAGGGTGCACTATAACTTTGCCAACCAGAGTTGGGAATTAGGAGGTTGATGGAGCGAGTGGTAGCTGTACTAGAGGTAGCATAGGATTACAGGTTAGCGTGATAGCAAACTTAGGAAAGTATTCGAGATGTTGGGGGTCCAAGAGGGAAAGGTTTTGTACATCATTGGTTTGAGGTATACTTGTATAGGCAATCAATCCAAGTTTTAAGCTAACATCAGGCTTCGGTCGTTGCGGTTCTTTTTAATCTACATTATTCTCTTGCTATTCCGGTAGTGTTTGAAGCGTAGAAATGCAAATTGGATTAGATCTGTTTAACCAGAGTTCAGAATTTTCCTCTGATTATTTGTTTGTTCCTTCATTTATTTATTTTGCTAAACTCGATATCCTTTTGTAGTAGTTTTGGCAGTTTCCATATATCTATTATGGTTTAATCAGCTAATGCTGCATTTTGCGAATCCCACATTCGCATACTGAGCTGTGCTGAAGAATATTATAACTGTTGTCAATGATGCATCTTCTTAGGCTTCATTCAAAAGGGTTGTGACTTTTAGTTGAAATGACGCTATAGCGTTTGCTTGATAAGTTTTTGTGCAAATATGCGAAGTCAAAGTAAATATAGAGATATATATTTAAGATCAATGGTCGCTGCACTGCGCTTTGTACGGCCGCACGTCCCAGTCCGATCATAAAGTGCATGCACAGTATGGATGGAAGATTTTTTGCTTGCACGGTATTACTCTGCCATAGAAAGTTTTCTCCAGCATATCACCAATCACTTAATTTGGTGCTTAGAATCGGAGGTATGCATACGTACGTACGCGCTGCTCGTCTGCTTCCGTGCGAAGGCCGTGCTGCCTGCGACCATATTCTTTCTCCAGCAATTCCTGGCTTTTGGTAGCGTCGAGGGCCTGGCTTGGCGCTTAACGAGATGAATTAATTACATGCACATGAGATTTATATATTTTTTATTACAAGTACGTTCCAGAAAGATCTATGGTGCTGTGCTTTTCGATTTATAAAAATTGTTCTTCGGCTTTTCTACAGTAACTAGCTTTTAAATAAAATATCTTTTTAAAATAGAGTCTACTAGTTAATTGTAGTACATATTGTATCGACTTCATTTATATCGGTAAAAATCACACGTGAGTTTCTGTTACTCTGTAATCTCTCATATAAACAGCCTAAAAGCCGCAGCGAAAAATCGCAAGCCGCAACCAAAAAGAACATGCCCTATATATGATGTGTGAATACGATTAGTACTTAGTACACTATTGCCTCAGTTCTTTTCTAATTGATGTTTGTATCTTTAATTGTTTTTGAGATGCGACTTTGATCGTTTTTTTTATAACTTTGTACTAAGATATACTAATAAAATTATAATATTATAAAAAAACTTTTAACGACAAATTTAATAATATAATTTGCATATATATAATCTAGATAGTTTTAAGTTTATTGACCGTCAAACTTTAAAAAAATTGACGATATGGATTTTAGAAAGCTAAGTAAAAAAAACCGAACAAGTAGTATTTATATAGTCATTTTGCAGGGTAACCATTCCCTCGATCACAGCCACAGGCTTACGTACAGATCCACAGACGACTTCCAGGATTCCTAAGTCGAGGTGTAATTTCACATTTGATCCAGTGTTTGTATCGAGGCATCGAGCAATTAACCGGCCGGCGTACGTAGAGGTCAACAGGAAGAAAGAATTGCAAACGGGCAAACTTTATGGGGGAAAGGAATAAACATAGAGAAGCCATCGAGAACTCAATGCTACACTGATAACAAACGATGGAAACATCACCCCACTAACCGGACGTACACTAAAGGCCAGAGACACGCCAAGGACAACACCACAAGTAACAACACAACGACAATCCCTAGTCATTACTTACTGCCTCGATCGATCGATCGATCCTACGTACGTACGCGGTGGCGCGCGCGCGTCAAATTGTAACGTGCGCACCGTCCATCGGTTGGTGCTCCTGGCTAGCTAGCTAGGCGGTCAGTCGGAGGTGCACTGGCCGGTGGCGGGGCCGTAGAAGAGGACGCTGGTGGGGCAGTAGATGGCCTGCAGCCCCACCGGCGGCGTGGTCCTGGTCTCCCTGACGAGCGAGAGGCCGATCAACTTGTTGGGCGGGTAGACGGGCTTGTCGCACAGCGGCGTCGGCGACGAGCCCAGGTACATCTTGCAGTTGCGCGCGTTGAAGCTGGGCAGGTCGTAGAACATCACCAGGAAGTAGCCGTTCGCGTCCGTCACCGTCCCCGTCACGTTCACCACCTTCTTCCCGTAGCACACCAGCTGCGCCGTCGCGCCTGCAGCGTACGTACGGCCAAACCGGCATTGTTTGATGTCAGCTTGCATTGATCGTTCCAGCACAGTTGTATGTATACTTACCCATGCATGCCGCATATGCATCAGCTTAATTGATGAACTATATATCTGAGAGATCTAGCTAGGATGAATGCAAACCTTGGAGGGGTGACGCGTCCATGTCGTGGTTGTAGCCCCTCTTCATGCAGGTCTTGCAGTAGATGACGCCCTCCACGATGACGAACGGCTGCACCGGCGGCAAGTCGTACGAAGACGACGGCGACGGCGCCATGGCCGTGTCATTGGCCGCGTAGTCGGCCATCGCATTGTGGGCAGGGAGTAGTAGCAATGCGGCAAAGACGAGCAGAACCGCCCCGACTACGGCTTCGTGGCTCCTCATCTTTGCTTAACTCTGACTAATTTGCCTATCAATTAAGGTGGCTCCTTAATTTAAGCACCAGCGTAAGTGGGTGATCTGACGTGTTCGGGCACGGGCTAATCTATAGGACGATTCATCTCCCTCTCGGTTTGCCCCGTTGCGGTTGACCAGACGAGCAGCGCGGTTAAACCAGATTCCGTTCGCAGTTAATGCCTTCGTTGTCTGACGAGCGTACTCTGGATTACGAGATTAGCCTTAAAAAAATGTGGAGTGCGTTGGGGGAAGTTTATTTTGCATCTTGTATTTTTGGTTGTACAACGGTAAGTTTCAGCGGTAAGAGCTACGTTCAATTGAGATCTAAACCCCAAGTTTCAGCGGTAACGTTATTTTTTTTTTCTTGGAATTGCTCGTTTGGGAAGCGTGTTGACGATGAATTTTAAGATGTGGTTTTCGTTGCAGTCAAATCGATGCGTTCATGAGGAGCGCAGCTGCGACTTTGTTTGACTTCACCGTAATGATGATTGCGCCTTTCTTCGGCGGCAGCTGTGCATCCCGACGATTCTTTAATCTCGGCAATTAATGCGTGGCATCACTAAACAAATGAAATGATGTCTGGGATGGCCGGGGACATCTGGGGTGTTCTTTTTGGCTTCCAAAATCGGTTTTTGGTTTTTACTACAATATCTAACTTTTAAATGGAATATTTTCTCAAGATAGGATCTACAAATTAATTGTAGTACACGTTAAAAGTCTAACATATGTATCAACCAAAATTGCAAACGAGTATCTCTCTTCGCAATCTTTGTCGTAAACAGCTAGAATTTAAAAAAATTCAGCTAAAAGCTACAAGCCGCAGCTAAAAAGAACAGACCCTCTGTGCCTAGGCCTGGTTAATTAATCTGCCAACTTGCTTCATCAGATTCTGGCTAAGTGTGTCAGGTGCTAGCTGGACGGATGCATGCATGCTGGGATCTGAGGTGATACCACACGTAAATCCAGCGATCGCGGCGCTGACCGTTTGACACTTGACAGTCCACTGTGACGCCGAGGAGCGAAAGGGTCTTCAGTAACAGAGATGTTCCGCGCATTAGAACGTACGTGTAGTCACTCTGTAACTGTAGCGTAGCAATGCTTTTGCATCTAGTATAACCACGTAGTACTAATACGTACAAAGCGCGGTTAAAAAGTATTCGCTCGGGTCAGAGGTACACGTGTTTTAGATATATGCGGTTAAACTTTTAAAATTATATCAATCGATATCTTTTAAAATATTTAAATTAATACATAAAAGTCAAATGTATCGGCTTGCTTGGAAAATAATTTTATAATTTTATTGAGTTTTATAAATATGTTATAATAAATTTGTGATCAAACTTTAGGAACTATGTCAATGTGCAAAACAATATGTACTTCGGTGTCGGCCGTTGGATAGGAGGTCGGAGCGGAGCAAGCTGGCGCGTCGCGCGTAGCCGCGAGCCAGTGCTGGGCACGCAGGGGCAGGGCGCGTAGTGGCCGACCGCAGAAGCGCCAGGGAGCAACTACTGCCTACTGTGCTACACAATGTCGGCCGTCAGGATGGTTCCTCAAAATGCTAAGTTCAAATATAAAGGCAAAGGCAAGTAAATAAGAAATTAGGTAATGCTGCAAGGGTAATTGAAGAAATTAGTTGAAATTTAAAAATAGAATAGATTGCGATTGGTTGATTTGTTAGATTTGAATAGCTATTTTAGCATTATATCGATCGGCTCGACCCCAAGTACTCATGCAAGCGGAAATGCTGCAGTCACTAGAAAAGCGTAAGTAGACAATGTTGTAGCTGTCAGCTACGGTAGTCGGATTGCAAGTTGATGTTCGATAATTTGGAATTTTGTTGGCAAATTATTATGTAAACTTCGTTAATGAGGTACCATCTTCTATATTCTACCACCATCTTTATAAGGTACATGTGGATTGTAGTTTTAAGTTCCAGATAGTGTCATATGATTTTGTCTATATGATTGCAATACGGATTATGTATATCTTGCTTTAATATTAGATAATTCTATCCGGCCTTTCCACCCCACCTAAATTTTAATGGTGCTCCGCCGGTGCGTATATGTTGCAGTGACATCGTTCTTCAATTTTTTTTTCTGCAAAGCTGAGCATCTCTCTGATGTCATGCTGTCTGAAGTCTGTACTCTCAACGGAAACGACGAATAGCATAGGAAACTCAAGACTGGTTTACTTCTCTTCACTTCGGCGATTTGCCTTCCGCCGACACACAGGCGTAGCGGGATTTGTGGCCGTGGTTGTCTTATCGTCAGTGTTCAGTGCCGGTGCAGCACTGCTCATCCACGCACTCGTCGCATTTTGTTGTCGGGTCCACGAGGAAAGAGAGATAATAAAACAGATTAAATAACAGATCGGGCCTGTGGGGAAACATTAGTTAAAAACATAATCAAAGAGGATGCTAGTGAAAAAAGTAATCATCACCTGTCAAATATACATGCGTATACCTGAAAAATACAATGAGCATTCATTGTCAACCTTGTTAGTCTAGATTGAAAGGAAATGAGCAGTCCCAGACTCCCAGTGGACGAAGTCAGTACGATTTCCTGTTAAGTAAAACAGAGAGAATATTGCTCATCAACAGATCAGTCACAGACCACTGGTCTGATCATCTGAATAAGACTCCTGCCATAAAATATGGGCTAATCAGGCGATAACTGGGCCCAAGTCTCCAATCATCCCCAGAGAAGGACCCCACTAACAGGTCACTGCAGAACATAGCAAAATGGGCCCAGCTAGGCCACAAGTATAACAAGCTAGCCCATTATCCAACAGGTCACATGGTATGAAATGCTCGGCCTAGAGGAGCAAAAATGGTTGCGGGGTGAAGCCCATTATAAGTTTGAACTTTCAAGAGGAAACTATCAGAACACGACTCGGCCCGGCTGTAGTGTGTACATTGGTCGCGTGCCCGTGCCCAACTTGCGCTGCTCATGAAGGACGATGGGCTTGGCCCAGCTATGGCGTGGTGGCTGGGTGCAAGATCTTATCCGTTAACAGTTGATCACACGGTCACGGTTTCACCAACTAATTCATCCAAAGGCTTCAACTGCGAAAAAAATACAAGCAACTACCTATACTTCAACCAAACACAAGCTTTACATGCCGCCCCATGCACCGGCTTGTGTCGTTGAGCTCCCAAACGGAACCAACCTATGTAACTACAGTGAGTATATCTATATAGCTGTTAGTACACTGTTGAAGTGTTCAGAAGGTACGTAACAAATGCCGGTTGAAGTTAACCAGCTTGAACATCAGTACTACCGATCTTCCCATCAGCTGTTGATCCTCAGGTCGTCACCACTATCCAGTGATATCATTTGGGTTTGGTCGCAACTTGCATGGCGGCATGCGTATGGTCCCCGGTACTGTAAAAACCAGGTTCAATCTCGGGTAAATCCAAGAGCAGCAGTAACTTGAGCTTCCGGGACCAACAGAAGAGCAACAGAGTCAACACATACGCACGGACCGACCAGTAGATCCTATAGTAGTAGCAGTACTGTATTAGTGACAGTAGAGTTTACTGACACTAGCAAGGCAGAAATAAGTTGCTGTTGCGAGTGGCCCGTCCTGTGCGCCATTCGCATTGATCCTTCGTATTTTTCGGAACGCACTGCGCGCGAGTAAGCAAAGCGCCAGTATGGACAGCATTTTCGCTTGGTTTAATGTTCGGCTATGCCGTGAACGGTGAAAGGGATAAGTGCTTCCTCTCGGGAAGTAAAATTATACATAAATATCTCTTTATAAACTGTTACTATTTATAAACCACAGCAAAAACCTATATAAACAGAACCTAAACCTTCTGGCCCCGCCGTGTCACCGTCGGGCTCCGTCGGTGGTCTCGCTCGCAATTCAGGTCGCTTTCGGTGTCAAATCCGGCAACTCCCATCGAAAATTCGCTCGCCCCCGCCCCCGCGCTTCCTCTGCAGCTAAAGCCAGTATTCCTTCCAGATTCGCGCGTCACTCGCTTCGCTTCGCCACCTCCCCACTTGCACTCACTGAAACTCTCGTCTCTCCGATGCTTGTACCACGACGCGCCTCTCTTTATCCCCTCCCCGCATTCCCACACCCACACTGCACGCTCCCATCCTTTGCTCGAACGTCCGGAGAGATTGCTGGGCCTGGCAAGCTTTGTTCGTCCATGAGTAGCTAGATAGCAGCGAGTCGATCGGCGGGCTAGCGCATTCAGAGGGAATTGGCTAGCAATGAGTGTGTGCATCACGGCGGCGGCCGCTGACGACGTGACGAAGCCGAAGGCGCCGCCGCCGCAGGCCGCGCGGCGAGGCTGCCGTTCCGTTGTCGCCACGGGACTCCTCGCAGGCGTGCTCCTCTTCCGCGCCGCGCTCCTCGCCATCGAGGCCGGCGCCTCCCTCTGCCCTTCCGCCACCGGTAAGTGAGCTCGTTCACAGCGACCGTACCACGCACGTACGACGCACCGCGCGCGCTGCTTAATTGCCCATTTTCGCGTGTAACCTCGATGCGACTAATTCATGATGCTTCAGGGTGCTTGGACTGGAGGGCGGGGCTGGGGGACTGGCTCTACGGCGGCGGCGACGCCATGGAGGTGAGTACGTTCTCTCGAGCTAGAGTGTTGGGCTCGTGTTCTACCGCGCGGGTCAAGACGCGTTAGGCGTCGGGTTACTACTGACATCTGCGCGCGGCGGGCAAAGCGTGGGAGGACGAAATGGCCGGCCGGCACGGAGTTGCTCACGCGGTTGGGCGATTTTTATGCGCGCGGTTCGGCTCGTTGGCAGTAGGCGCCATTCACGGGAATGGATTGTTAGGGCCGGGTTGGCAACACGCCGCTGCGACTGCGTTCGATCGGGGGCTCCTACCACGTGGCCGTGGCCGTCCTTCTGACAGGTGGGCCGCGCACTGTACTTGCACCCGCAGAGCTTGACGGTTGGCATACCGTCCGAGTAAGGGCTATTGACAAAATGTTGTCCATGCATTTGGCTAAAAGTGAATGGTAACAGTCGAAAGGAGTAGTTTTTTTAAAAAAGCTGAATTATTGAAAAAGTTAGAGAGATACGTGTATATGATGGAAGCAAGCGAGACGATAGCGAAAGAAGTGAAGAAATCATTTCAAAATGCTAGATATTTGTATTAAGTTTTTATTTTTCTAAGTATAATTAGAAGTCAATACAAACAAAGCAAAGCTCGGTAGTAGTATCCCTGAATGTTCCGTCGTGTCCTCCGTTCTCTGACCAATATAATGCCTCTGTCGGCCGTGTTTTTATACAGTTCGCGGCCACTCCAATTCCAATCGAACTCCAACTGAATTCAAACACGCATCACTTAGCCGAAAGCGCACTGTTCACTTATTTCAAAAGTTGATCGTGGTACGTAAAATAGTCGCGAATTAGTACTTCTCTAGTCAAACCTGTACCAGGAAAACTACTACGGATCGTAGGCACAGGTTAGATTTGTGCGGGCTGCATTATTATTCCTCGCGGGCCCTACCAGTTGGTGGCTTGTGATATTTGCGTTGCCAGCCGCTATGGAAACCCAACCCTCGTGATTAGTTCGCTAGGATTCTCTCTAGGACGCGCACTGCCACCCCAGCTTGGATATGCTCGTAAGATGGGACCTCTGCGTTTGGAGCTACGTGGATTTTTTTTTCAAGTGGTGGCGGGCTTGTGGTCCGTGAGCCATCCATTCGATCATGCCATGCATACCCCTTGTGGTTTTTAGTGCTCCCTATCGTGCTAGATTACCAGTCTTTTGCTTCGATGTGCAAACCCCACCCAATGCTTCTTACCGAATTGTAAAGCGCTTGTTGTTTCTTGGGATGATACCCCCATATATTTGGAGTTTGAGCTGTATCTGCTGACCAAATATCCAAATAGGACTGGTTTTAGCTGAGCTTGTTCCTTCGAAGCTGACGGTTTTTGACTTTTGCTATAGTATCTAACTTTCAAACTGAGTATTTTCTCAAGATGGGGTCTATAAGTTAAACGATGTACACGTTAAAAGTCCAATATATGTACCATCTAAAATCGCAAGTAAGTATCCCTCTCTCCGTAATCTGTACCGTAAACAGTCAAAATTCAAAAATTCCAACCAAAAGCCATAAGCCGCAGCCGTTGCCAAACAGGCCTAGTATCTGCTCTTTATTTGCTCTTCAGTCTTCACAATTAAGCACGGGGGGCCATGAGCCAAACCGACAATGGACATGTACAGCATATTGAGGAGATGGTCGTGTACTCCACATGGACTGGATGCAAGGATGTGCCTATTGAATTAAAGGATTCAGGGTGCATAACACATACGGTCCCAATTAATGACGAGCCAAATAGCAGTAGTCTTTTTTTTGTGTGGTTGCAATGTTTAGCAAAGAAATAAGATCTGTTTCACTGTTACCATCGTGTAACGACTAACGAGGAGGAACTAATGATGACTGTTACGCCGATGCATGGAATGATCAGGAATTCATGAAAGAGTGGAAGAGAAGCCACCGGGTAGCCAGACTGTTAGATCCCGTGGTGGTGGAAGCAGCGCCGGATTCTTTGGGCGGCCTCATGGCGGAGATGGACACCATGCTGGCGTCCTACGATCCGCTTGAGATGGAAGCCGTGGTGCTCAAGGTCATGGCCATGGTACAAATTTGTCAACTCATATTTCTCACGCACTTTCTCTGTATAATCTTTACTGAACTTTAATAATGTTGCATCATGCTTGCATGTTACTAGCACATTAGCCGAAGGAAGTGCTTTCCACGCCAAAAGACCACATCATATGGTCCCTATTTTTTTTTTTGTCGCTGTTCGCTTATTCTCTAAAGAAGTAGAACGTACGGTGTACGTGTGCCTTATTATGATCATGCATGCATGCTCCCCCGATTTGTCAAGCATGCAATCAGGTAATCGTTAAGACATGTGTGCAACTGAAAAGCTTACGTCTTGAAGTATTTTGGATTATTGGCCATGTTTCTGAATACTCTGAAAATTGTTAACACTAGAGTACTAGACTCCATAGATGAATTAGAGATCATAGTTTGATCCACTAATCGTTGCATACAAGTTGCAACAACTGTATTCGTTGATTTTAACTTTGGGAGTAATTACTTTGAACCAGCTGTTGAAGATGGATAGGAAGGTTAAGTCATCAAGAATCCGTGCTCTGTTCAACCGACACCTGGCCACGCTGGGCATTCCGAAGAGCATGCACTGCCTCATGCTGAGGCTAGCCGAGGAATTCGCGGTGAACTCCGCGGCCCGATCCCCCGTGCCGCTGCCGGAGTACGCCCCTTTACTGAGCGACGTCTCGTACCTCCACGTCGCCCTCGTGACCGACAACGTGCTTGCGGCGGCCGTCACCGTGGCTTCCGCCGTTAGGAGCTCGGCTGACCCGGCGAGGCTGGTGTTCCACGTCGTCACTGACAAGAAGAGCTACGTTCCGATGCACTCGTGGTTCGCGCTGCACCCGGTTTCTCCGGCGGTCGTCGAGGTCAAGGGCCTTCACCAGTTCGACTGGCGTGACGGTGATGTCATCGCCTCTGTCATGAGGACGATCGAAGAGGTCCAGAAGAGCTCGCTGGATTATCACCAGTATGATGGATCAGTTGAGAGGGAGTACAGAAGGCTTGAAGCCTCCAATCCAAGCATGTTCTCTCTGCTGAACTACATCAAGATCCATCTCCCTGAGGTAAATTAAAGGAGGAACACAGTATTAGCTAGGATGCATGGTTAGTTGGTCAGCTTTGATGAACGAAATGGTGGTGCGTGATATATAGCATTTGACATGTGACGCGTCTTTTTGAGCAGTTCTTCCCGGAGCTTGGGAGGGTGATACTACTTGACGACGACGTCGTGGTGCGCAAGGACTTGGCCGGGCTTTGGGAGCTGGACCTGGAAGGGAACATCATAGGCGCGGTTGGCGCGCACCGTCCGGGCGCAGACGGTGGCATCTGCATCGACAAGATGTTCGGCGATCACCTGAATTTCTCGGACCCGGCAGTGTCCATACCGTCGCTAGGCCTCCAAAGTTCGCAGTGCGCGTGGTCGTGGGGCGTGAACATCGTCGACCTTGATGCGTGGCGAAGAACAAATGCTACCGAGACGTATCAGTTCTGGCTGCAAAAGGCAAGCCCATGTCCTGAAATCTGAACATTTTTCATACCTCAAGCAGCTGTTAGTTATACTGGTAGCATTTCTTGGTATGATGCGCAGAACCGGGAGTCCGACTTCAGGCTGTGGAAGATGGCCTCGCTACCGCCGGCTCTGATGGCGTTCGATGGCCGGGTGCAGGCAATCGAGCCGCTGTGGCATCTGCCGGGCCTCGGTTGGCAGATGCCGGACGCCGAGCTGCTGCGGTTCTCCGCCGTTCTGCATTTCAGCGGGCAGCGGAAGCCGTGGCTGGAGGTCGCGTTCCCGGAGCTGCGGGAGCTGTGGCTCGGACACCTGAACGTGTCGGACAGCTTCCTACGAGGATGCGGCGTGGTCGAATAACAGCAATGGCCAATGGAACGTAACAGTCGAGCTGGGACTTGGGAAGCGGAGAAGTAGAGTAATTTGGTGCCGGAAGATTTGAGTGCAGAGCTGGGTTTCTGAGGAGAGGGAAGTAGGTGCTGCCTTCAGTCTCTCCTCTCGCTGCCTCCAACTCTGCCTCTGCGACATATATCATATATGCTGGTTTGTGCCACAGAGTAGAACTCTCATGGCGTATATATATATAAGGATACTTATTCGTTAGTTACAGAACGAAGATTAAAAACTTGTGGCCACGCGGCAACTTTTCCTGGCTCTACATGCAAGAACTCACTGCGTGAAACTGTGGTTGATTTAACACCGTATACTTGTAACTGGTAATTGTAAATCAGTGGCATCAATCTTAGATATTAACCGATAGTTGTAGGAATTGTCAAAACAAGAGAGGGAGGATAGTTGCATCGGTTATTTTGTTTACGTACTTCCTTGCAACACTGACCTTTAGTATTATATTGCCAGTTTACATTGAGTTACACTAGTATCATTGGCTTAAATCGATTAATTTGCGTTCTCAATTCGCTTGTTTGCTTGATTTTATTTTAAACTCCCGCTTCCTTGATTGATTGGTTTATTGGATCCCTTCATTGCTTGCTTGTGGTTGAACATGGCTGGACCCTTTTGAGAGGATCCTTTGTATTGGTATCTGATTTTACCTCTTGGATGGGCCAGGCTACACAATGGGCCGACCCCAGTAAAAGAGGCCTACTAACAACCCACGGCCGAATTTCGCAAATTCCCCTCGTTCGTGTAGCCTTAGCGAGACCTCCGCCGTCCTCCGGCTCGGAGTCCCCCGCAGGCTCTATCCCACCCCGCCGGCCGCCGCTGCAAGCTTCCGTTAACTCCACCAAGCGAGGTAGCTCCCTGCCACAAACCCCGGTCTTGTTTCTATCTGTTTGGTTCATTTCCTCGACGAAACCCGTTTGGTGCTGCTCAAAATTAATTCTGACGAGGCTTCGATACAGATAGAGCAAATTTCCAGCATTCAGTTTCATTCCAAATGCGCACTGCTGGATAGTAACCTTTATGACATCTTAAGTTACCTCTGAATTTGATGCTACCCCTGCATTTAGGTAGATGCATGGTTTATTGAAATTCATGACATTTCTGTTGGAAATCAAAGGAGCAACGCACACATTCCTAATGGTGAACACACACGCACGAGAGAGAGAAAGATACAAAATATTTTTGGTGCTACACAACCGCAGTTTTTCATTCTTTTTTCACACTAATCTCAAAATGTTAAGTACATGATTATATAGGTCAACTAGCAGCCCATGCATATACCTAAAACATAACTCCTGTGCATGCACACATAATGAGAGCCAAGTATTATGGCCACTACTTGCATGCATTAACTCATGCATGCACAACCAAGACATAGCTCTTGTGCATGCACACATAATGAGAGCCAAGCAGTATGGCCACTACTTGCATGCATTAACTCCTAATTACATGCAACATATAACTGATGACCCGGCCATCCCAGCTACTCGCCATCGGCAAATATTTCCTATAGCTCACACATGTTATCTTGGATCGATCCGCAGGTTCAAGTGGCTCACCGCTACTCCGGACTCTCCGGTTCTCCTGCACCAAGCATAACTCTGTGCAATACTACACTGGTACAATTTCAGGCACACCACCTGTTGCACCATACACACATGCAAATATACTAAAACAAAAGACTAAGTCTAGATTATTTCCTATCATTCTCCCCCCTAATCTAGACTCAACTAAAGTAAAGTTGGTTCATCTTCCTGTGCACACATGAGGTTCACCTGATCCCTACGGTCACGCTTTGGCTTGCGGCACTCGGATGCATAGTGCACGTAATCGTTGCAGTTGAAGCACTTGATGTGGCTCTTGTCGCGCTTCGCCTTAGAATCATGACCATCGCCTTGTCCTGATGATCGAGCTTCCCACTGGGCTTTCGTGAGAAGGAAATGCTCCTCATCCCCGTTGCTGCGATGACGGTGCTGGGTGCGCTCCTCATACGCCTTGAGGGAGCTAACAACCTCCTCAAAAGCTATGTTGTTGACATCGCCAAAATACTCGATCGTCGTCGCAATACGGAGAACTTGTCGGAGACGGCTCACAGCAACCTTTTGACGACGTTCTTTTCTTCTATCTTCTGTCCAAGTGCCTGCATCTGGCCAACAAGCAATGTTAACTTCGTTGCGAAATCAGCGTCGGCGACATGTTTTGTGAGCATCGTTTTCTTGTGTCTTCGGGGGCGTGGTAACACATCTCGATCTTGCGTGTCACGAGCTCGGTGTCTTCGGTCGTTGGCTCAATCCAACCAAGCAGAGCACGGTGTTATCTTCAGCGTGTTTTCGTTCGAGCGGTCAAAGCGTCCGAGCGGCTGAAGCTTTCGAGCAGAGGGAGATTTCGACCATGTGCAAAAGCGATCATAGCGAGTGGTTGAAGCAAGCGGTCAAACGATCGAAGTGTTCATCGAGCGCGCGTAAAGGAGGTCAATCGAGCAGACAAACCACTTATGGTCGAAATTTACATCCAATAATTTAGATTGCTTTTCTTCTGGTTTGAGATTTATTTTCAGGTATCAAAAATCGGAGACAATCATTCATCATTTTTTATTGCGTCATACGATACTACAGTTAAAAAATCTAACAGTCATTACAGTATAATTTTAATCAAAATCCAACGGTCAGAGTCTGAAAGCTGCGGTCACTTGGAGCAGTGCCTTAATTAGTTTTAGTGGGGAATTGCCAGAAGTTACCGCTGTTGTTTTAGTCTACAGGTACTGTTGTTTGAACGACTCTAGAAGCACTGATGCATGCAGGTCACAATAACTGAATCAGCAGCAGCGTGTACACGTATGGAGCATGCCAATGAGCCACATTTGCATTTTGACCGTGATTCATGAGCCTAAGCAATGTGTGCACGTACACGACATGTTTAATTTACACCAACAGACTGAATTCACCTCACATTTCGAACCAAATTTACAAACGAGAGAAGAAAATGTCTCGCCGTTCCTGACGTTGGCCATTGCATTCGCTTGACGCTTAGCTAATTAACCAATGCGCTAGAGGTAGCAGCTAGCCAGACGCAGCACGGGCACTGGCTGCTAGCTCTCGATGAAGCCGGTCATGCGCAGGACGGAGTCGCGCACGCGCCTGAGGTCCCGGCCCTTGAGCGTCCGCCCCTGCCCCGAGCACACCGAGAACGCCGCCCTGCGCCGCGCCAGCAGCACGTGCGGCGGAACCACCTCGCCGCCCTCATGATCGGCCTCCTCGTCCTCCCGGCGCCTTAGCACTCCCCGCTCGTCCCGCGCGCCCGCAACCGCCGGGATCTCGATCGGGTCCGTGAACGGCTGCCGCTCCTGCGCCCACGCCGCGCATTTCGCCGCCAACGCCACGCTCTGCGACATCACTGATCACCTGCGCGCAAGCTATGAGCTGTGAAATCTGGGTATGTGAAATCTGACAACTATTTGCCCAAATCTTTACGTCCGCAGCGGCGCGAGATTTATAGGCGCTATCCATCCATCCACCTATAGCCAGCTAGGCAGGTTCCGTGTGGAGATCCACCGCGTCGCGTGACAGATAAGTATGCGGTTTCGAGCTTTGACGGGAAGGGAAGGAATAATTCCATAATTCAGTTGACGATTTAGCGCAAATGCCTTGCGCTAGGCAACTAAGGCAAATTATATTCCTCTGTGTGTTTCAATCAAGATTTGGCCGGTTGTGTTGGTTATGAATAGACTGTACCAGTGTAGATTAAAAATTTTTACTATGTGAACTAGGAAATCACATAAGTAAAAGATCATAGAACGTTACCACCGCCGCTCCTTCATGAGCCTAGCCTCAGCTCCTTCATGATCCTAACTCCGATCCTCACTGTTGACTATAGTTGACTCCAAGCGACCTTGCACATCCAAAGACAATGAAATCATTTTTGGCCACAAGTTCTTCACAATCTAACCCACGTTAACTGTAACATAGTTCATGCAACATAAAATCACTTACCTTACTCACCAAAACCCCTTCTTCAACTCAAAATCCACAAATATAAATTCTGTCTGAAAATCCCCATTTAGACAATCTTCAGCTGATCAGACCACCAACCCTCGGACGGTTAGACCGCTGCACCAACCGATCAGACCAGTGGCACACTGCCGGTCTGACCAGCCTTCCTCTAACCGACCAGTAACACTGCCAATCAAATTTCCAAATATCACAATTGCAATGGTTCATCGTAAACTAGGACATTCTCACATGGTCCTTCAAAGTGTGCCATCCTATGATAGTTTGATCCTTTACTTGAACTTGTAATGGATTACTCAGTTGTGGTTGACTCCTTAACCACATTCGGCATGACAATGCACTTCCTTCATCCAACCATATCGAGAGGCCTAGAGATATCTCTCCTATTTGTTAGAGGAGCAAATTTTATTATCTTGATCACTCATATTCCTCCGTATATTTTACAGTAAACTCGAAAGTTACCTTTATGACCACTTAGTTACGAAGTAGTGTTTAGCAATCCCTAAATAAACTATTACACATGTAGAAAATCGTGACAATTTTAGGTCTAAGGATCATACATGCACTATGTATGGGATTAACTGATGACACTTAAGAATATAACAATTCCGGCAGTGTCTCATGGTAGGTCAATTCAATACCATGTTCTCTGATATATGTCCATATTATTGATTTTATGATCATCAATCAATACATGTGCTAATATGTAAATCATATTTTTCCCACATAATAATATAAGATCAAAGATAATTTAGAATAACATCAAAACATGAATAAAGAGTTCCACAAACAAGTCATATATTTGTTGATCAATATGAAAGATATTTATTCAAGAGACAAAATGCAAGTTGATATATATAGTAACCAAAGCACCAGATCAGCTAGGTTGCATGCACAGCTCGAAATGCTAATTGCAGCATTACCAAGCACGCAACCTTTTCTAATGAACGCAGTGACGATTAGGACAAGAACACTTGTTCTTTGCTGGTGCACTTCACACCAGCCTGACTGTAATGAGCTTAACGTATATCGACAGGTAAGCCAGGAAAAGAAACACGTCAGTGTCTAGGACTGAAAAGCAAAAGGGTTGTGTCACGTTGCTTGACTTGACGGGGCCTATCAAAATTGCAAGCTACTGCACGTTAGGCTTATCCAGCTGGAGATACGTGCTTAGTTCGGCCATAGTTGCAGATGTGTTCGTCTTGCAAAGCAGTTCTATCGCACGGTTACACATTTCGCAATGCCTATCCGCGATTTCAGAGTTCAGACCAATCGATTGGCCGTTGATTGCTGCTACCTCTACAAGTTCTTTCAGAAAGCAGTGAAAGATCAATTATTGATCACGCAGGATACTGATGCAATCTGCAGTGCTGAATAAAATACTAAGGAACTGTAGTTTTGGATAAACCTAGCTTGGGGAAATCTTCTGTCAGTAATGCGAACGCGAGCGTGCATCGCGCGTGCCGTCTCTTTTACATGGAAACAGACAACCTACTAAAGCTCCGTACAGATTAAACCCATGGAATATCCTGTGATCCTGGGCTCTAGCTACGAGTCCCGCGTCAATGGCTTTCTAACGTGGCGGCATTTCAACACACACAGACACGCAGTGTCGTGCTGGCGTGAACCGCTGGTTTGGATCATACGCCTGCAACAACGCTGTGCGATTTGGACAAACGGACAGGCAGTAGCGCATTGGCGCGTAGCCTGTGGGCTCTGCACGCCACAGGCACCGGTGGTGAAGACTGATGTAGTACGTTATGGATAAGGATATGAGTAGCGATTAACGTCGAGTGATTGTTCAAGCCTCCGAAATGCGCCACGAATCCGCCGTCTTTTTTGACGGATGGAACACGTACAGTGAGGTTCTTTTTGTTAAACGGTAATCTTCCGGCTGACATATTTCCTAATTGATTAGCGTCTTTCTTACCGTATATCTCAACTATATATATATATATATATATATATATATATATGATCGTATGACGTAATTAGAGAGGATAAATATTTGCCTTCGCTTTTTTGAAACCTAAAATCAAATCTCAAATCACGAGAGAAACAATCTAACTTGTAGATATTGAATTTGACCGTAGAACACTCAACCGTGTGCACGAGTTCGATAGAGGTTCCGTCCGCTCGGCGTTCGACCGCTCGCTCGACTGCTCACTACGATCACATAATCGAAATCTCCTGCTGCTTGGAAAGCTTCGACCGCTCGAACGTTTCAAGCGCTCGAACGAGAACAAACCGAAGAACACCTTTACGCGTGGTTGTATGCTTCAATCCATCCGCAATCACAACAACAAATCACGAACCAGGTTGATTTAAGATGATCTTTATTGCTAGATTTTGGTGGTTTTTACAAAGTGCCATCACAAGCACACCTAAAAGCCTTCTCGACGAAAGCTCTCACAAATCGACGCAAGCTTTCTCCCCGAAAGCCCTTCCAAAAACCACACAAAACCCGCACAAAAACCACACCTTTAGCCTTTAGCATGTCCCTGCTTTTGTAGGCTAAAGTCCAAACCACGGTCACCTCAAACACGGATCTTATCTCTACCGAAAACCAAGAGATCTGAAACCTTCCTAACACTGGTTTTACCAATCTCCACATCTTCTATGTTACGGACTTATTCCATAACGTTTCCAATCTCACCATGTGACGAAGTCTCTAGGAACGCACCTTCTGTATCTTCATCACATACCATCACCACATGTTGAAGCTTCCGGTAACGCACATCCCGTATCTTCTTCATGCATCATCAACCTCCGTGTCGAAACCTCCTTTACCGCACCGCCTGTAGCTTCTCTACAAATCACCACATTTGAACTTCATGTGCTCCAGCGTGGGGGTACACTCTCATTACTCAGGATATTCACCCCGTCTGCGGTTATACAGTTGAGGACAGCATTGTGCCTGACTATTCTCGTATAACCGGGTACGTGGGGAGTAATCGCCAGCGTCATTGCCATAACTTGCTAAATAATATTTATCTTTAATGCCACTGTTCCTGTGATCTCTATCTCCAATCCGTATCAGTGTTTACGACAACCTAGTTTCATTGCACTTAACATGTGTCAATTGCTTGCTTGTTTTGCTTGTCCTTTGTATATCTTGCTTGCATTACTTGTTCTTTACTCACCGTGTTGCGACCGTTGTTGGGTACTTACTGAGATTTCCAAATATCACGCTTTCTCTTTTCATTCTCAGGTAAAAGGCTAATGGAGTGATAGCATCATACATGGGTGAGAGCACTCGAGTTTTCAGCACCATTGCTTGCCATTATTTGTTATTTTATTTGTTCTTTATTTGGTTAGAAGTGGAGCGGTCCTATGTTTCAAACATTTATTTCAGCCTCTGTAGATTCTTTAGTAAATTACCTTTAAAGTTTATTTACTCGTAGTTTGTATTATTGCTTTTATTATTATTCTTACTTTGGCGATGATGTTTCATAGAAGTATCTCACATCGGTATGTGGGGTGCTACAGTTGCACTATGGTTCAGGGTGGCTAATGTGCTCTCTCTCTCTCTTGGTTTCTCGTTGGCCTTTATCCTTCTTGCTTGTGCGTCATATGGGATGGGCTGAAAAAACTCACAACTGTTAGTGGATTGTTGTGTACTCCAATAAACTATTTTTTACTAGGATTGGTTTGGGAGTGAAAATGTGCTCAAAATTTATTTAGGTTTATTTTAACGCCGAATGATGAAACTTTACGATTGTGAGAGGTGTCGGCTGGCATCGGATGGTCTGTTATCTCAATGAGCGAATTGTATTACTATTATTCTAAAAAGGGTTCTGACAGCAATGTTAGCTTTACTAATTTGGTTAAGTTGGTTCTTCTCTATTTCCGATTATTAAGGGCATGTTTGGCAACGGCTGCGATTTATGACTTTTGGCTGAATTTTTTGAATTTTGGTTGTTTACGGTACAGATTACGGAGAGAGGGATACCCACTTGCGATTTTAGATGGTACAAATGTTGGGCTTTTAACGTGTACATCGTTTAACTTGTAGACCCCGTCTTGAGAAAATACCCCGTTTGAAAGTTAGGTACTGTAGCAAAAATCAAAAGCCGCCAGTTTCGGAGGAAAAGAACATGCCCTAATTCTCCTTGCATATGCTTGTTTCGGCTACTACCAGCTGTGCCAATGTTACCGTTTTATAAGAAATTTGTCAATTGCAATTGTACTGGATTGTATTTATCCATATGTATGGATACTTACATGTAGTCTTTTGTATGCACTTTTGTGTGTATGGAGTTATAGAGTTTATGAGTTGTAGTGTATTCTTTTACTGAGATGAGACTTGTGAATGTATTTTATTTATTCACAGTTTTTATATTGTGATCTGGTCTTGTATATGCTTGTAGAAATTTAGTCATTAAACAAATTTCATTCTAAGTCTCTAACTAACTGGTTAGGATTAATTAAAAGTGCGGGATATTTCAATGGCTCAGCTTGTGTGAGTTTAGTTGGTGAGAGGTGTGGATGTGCACCCTCACCACTCAAGTTTAACTGGCTGCACATAGGAATAGGATGGCTCGAACCGTGCGTGTACGTGTGCGTATGGACCATAGTTGGATCCACAACTTGACGTCATCCAATGCCTTGCTCGAAGGGGGTAAGTATTAAACCGAAAAGAACCAGCCCCTAGTCTAGTTGGAGTAGTGCGTATAAATGGAGGACAAGAAGCCTTATTCAGAGCCTACTGAATATGCTTTATCCTCGCAGTTCCTGGATAAAGCTACTGGTAATAATTTCCAGGTCAAGCCACACAAAGGGATCTGGTACAGACTAGGAAGATTCAGTGTCGACCAAGTTTATGATTTCCTTCATTCAATACCTCCTTAGATGTATGACAAGGTTAGTTTGGTTGCAAGCTTGCTGAGGTACCAAAACGAAATATTATTTTTAGAGGATCGAAGTGTTTTTTGTGGAGACAGACAGGGATGCACAGTTTCTACGGGCGTGGCTCAATAATGAATAAGCTTTGGGCCAGTAGGCCCAATATTGTTGTTCCGCTACTCCGCTCTGTAACGGAGAAAAAAGCCTATAAAGAGCTGGGCCAGTAGATGAACCGTGCGATACTTCTGCGCCGCTCTCGTCCAACCCAACCCAAAACCTCCTCTCCTCCCGCCTCCTCCGATGACCCTAGCCGGAGCATCTCGCCGCCGGCGAGCACCCCGTTCCTATCTCCCTCTCCTCGCCATCGTCCTCCTGTTCGTCTCCCAGCCGCCTCCACGAGCTTCGGCGCTCCGCGCCCCACTGCGCGAGGTCGCCGCTCTCCTCTCCCTCTCCCACTCCCTCCTCGCCCGCGTCGCCGCCGCCCGTTCAGCCCGGGGTGACGTCGCCGCGGCAGCCCGCGTTCGCCGAATCGCATCCCACCTCTCCTCCCGCGGCGCGTGGGCCCTCTCCTGGGACTACCTCCGCCACTACGCCTTCTCCTGCGCCGCCGGGTGCGGCCTCTCCTGCGCTACCGCCGCCGAGCGTCTCCTCGCCGCTGCGGCGGAGGCCTCGCGCCTACAGTCCGCCGCCGACGCCGCCCAGTGGCTGCGCCGTAATTACGGGGACGTCCGGGCCGCCGCCGCGCAGCTCCTTAACGGCCTCCTCGTCGACTTCTCCGAGCAGGTACATGGCTTTAGTCACTCAATGTACCCAATTGCAGCAATGCTCAATCGATCAAGATTTCTGTTGGGGTTTAGGGGCCGTTAAGAGAGGTGGTGATGGATGTCAAGTGGGAGGTGGAGGAAGGGGAGTTGCTGAAGGATTGCCTTGAGGTGGGAGCGAAGGACTTGGAGGGGTTGCTTGTCATTGCCAAAAATCTCATATTTGGCCCTTCAAGGGCTTCTTCACGCCACAGCGAACTCTGAGGTTTGGTCACGCCCTGTGTTTTACTGATCTTTCTTTTGAACTAATGCATTCTTGATTACTTTACTTTAGTTTAGAATTCTGGAATCTTAGATTAGCATCCTATCTTATAACAGATATACATCCTATCATGGAATCTTGGATTAGCATCCTGTTATTAATATGCATTTAATTTTGCTTTGGGAAATGCATACTTAACATTTGAAACTTGGGAAAGTTGATACGCGAAGAATATGAGATGCATTGTCCATACAGGTCTTCTAGTGGTTGGTGAATGATAACTCTTGGTAAGCATTCATGGCTGACTTGATTAGTTGATTTAGTTGTGACTGGTGATCTAATAGATTATTCGTAATCATCTCATGTTTTTGAGGGAAAAGAGACATTTTACATTCATATGCTATTGTTAACTCTATCAATCTAGTAGGGTATGAAACACACAAATTGCCATCTGTAAACTTTGCATGAAGATAACATGACATGTAAAGGGGCATATTCTTCAGTTCGCAAGTTGCTGATGGAGCAACAATTGCTTGGTAATTTAACAAGGAAGAGTTAGTGAGATAGAAATCAAACTTTTGGCATTTGGAATTTAGAAAGAATGATGTTTTACTTAAATCAATCATGCATATCAACATTAAACAAAATATGCCTTCTTTTGCTTTTAATAGGTGACAGGCGCACTTGTCTAAGAAATGGTAAAAGGAAACCATCTGCAAAAGATGATTATTTAGTTAAGATATCAAACAGATCACCCATGCAGCACCACAAAACCTATCCTACAACCTACAGAAGAAAATCATCTGCCATTCTAAGTATAAAGGCACTGCTATGCCGTTTTGCAATCCTAGCTGTTCCTTCAATTTAGACTGTTGTGATTTCCATGCCTTCAGGATGCTACGATTTCAGGCCTTGCAGGCCACATTAGGCCCAAGTTAGACTGTCAGCTCATGAACAGGTTATATATGTTTGTTAGGTTCCAGTTCTACAGAGTTACGATGCTAGACCCTTGCTGCAAAGAAATGTAATGACAAACTCTTGTCAAAATATTTTTAGATATTATATTTTTCTAGCGATGAGACACACACTAAGCATTTTATAGCACCTTGTGTAGAAATTTTCATCTTTAAGACCTGTACAAAACATTATAGCACACAGACTACATAATTTTGCTGAAAAGCGTGTGATCTGACTGTCCTCATGAAGTATAAGCAAACTCTCACAAATCACAGGATTAACCATAGGCAATCTGGAGTCTGGAGAAGATGCCAGATTTGTTGTTGCACTGAAGGCTAACCGCCAAAGCGATCGGTGGTATTCTGCAATCCATATCCCTAATGCTTGAGCCGGTGAGGTACAATCAACTATCAAAGAGCTAAATCTCTGAAATCACCAGAGAAGATAACATTTAGTTTTCGTGTGCGCTCAGCCAAGCGAACAAGTTGTATGTATTGGGCCTAATGTGGACCTGCAAGGCTTGGAAATCGTAGCATCCTGGAAGGCATGGAAATCGCAACCATCTAAATTGAAGGAACGGCGAGAATTGCAAAATCGCATCGCAGTGCCTTTATACTTAGAATGGCAGATGATTTGCTTCCACAACCTACATAATACAGTCCTCCATGCTCCCACAGGCCACAAAGGCACTGATTGTGTGAACTTCTTTTGTTACTTTTTCAAAAAAGACTTATTGCAATTAAAAGTTAAATTTTAGTAGTAAAATGAGTTTAACATATTAAATTATGATATCCTTTTTATTAGCATTTGTATAACAATGAACTTGCTTTTGGCATGCATGTGGCTAGTCATTTAAATCACACTACCTTCGGTAAAATTGTCAAAAAACCACACTTTTAATCAACAATTTCAAAAAACCGCACTTCTCTTTGACTCTTTGTATAACATTTTGCAAAACCACACTTTCAAGCATTACTGTCATCATGGTTGTCACGGCGACCTTGGTGACCACGGCACCTAAGGGGCGCCAGGATGCCTAGTCGTCCAGACGGATGCCTAGTCGTCCTCCAGACGATGCTAGGCAAGCTAAGGCAGTTCACTTGATTAGTACCTGACTACTTAACTAAAACAACAAATTAGAGAGAGGTCAATAACAATTGCATGCCTAATACTTTGATGAGTTTGCCATTTTTTATTCTTTTTGTAGGTAACCAAGCAACCCCCATCCAAGATGAAATTATAGAGAGAAACAATAGAGTGTGGCTTCAGAAGAATAAGATGAAAGCCATTGAAGCCATACGTTCCTGCCATTGAGAAAGATAGCAAACATTAGAATATAAAGTTGTAAAATGGTTATTGAATATTGAGCAATTGGGCATTGACTATTGTAATTTCATATTTGTAAACTTGAAATGATGAAATGAAATAAGCTTTTGAGTTGACATGATAAAATTGAGAGCAAAAACTAGCATAACATTGCCACTTTGCCAAGATAGACCCATCACATAGTACTACTACTGCATAGTACATCACAGAGTTCAAGACAATAAGTCAAAGGCAAACAAAGTTACAAAACAATTACAACTCTCCATCAAGGCATCAACAATTATAATATGAAGTTGCATCATCTTCCGCATGGCCTGCACCACCACTTTGTGCATTGTCACGGGTAGGAGTAGGAGGAGATTCGACGTAGTTATCTTCAATCTCTTCATCATCCATATCAAAATTTTCATCAAGCTCATCACCTCTCCTGCCTCCTTCCGCTTCAACCGGCCTTGAGCTTGAACCTACAGCAGCAGCACCACCACCACCATGGCATCGCCGGTGATAAGACAATATAGCGCTCCCAGTCCCAGCAGCTGTTGCATGGGATTGCCTAGGTATATTACGACCACATAGCGCACTTGATGCACCCACAACCTCATCAACAAGTGTCCAATCCAGATTTTCTGGCTCTGTCTCATGGTCATCTTTAGCACCCGCATCAATCCAGTCAGTGTTCCACTCATACTCATCAAAGACCAATGGGTTAAAGTTGCTCCCCTCTACACACATCTTTTGAAATCTTTCAGCAACCTTTTGGTAATATTTGATATAAACCAAATCATTCAACCTTTGGTGCTTCAGTCGGCTCATTTTCTTTGTATGTATCTAAAAGGAATAATAACAAAAAAGACTCAAGAGTTAAGGTTCAAGAAAACATTAAATAAATTCAATTAGAGTATTAGTTAGTACTGCACTACTAGTTAGTAACTACTTACAAATTCAAACGTGCTCCAATTGGACTCACATCCGGAAGACGAAGCACAAAGACCAAGAAAACACTTTGCAAATTGTTGAAGGTCTGATGCGTCGCCACCATATGCATCCCACCAATCAACTACAAAATGGAAATTGGAAAAGGCATGATTCATGAAAGAATAAAATTGGATATGCTAAATTGAAATGAAATTGACTAACTGAGTACTTACGTGGGCTCATTTTTCCTTACTTGATATTGCTAGTGCCTTTCCAAAGCAAGCTTGTTTTTTGTCATAATGATTAGCTTGGGTGGATATCTTTGTGCCAAGTTCCTCATCGCCATAACTAACCATCTTGGAAAGAACATCATTGAGATTCTCTCTTAGATTTCGGGCACGTGTACTATCTTTCTCCTTGAATGCATAAAGTTTATTTGGATTCAAGTACAATGCAGCCCCATATAGCTTTACTTCCATTTGGTCTGTCCATCGTCTCTCAATAATGTCAATCACACGTTCAAGGAGAGCCTTGCCCTGCAAGGCTTCTTTTATTTTCTCCTTGGCAACATCCATAGCTACCAAAACCTTCGGCATCGCTGGGTTCCCATCACCATCAACGATCCTCAACACAGTAACTAGTGGTTGTGTTGCTCTTTTCGAGCATTGCACAATATTCTAAAAATTAGTATAGAGCACAATTTCAGCTACATTCTTCCCCACTTGTGACTTAGCTAATTTGCATCTATTCCAATCCTCATCCACAAAGAGATTTCTCAATGCAGCCCTATGCTTGAACAAACTCTGCAAGGTTAGGAACGATGTGGCAAATCGAGTGGCTGTTGGCCTCATAAGATCATAGCCTCCTGTCTTATCCCTCATTGCATCAAGAAGTTTCCCATGCCTATAGATAAAAGTGGTGACACGCTTAGCTTTGGTAGTGCAGCTATTGAACTTAGGTATCTTACCAATTTCGTCCAACATGAGGTCTATGCAATGGGCAGCACATGGGGTCCAAAATAGAGTAGGAATTCTGGCCATTAGAAGTCTGCCTGCTGCCTTGAAGTTGACACCATTGTCAGTAATCACTTAAACAACATTTTGAATGCCAACATCCTCAATTCTCTTCTGTAGTAAGTCAGCTAGCATATTTGCATCGGCCACCTGAGTTGATGCATCAACAGACTCTAGAAAGAAAGTCTCCTCCGGGCTGTT
Organism: Bonia amplexicaulis; assembly: GCA_036346245.1. NCBI lineage: Eukaryota > Viridiplantae > Streptophyta > Magnoliopsida > Poales > Poaceae > Bonia > Bonia amplexicaulis. Next base: position 16,935,959 of record CM070737.1, on the reverse strand, counting down.
GGCAAGGAAATTAATCAAATGCCATCCTCTTTTATCAGTCCACCCATCTGACATGATAGTGCAACCATACTCCTTCCAAGCTAACTCATGTGTCTTTCTCAGAAGGTCTATCTTCTGTTTTGCCATTTGCAACCCTGGTTTCCTTAAGTCATGATAACTTGGTCCAATATGACCGGGTCCAATTTGCCCAATGGCCTTAACCATTACCTCAAAGGACCTTGACTTGGCGACATTGAAGGGTATACCATTCGAGTAGAAAAAATTTGAACTGCTCTATGCATGTTTGCTTCTTTCCCCTTGCATGTCTTTCCTCAACCACCTCATAGGGAAGTTTCTGAAGCATACTAATAACATATTTAGTTCCCTTTGAGGGTGCTGGAGAAGGCTTCTTAGCATTCTTGGATTAAAGAGCTGCAGCTGCTAGTTTCCTTTTCATAGCTGTCCTAGAACTTGGAGTGGGCTTTGGTACTGTGGTGGATGCCCGAAGAGAGGGCCAAGAGCCTTTTGATGAATGTGTTGCTTCTCTTTGTGGTTGGTTGACTTCGTCGGTCTCTTGTGCTTCCTCTTGTGCCTCTTGTACATCATCATCATAATTGATTGGCTTGTACCTCATCCCCTTCCTAAGGTAGTCTTGTATCTCTCTCATGATGGTTGTGGTAGTCTTGGAGCATTTCTCTACATCTTCAAAGCCCCCGGCAAGATGTTGTTTAAGCCTCTTGATTCCCAAAGAAACAACCATTCCACAAAACTTGCATTGGACCTTATCTTTGTTACCCAAATCTGGCCAAAAACCATACTGACATCCAGGATCTTTGGACTTTGCCCTTCGTTTAGGATCTTTACTTGGATTATATGATTCATGTCGCCCACTCTGCTGCTCGACTACCTCAACATTGTCACCGCTGTCTTGCTCTCTCTGATTTTCCATCAAATCGTTGCACATCAGTAGCAACTACCATGTTAGCAAGTAGCAACTAGCAACAAGACTACAAGAGTACAAGTAATAACTAGTTACTACAAGTCTACATCTACAACTAGCATTCTAGCAAGTAGAAACACTATCATACATGTAAATCTGCAGTACAAATTAGCAACACTATCATACATGTAAATCTGTAGTATAAATTAGCAACATTATCATACATGTAAATCTGCAGTAGTGCAATACGCTGTCAGTAGTAGGCTAGCATCACATCAATACATTAGGTATGCAATAGACAACAAAGGGACTGAGGGACTTATAAGCAGCACCGCAGCACAGCAAACAGCAGAGGGACTGAGGGAGGCGGCGAGGCGCACATCAGCAGAGAGCAAAGAGGGAAGCATAGGGTGAGAGGCGGTGCGGCGGGAGGGAGGCGACCGGAGCACGGTAGGGAGGGAGGCGACACGGCGGGAGGGAGGTGGCCAGAGCACAGGAGGGAGACGACGGGAGGAAGGGCCGAGGCGAGAAGGAGAGACGGGAGGGAGGAGGCGGCATGGCGGGCGGGAAGGAGGGGCCGGAGCGGAGGAGGAGGCAGGAGGGAGGGAGGCGGCATGGTGGGCCGGAGAGAGGAGGTGGCGCGGCCGAGCGCTTGGTTGGAGAGAGAGAGGCGGGCGACAGCGGTGAGGCTAGGGTTCCCAGTCTCCTTCGCCTCTTCGCCTTCCCAGTCGTGACCCAGTACCAGGTTTCGGGGCTTCACTGTTTCAGGCCTTAAGCCTTATCCTTCGCCTTGCCCGCCCAGACCGACACCGCGGACGCCTCGTTGACCTGGGTGCCCGCCTAGCTGGCCAAGGAGAGGCGACGCCGTGACAACAATGACTGTCATGCCCAACGAGCCGAGCCCACTTATCATTCTCACAAGTCTATCCGTATTAGCAAATGAAAATATGATAGGCTTGTGAAACCGACAAGTGGGCCAAACCTGTTGGATACTTAAAAGTGTGATTTTGTGAAATTTTATGCAAAGGGAAGTGTGGTTCTCTGAAATTGTTGCTTAAAATTATGGTTTTGTGATAGTTCTACCTAAGGTAGTGTGGTTTTGTGAAATTTACTCTTAAATCTGTAGAAGTTACATTACATGAGTGTTATGTAATGCAATTATGAATAGAATATTAAACATTATTTGTATATATGCCACTAGTAAACATAAAAAAGAGAATGCTTGAGATGTTTGTTAGTCACTTATAATTTCATGAAAAGTAGACAACATTGCCTATGTATGTTACTTAAATATTTACATAACTTGTTTGCACAATTATTATTTATTAGTTATTTTACTATAATGCAAATCATGTTATTCAAATCAAAGTGACACGATTTAGATATGTTTTTGAAGGGTGCGAATTTGGTGCCCTATGGCCACCAAAGACCAAACCTCCATTTATGAAAAATGCATGACACACTATTCCAAGAAAATCCGAAAATATTCACGGATATAGAAATGTAATATTATGCACCCATGCAAAATATCAAATCCAGTCCATCCGTACCATAGAGAACCAACAACAAAAAAGGACAAGCAATACATGTTAATAGTGCAGTGCTTGTCTCATTTTTTTACTTTTTTTTAATTTAATAGAGTGGTAACACCAATTGAATTACGTTATTGCAAAGCTACAAGAAATCAAGGACTCTTTTATGAAACATTACGGTTTAAGTACTGAAAGTAATAGCAATTGCAGAAAAATGTTTTATAGAATATTATAATTTTAGATTTAAATGAAGAATGAGTGCAGTTGAGAATAGTATTGTATGAGCCATCTTGTAGTATCTGAAACTATTCTCAAGTGTGAGCTGTACTATATGAATAATCACTAATCATAGCACCGTATCCAAGCATCGAGTCCTGAAAAAGAAAGTACAGAAGTTCCATTATGTTCTCCACCGGTGAAGAATGCTTAAGATCCAACCGTTCACCTGACCCCACACATTAAAAGCCCCTCCAGTTTGGTGATCCTCCATACAATTCAAAGTCTGTAGGTTAAGCTATCTTATGGTGTTCAATACAATAGCATTTACAACAGAAAAATTACCCCTACCCCTGCCGTTTAGTGATATTGCAGCTTTAACTGCGATTATAGTAACATTGTGTTCCTTGGGTGCCGATCTGGCTTAGTTTCCGAGAGAATTTCTAGATGAGGGCAATTTTTTTTTTGTTACTAGTGCGTTTGCCAGTGTAGGATCCAAATACATGTAGATATTGTGCAGTTAAAAAAACAACTTCATTACACATTGGATTTTCTGCTCCAATAAATTGTGATATTCCCTATCTACAGTGCAGGTACTTCATCCATAGGAAAGAATTCTATAAGAATTAAGGACTAGGTCATCTCCAACATCAGCAACCGATAACTGCTTGCTGAGCACAGTAGGTTTTGTTCCCTTCCAAACATAGCCTTCTCTTGACAAATGTTATTTTAATTCCTCATAAACCATGAGGGTTCTTCTGCTCTTGTTTTAAGCTCTGGCATTCCTAACCTGGTTGGACTTTTAAGAATCTTATGGATTCTTAAATGGAGAATCTAGGATACCTTTTGTCAGTTCCGAAAAGGGTCACACATAGTGCTTAGAAACAGGTCCATTTACCCCCTCAACTATTGTTTGAGTCTAAAAACACTCTTCAACTTCAAAATCGTCCACTTTTTCAGTCTTGAACTCTCAAAACTGGTGCAAAGCATCCCCTCACCCAAAACCCCCATAGTTTTGGCTGACATGGCACCTACGTGTGCGAATTTTACTTGCGTGAATGCCACATGGATGCCATGTCCCCCATCTCTATGTTGCTTCCCTCCCACTCTCCACTTTTTCTTTCTAATTGAGATTTGCTGACCCAGCAATACATGAACATGTGGGCCATATCAGTGAAGCATGTCCACCTAGGTGCCACATCAGCCAATTCCATGGTAGTTTTGGGCGAGTTAGGTATTTTCTGCCGGTTTTGAGAGTTTGAGGGTGAGTGAATGGTTTTGGAGTTACGTGGTATTTTGGGACTCGAGCGAGAGTTAAGGGATGTAATATGGACTTGTTCCTAGTATTTAGTAAAAAATGGAACACTTGTTTGTAGTATCGCCGCTATTTTGCACATACAGGTCTACTGAAGGTACTTCAGATGATATCAAAACTTCGGAAGGAAACCTACAAGTGAAGTCTCATAATTCAACCTGCTACCTGTCAGATCACCTTCAAGCTAGCAGTTTTGATCACTCTTCCGGAGAATCCTCTTCGGAAATGACCTTAAACTTGTTTAGTAAAGCCGCGGATTTTCTATTGAAAAATTTCAGACTGCACTTTACCACAATTGTGTATCGCAGTGCCATGAGAAATTCTGCATGCAAAATTTGATGGATTTCAGCCAGGGTCAAATGCACATCAAAATGTCTGATAACAACATTTCAATCAAATTCATCAATCACAGGCCATTCTGGCTATAAGTTCATGCAGAATCCACTGGACTTCAGCTGAAGGATAGCATTACGATGAAAAATATTTTGGAACGGGGTGGGGACGCCACATTCATTTTTCTTGGTTGCTGAAAGATAGTTTTGCTAATTGGTGCTCTTGTCCTGCGCCTCCTTGATTATTGATGTACCGCTGGAATTGCAGCCAGGATGACAAGCGGTTAGTTAAGACTGTCAACCTGTCCCCAAAGCATAAATGTTGCTTTTTGTACACTTCTACCATATTATTAGTGCTGCATCATTTCCTGGTGTCACTTTCATAGTAAGTGCGTACTGTGACGAATTAATGAGCTAGGATTTATTTTTGCTTCTACCTGGGGTGAAGTTGCCTCTGATCCATCTATTCCTAATAACTTTGGTGATTAGTATATTCAAAGCTGCGGCATGTAAGGCCTTACAATATACTCTACATTACTTGTTTGATAGTTTGATTGTATTTTAATCTTACAATAGGAATTCTGGAAATTTACAAGCAGACTTTTAACACAAGGTAGTTACTGGACTGTCACGCTGAATGTTCATATTCTGAACCGAGCATTGTCTAATTAAACAACAGTCTCCATCATGTTTTCCCCCAAATTTGCGGGTAATGCACCCAAATGAAACTTAAATGTGTGCTTGTACAGTTCAGTAAGACCCGAAACTTTGTTAGTCAGTGAGACCCGAAACTTTGTTAGTCTTTCATAGTCTAAATTAAAGTGTAATCAATACTACGTCCTCATTAGGCTACAATTAATTATATTATTGATGGTCCGCTAATTGTATTATTTAAAAAATTTCACCTGTCCTAGCGTCAGAATGCCTTGAGCTCTTGTTGTTACTAGCAACCAAGAATATTTAGTTAAAACGTTGACAAAATACTTGGGGTGGATTTGGCTCGTTGCTTGGTTTGGTTACTATACAGTGAACACTAGATTCTGCATACAGTGGATCTGACTAGTGGTTCTTGTGTCCATCCTGACCTGTGGCCTGTGGGCGTGCTAGGAAGCCATCTTATTCGTCACTGACCCACCGACAAACAGCCTCACCCTATGCACACATGCAACAGAGATACTACCATAGATTCAAAGGTCTTTCCTCTGGAAAATGTTATCCTGTCCTGCCTTAGCAGGCTTGAATTAGTGCTTGTTGGAATTAGTGGTTGGTTGGGGCCCATGTGTTTGTGTGTGATTGTTTAGCTGATGCAAGGTGACCATTTATTAGCTCAACCCACATTACTATAGATTTCTGCTATGTGAAAGTTAGGGATGGTGTCTGGCTGCATACCATGGATTTCATGCGCATTTACCTCTGAAACTGCTTTACATTGAGTGCAAATGTTTCGTAATTACTAGGTCAGACATTTCTTCAATTAGCAGCTAGGCACTGCTGATATACATTTGGTAACTGATAGGTGGAGGGGGAAATCAGCAAGAAAGAAGTACATCTCTGCTCACCATGAAGACATTTTTCATTATGCGTGGAAGTTGCAAGTTCTTCAGCTTGAAGCTAAGTCTCCAATGCTAGGATGCGGCAATACGAACGGAGAAATTAAGGCAAAACAGTGCCCAACCATGTTATATGTTTCATGCATTTAATCATCAGTGCGGCTTGATCCGGCGTTAAAAACGGCTTGAGACTTTTGAGAGGACTGTCGTGGAGTGTCATTATCCCTAACAGGACTAGTCGACATCAGATCATATCTGTACCTATATTTGAGGCTAAGGTGCTCACCAACTTAGTATATTTATTATTAGATTTGATCCCTCTTAGACATGCCACCCAAAGAAACAAATGTTTGCTAGTTTTTTTTTTCTTTCAATACTAGAGCATGTGGAATTTTGGCTCATTTACGTGCTAACTAGGCCAGGCAGAGCTAGGCAGCTAGCTATGAATTATCCATGGAGCAGGATTTGCTAAATGCTGAACAGGATGTATGATCTAAGGGACGTTGGTCGCCGAGAAAACCGATGAAAGAGTTGCACAATCTTGTACTCTTGTGCATAAACAACGATACAATCTCACACGGCTCATGCTCTAGTGACTGACTGGTGCACTTACCATATTAGGCCAACAAGCCCGGCTCGTTGGTTACTCAAATTATGCATCCATCACTAGATCCATCTGCTTCGTCGCCATGTCGATTTAGAATTAAAACCTCTCCCAGGAGATATGCGCGCGACGGAGCATGTGTATCTTCATCGGATTGGTGTTCTTTTTTTGCTGCGGTTTATGATTTTTAGCTGAAATTTTTGAATTTTTGCTATCTACGGTACAGATTACGGAGAGACCGATACTCAATTACGATTTTGGCTGGTACAGATGTTGAGCTTTTAACGTGTACTACATTTATCTTGTAGACCCCATCTTAAAAAACACTCCGTTTAAAAGTTAGGTACTGTAGTAAAAGTAAAAAGCCGTCCAACTTCTCACCTCCCGAGCACCCCCATAAATGCAGTACGCCATCAATACTAACAAAAAAGAATCCATCCATGTAGACCATGTCCGCACAACGTTGTTGAAGTATCCGGCGTCAGCTTGTCTCCCAGGCCCAGCGAATACAGGGATCTGTGCCTGTATCCACTCTACTTAATAACAGCAAATGATCACCAAATAGCACAATTTGGTATAGCGGCATAGTGCGCAGTGCTGTCGCTGGAATCAATCGTACGGAATCAATCGTACGGTTCGTTGGCTCCTTGGCTAGGTCCAGGACTCTCAAAGGTTGCTTCTGTTTTTTTGTCATTATCCCGCGGCAGAAACTAGAGCCGGAGCTTGGCCAAACACGGCCGTACTATTCAACCCGGCCGGGTTAGACTCTGGCTGGTCAACCCTATTCCTGCGACCACCCGTATCTACGAACAAGGAGTCTGCTTGCTTGCTCCCGCATGGCAACGAAGCAGGGCAGGAGAACAGAGTGCTTGTACGTACCTGCAAGTTGCAACCGCGAGTAAAGCGCCGCCGCGGCAGGTTGGCGAGCTCTTCGCTTAATTCCGATAGATGGATTTCCCCCCGACCGGGCCTCTTCTTTCCAATCTCTGGTTGGACCTTTTCTTTTCAATTTCTGGTTGGACTTTTTCTTTTTAATTTTTAAAAGTTGTTTTTTTAGCTTTTCTATTGTAGCTAACTTTCATACAAAATGTCTTTTTAAGACGGGGTCTATAGGTTGATTGTATTACATACTTTAGCAACTTCATTTATATCGATCAAAAGTACACGCGAGTTTCTATTACTCTGTACTTTATCTCACAAACAGCTTAAAAACCATAAGCCGAAACAAAAATGATACTCTCTCCGTCCAAATTTATAAGACGTATTTTCTCTTAGCATATAGACTAAAGAGATATTAGAAATGATTAGACTATATCTAAGTATTATCTCCAAACACTATATTTAATATATGCATGTAGAGAATATAAAGTAAAATTGAATATTTATTAAGGATATAGTTGAAATTTCACACTAATTTTATGTTGGAATATAAAATACGTTTTATATTTATAGAGAAGATTATTTAAAAAATATGTCTAATAAATTTGGTGGGAGGGAGTATCTAATACTATGACGCCGTGGAAACTGCCCCGCCGTGCGTTATCTCACGGACCGGTGTCCATGCCCACCCTCTGCTACAGGTCGCCGCCAGGTAGTGAATAAAGTAGTTGTGATTATTCGCTCTTGTAACGTAACGTTCTTTCTTCTCTCGATTGACCTGGTTCTACTGAGGAATCGGTTGTGCTGTTGAGTGGCCACTGATGATTGCACTGACAGGTTTGTTTTGAATTGCTCAGCGTTATTCTACATGCGTTGTAAACATGCACAAACTAGCTAGGACATGTTTTGGAGGATTTAGCTTTAGATTCTTTTAGAAGCCAACTTTCCCTTAGCTGCTTAATTTGTTTGAAGAGCTTAGTCGTCGTATAATAAATTGAGAGGGTGTTTGAAACGGCTGGAGTTTTGGCTTTGGAATTGTAGCGACTACAAATAGAAGTGATTAAAAGTGGGGGTATTTTATTGGGCTGGAGCTTTTGGCTTTGGAATACTAGTGAGTGAAAATAGAAGTGGCTGAAAGTAAGAGATGTTTGATTCGGCTGGAACTTTTGGCTTTTGGCTGAGCTGACTATATTATGCCCCTGTTCCAACAAGTTACAAGAAGAAATAAAAAAAATTACAGTAAATGTCGTTGCCATTGCCACCTGGTGCGTGCTCCCTACGGTCTCCTAAACAGTCGAGACGACAGATCCAACCTCACTCTCGCTGGATCCGGCATAGAGGCCGTCGGATCTAGTGCAAGAGGCCGACGCAAAAGAGAACGACAGCAGGGGAGGAGGAGGACACCCCGGGCGTAACAGAGCCATAGCTCATGGAGGTGTTGTTGGCCAGCGACGGAGCATGTGGTGGCACTATCGGGGCAAAAGTGGAGCTCGTGGCGATGCCTAAGGCGGAGCACGTGGCTACGCCAACGGGGCAGAAGCAAAGCACGTGACGGCGGCAAAGCTCGATTTGATTTGGCTTTGTGGCTTCCGAGAACCAGAAGTCTGAAACCCTTTCAGACTCCACACACGGCTTGCATGATATGCTGGTTCGACGAGAATTTTGGTCATTTCTAGCCCATGTACTACGTTAATACCAAATTTGACCCTCAAACCACCGTGATACCAAATCTAGCCCTCTTCTCGACCGCACGACTACACTATTCATCGTAGTCATGAGGTCGGGGACCGCACGACTACACTATTTATGTTTTTTTATTTTTTATTTGCTTTATGGTATAAAAAAATAAATAAAATCATGCGACCGCACGACTACACTGTTCATGATTTTTTTATTTTTTATTTGCTTTTCAGTAAAATAAAAAATCGTTAAGCTAACACGTATCACACCTTCTAAATCATGCGGTCGGGAAGAGAGCTAGATTTAGAATTACGGTGGTCTAGAGGTCAAATTTGGTATTAACGTGGTTAAAAAAACTAGAAATAACCAAAATTCGTTCGACGGTACTAAGAAAAGAAATTACCTTTGCCCATGCTAAAAAGGAGCCCTTCTGTCCTTTCCTGCAAAGAAAAGCTAGTAGCAAGGTAAACACTGTTCATAGCGCAGCGACCGAATCATGCCACGCGCATACCCATGCCGGATCTCCAAACTCCGCCCTACCCATCACAGTACCGAATCTTACTATTGTCGTTATAACTTGCCAACTGCTCATGCACGCACGCAGTGGTGCCAGTGCAGTGAAAACAAAATGTACTTTTACTGAGCGCTGGTCGCAGGCCAACACATCCATCCATCATCACAGGCCAGCGATTTCCGCTCGGTTGGACTGAAAAATAATAGTTTATAACTGAAATTATATTGTAGTTAGTTGAAATTATACTGTAGCTGAAAGTGTCTTATTTGACGTAACTAAACTTAAAAATTTTAAAAATAAAAAAATATGATAGATCATCACAGACAACGCAAACGAATACGGAAAAAACCAGCAAAAAAGCTAAAAAAACCAAAAATTCATAAAAATATGAAATTTATAAATACTAAAAAATAAACCAGAAGTTAAAAGCTGAAACCGAAATGAATGGAGCGTAAACTTCACTGCAGCAGCTACTACCTTCCTAACCAGGAACTTGGGACTTGACCATATCATGCATGCATGCATGTCGCAATGTGTAAGCAAAAGACACGGACACGTTACTGCAATTCAATGCCCGTCTTCCAAAAGCTTAAATCGGCCCCTTTCCCAACCCAACAGTGGTCCTACTGTACTGGTGTCTACTGCTCGCTCCATCCACCGTACACTACGACCATGCAAGAGTTACTAGCGTCGATCTCTGCAGCTTGCGGTGCTGCGCACTGCCCCTGCCTGCTGCGCCTATATAATACTCCTGCGTGAGACTCATGCACTTCAGCTCGCCGTTCGCCCATAAACCTCATCCTGTGCAGCAACAAGCTAGCTAGCTACCACCTCTCGCAATTTAGAAGCTAGCTCGCTGCCATGGAGCTGCGGCGGTTGCTGTGCTTGGTGGCGGCGGTGAGCTCGGCGCTGGTGATGGTGGCGAGGTGCGACCCCCAGGTGCCGTGCTACTTCATCTTCGGCGACTCGCTCGTGGACAACGGCAACAACAACTTCATCGTGTCGCTGGCGCGCGCCAACTACCCGCCCTACGGCATCGACTTCCCCAACGGGTTCTCGGGGAGGTTCACCAACGGCATGACCACCGTCGATGTCATCGGTAAGCACGTAAAAAACGGCCTGCTGTCAGTACGCACGTACGTACGTGGTAGCTAGCTCGCCATGGAGAGCTAGCTAGGCAGCAATTAATCTCGCAGCTTGTTCTCGTTTTCGTTTACTATTAGAGTACGTAGCTCATTCACATACGATGTTGCTACAGATAAAGCCGGAGTCACAGATAGCTAGATAGATCGGCCGATCGCCGTTAGTTGCTACAGATAAAACCGGAGTCACAGGTGAAAAGAAAAGCAGACCAAGTCCTAAATTCCTACGCATATATACGTAGTACGTACTCCTAGATGTGCAACATCACTTGTGCACATTACATACGACAGTTGCGTGACAGGTACGTGTGGCGCAGCTTAAAAACAAACGTACGTACGTGCAATTAGTGTGGACGGAAAGCACGGACGCCAGGAACAGACTTCCATGATCGCCCTGTTATCATACGCGCTGCATTAACTAGCTAGTGGGTTCATTCGTTTTCTAAGCATGTGCTTTTCGCAAACGCGCACAGCTAAACTTCTGGGCTTCGACAACTTCATCCCGCCCTACGCCGCCACGAGCGAGGAGCAGCTCCTCAATGGCGCCAACTTCGCCTCCGCCGCCGCCGGAATCCTCGGCGAGACCGGCCAGCAGCTCGTACGTACATGCGTGTACTCAAATCACCAGCGATCGTATTGTAGCAACCAGTATATATAATGCGTGTCATTCATGAATTGCTCGCTCGGCGCGTGCGTGTATGTGCGCAGGGCAGCCGGATCCCGTTCGCGGGGCAGGTGCAGAACTACCAGACGGCGGTGCAGAAGCTGATCAACGTCCTCGGCGATCAGGACAGGGCGTCGGACCACCTGAGCCGGTGCATCTTCAGCGTCGGCATGGGCAGCAACGACTACCTCAACAACTACTTCATGCCGGCCTTCTATTTCACCGGCAGCCAGTACAACCCGGTGCAGTTTGCCGACGTGCTCATCGCCGACTACCGGCGGTACCTCCAGGTGCTGTACAACTACGGCGCCCGGAAGGTGGTCATGATCGGCGTGGGCCAGGTCGGGTGCAGCCCCAACGAACTGGCGCGCTACAGCTCCGACGGCGTCACCTGCATCGACCGCATCGACAGCGCCATCCAGATCTTCAACCAGCGCCTCGTCCGCCTCGTCGACGAGATGAACGCCCTCCCCGGCGCGCACTTCACCTTCATCAACGCCTACAACATCTTCAACGACATCCTCGCCAACGCCGCCTCCTACGGTGCGTAATTAAGCATGCATGCCAATACAACGCTCGTACGTACTAGATTGCACCTTTTCGTACGATTGATTTGGTCGATCGTTTGTGACGATTAATTGTTACAATTTTAGGCTTCACGGTGACGAACGCCGGGTGCTGCGGGGTGGGCAGGAACAACGGGCAGGTGACGTGCCTGCCGTACCAGGCGCCGTGCGCCAACAGGGACCAGCACATCTTCTGGGACGCGTACCACCCGTCGGAGGCGGCCAACATCATCGTCGGCCGGCGGTCCTACCGCGCCAAGTCGCCCAACGACGTCCACCCCATTGACATCAAAACGCTTGCATCCATCTGATCGAGTGATCGATCAAGTGCATACATATATAATTCCGTTCGCCAAGGGTGGAAATGGAATTGTGAGAGACAATGTACTATGTCTAATAATATATGTTGTGATGAACAATTGGTACTTTACTTGATTTAAATTTGAATTTTATAAAAGTTTTAAAAAATTCAGTTTTGTTGGTAATGTTCCTGATCAGACTGGCCTGTAAGCGGTGGCCCGACCGGTGATCCGGTGTGATCGGATTTCAGGAGCAGTTGGACCGAGGAAGCAGTATGATCAATTTCTAGTTGACGACAGCTTTTTTCCCAGATAGCGTATTTTGGTGTTGGTCGCGTGCGGTCGGACCGGGATGAGTTAGCCAGTATGACCTGTACTGAAAATGCGGTTACACCGGGTGACTGGTCAGACCGGCCAGTGGTTGGCTGTCTGACTGGCGTGAGCTGAGTGGTTAGACTAGTAGCTGCAATCAGAGATCAGAATGAGTTGAGCTGAGTTGGTTGGAGGTCGGTTCATGGCTTGGGAGCTATGAGGGTAGTGTTGCATTGCATCTTATATGGTTTTGACTAACATGAGTTAAATACATGGAACTTGTGCATGATATAGTTGTTTGGTCTTTAGATGTACAGGTAGTTTAGAGGATATAGCGATCGACGATAATGGATTGAGACTAGGCAGGAGAGCTGAGGTCCAAGCGGCCATGTAACTCTAGGTAAGAATACGTGGCTCAAATGGAAAGCACAGAAAAAACAAAAATCGTGAAGAGACGAGTTGGTGCATATGGTGCACCAAGTGGCAAGGCTGATGCACGTAGAAATGGTCACTACTACAAAAAGGCTAATATTGGACGTCTCATCATAGACGGTTGATCAAAACAGTCAGTATTAAATACAACAACAGATGGTTTTGGTTTAGCGACCATCTGTGTAAGTCCAGGTGAAATTATGAAATTGTTATATAGCTAGAGTTTCGGCCATGTAAATCTTGATGCTCGGGTGTGTGAGAATTAATTGTTGATGCATTAATTAGTTCTTGTGATATTGATGAATGGCTAGGGTTTTGGCCCTTAATTAGTTCTTGTGGTGATATAAAATTAGGTCGTTTCCTTCGTTTGCTAACAGAATTTGCTGATGCTACGCACATAGCTACTAACAGACTAGGCACATATAACCACGGTTTACGACCACACGCCTACGACCATGTTATACGACCACAGCTTACGACCACGGCTTATGATCGTGCACCTATAACCATAGCATACCAAAGCAACAAAACAACAGCACCTACAATCTCAACAACGAGCCACCAAAGACATGGCGCCAATCATAAATATGCCTGCTCTGGTTATTTGCATTATCTGATTGCGCTGTTTTATAACGCAATTAGAAAATATTGATGAACTGAAAGATGCATATTTATGATATCACGAGAACGCAATCATAGATAGTTCTTAACTAGAACCGTTTGTGATAATAGACTATCACAGACGGTTCATAATAATAACCGTCTGTGATAAGGATTATCATAGATAGTTCAAAAATCGTCTGTAATGCTCTTAGGGTATTACTGACCCATAAGCACAGACGGTTTAGAAAATCGTCTGTGGTGACATTTACGAACCATTTGTGATAAGCTTTTCTGTAGTAGTGGGTTGAGGGGAGTCCGAATGTGTAAAGTGTGACGGCTAGTCATTGGCACTACGGGCCACGTGTTAAAGCATAGAGAGATACTTCGAGGTGAAGATGAAGACAAAGTCATGGGAAGGTGTCTGAAAACTTCGTCGAGTGTATTTTAGTAGTTGGCCAAATATCGGGTTTGTGCCTTGATCAAAACCGTTGGGCAGAGAGGTGCAAAAAAGAAGTGGTTTAGATCAAGAAGAGCTGGAATTGATAAGTGGATCGATTACTAAAGAGTTAGCGGCTCGTGTCTTGTAAAAGCTTTAAAAACATGCATAAATGTGTAAAACTCATCTTAGGAGAATTGACATATTTCCCCAATAAGATTAATGGGTTGAACCCGTTAGGGTATTGCTAATTATTTAGAGGGGGAGAGGAGGTGGTGAGACTTAAGGATTCTAGGGTTTAGTTTTGCTCTACTTTGTTTTCATCCATGGTTGTGAGTGAGAGAACTTGACAGAGGAAAGGGTGGTGCTTTGTCTATACCTTTGTAATCATCCATAAGTATGTAAATCTTATCCTCCACTAAAATAGATCAAGCTTTTGTATTAATCATGTTCTTGTTTGTGTTTTCATTTGGTTTTGCTTGTTCTTGAGCTAGATTTGTTATTTCGGGTTCGCGAGAGTTCTAGCCCAATTTCTTATTTAAATTACCTTGCTAGAATATGTGAGAATAGAACTAGAAAACCTCATGTATTAGATCCTTATGGGCAAGAAATAATTTGAGATTTAGGGTTTTGGTGTTCCTGTGAACTAGATTCGATTATCTTCAATTTGGTAAATTGAACCCAATTTGGTGAACTCAAACCCAAGAACATTATGATTCTTGATTAATTTAGGCTTATATTGCCTTAAACAAATCTTATGTAAAACTTGGATGTGTTGGATGAAAATCAGGTAAGTTCTTAAGATTTGAGCTCTTGTCTTAAGTGACTTTCATGTCAGGAAGCAAGGGGCCATTGGACCGAGTCTAGATCTGCGGTCAGACCAACCTACCAGTGTAACCAATCTCAAGCTGGCGGTCAAACTAGTCCTTCAATGGCTCTTGTTTCTATGTTTGGTTTGCATAACTGTATTGGTGTGATATGAATTTGGTGACTATCATAGTCACTTAAGTGAAGATTTTAAAAACTTTAGAGAAAAAATATAGAAATCATTCACCTTTCTCTAATTACCGGTATGAGTCATACAAATTGACTATTCATACATACTTTTTTCTGTACTCCTCCACACACACCCCAAGACACTGAGTCGTGTTCAGTGGAGAGAAAGGGATGTGTTCAGAATTAATTGGACAGCTAAAATTGTGTTGTTTCATTCATAGACTGGTTTGGTATATCTATTGAGAGTTAATATGTTTTTCTCAGATTAAGAGCATTTCATATGATTGTACACCAAATATGTATCTTGCAAGCCCAACGAATAGATCAAACACACACAGCATGTCAGCACAAGTAATACAACGGGTGAAGTATATATACTACAACACACAAGAGCCATTCCATTTTGTCTCCCCGTCGGAAAGAATGCCTTCAGTTCACCACAAGCTAAGCTAGGCTCTCTTCGCTTCCTCTTCGGCCTGCACAAGCAAAAACCTTGGCATCAGAAAAAAAACCATTCCAAAACCAGAGGCCGTACTCGCTGGCCTGAAAAACAAGGCAGATTAAGCAGGAAAAGTCACAGCTCTGATGATCTTCTCGAGGGCTTCAGGCCCGTGCGTCTCGATGAACTTCTCGACGGACTTGCGCGCGTCGAGGCTCATCATCTGCAGCAACTTCCTCTGCCTCTCGTTGTAGTTGGGGCTCACGTAGTGGCCGATCTTGAAGTAGCGCCGGACGTGCGTCTCGTAGATGTAGGCCGCGCCGTTGAAGATGGGCAGAACCAGCCAGCAACAGAAGAGGAGCTTCATGTACGGCCACGGAGGGAACCTGAAACACATGCAGTGGAAATCTTGGGAATTCAGTATGTGACCACTGACCACATCGTGTGGGTCCTTGCAGGAATGGCTGGATGAATTGAACAGAGGAGGGTCATGAGGTCATGGCTAATGGCTTACCATTGGAGAACCTTCCAGCTTGAGAGCTCAAAAAGGGTAATCAGGGAGTACAAGACCCAGTAGGCGAGCCATTGCTGATCATCCAGGGAAGAAGGGCTCTCTATCGCACGCATAGAAGCATATCTAATCGTCCAAGAAAATCCTTGTTAGAATTTAGAACACAGTGCTAACTTTTTTTGTCATGCCGATGATTTTTTTTCTGAAAAAGTGATGCGTTACTTACAGAGGATAAAGCAGCATGATTCCTGGCCTGTTAGGTGCAAAATAGGAGAAAAAAGAACTTTTTAGCATGATTCCTGTCCTAATGACGGAACTTTTTGCTAGAACATGTGCTTACCCAACAAGGGCATCCAAATGTCTGGCGAGGGCACCAAGAACACCCATGATTCGTTTCTGCGACTTGCGAGTAGCTTGCTCCGAGGTTTTCTTGATCTCCTTCTCGATCGTTATGCCACGGTGTAGATGACAAGCGATACACCGGATGGTTTTATACTTCCGTTGGGGGCGTTTAAAAATGGGGTTAAAGGAGAAGAAGAAAGGCACCCTTGCAGATACGATGCAAAGTCTTCTTTACTCTTGGTGCAAGGAAAGAAAGAACTAATGGGGTTAGAAAGGCCTGAAGCAACTGCGTGCATGGCCAGGAACTTTTCCCAAGGTTGCACGATCAGAGGGTGAGGCATCAGACATTTACTGTGTTCGAGTAGAGTGGTCGCGGCTTTTTCTCCTTCCGGTTTCAGTTTTTGTTTTTAACTTATTTTTTGCTATTTATAAATTTCGTTGTTTTCTGAACTTTTGGCTTTTTTTAGCTTTCTTGCCAGTTCTTTTTTTCCGTATTCGTTTGCGTTATCCGTGATGAGCTAGTATATTTTTTTCTATTTTTATTTTTTGTAAATTTAATTATGTTAAATAAGCCATCTTCAACTACAGTGAAATTTTAGGTGCTACAGTGCAATTTCGGCCATAAATCACAGCTTTTCAGCCTAAACGAACGGGCCTAAGTCGTACTTTCCCAGCATCTGTCATTATCTCACCGATATTAGTTTTGTTTTTTGGCAGGAGCTGAGCTTATTAGCTCAAATCAAGACTGGTGAATCTACAAAAGAAACAGGCTTTTCATTTCAGCTTTGCACTTTTAATTGGAAAGGGTCCAAGAGGTAGAATTAGAGCGAAGATAAGCGAATTTGCAAATGCCGAACAAAAAAGTGTTAGAATCTGAAGACCAGGGGGAAAAAAGGCAAACAGTTACTAAAAGCGAAACAGGCAGCTTTGCAGCAGCATGTAGCGACTGAGAATTTGTGAGTGCTACAAACAGTAGTACAGAACTGAATTGATATGCATCAGGGGGTCAGAACACATACAGTAGGAAATAGAATGCCCTCAAATTCTCAAGGAGTCGCACTTTCTTACAGTTCAAATGTCCTCGCGCTTGTGTGAGATAAGGCATGATATGTATTTCATAATCAATATTCTTACACATTTGGCCGGAAAAGTATACAAGAATAGAAGTAATCCAGTAATTGCTAAACTAACATTTTAGAAATGTAGAAAAGCTATTGCAACTTCCCCTTGCTGATTATTCAAATACAAAAACTCCAGAACTATAACTGGAACAGGGACACTTGATTGTGTCTTTCTTGCATTCCACTATAGTACAACTGAATTAATACCATTGTCAAATGAAAATTTTGTGGAATAGAGCAGCTTAGAATGATCATTCAAGTTTTGAGAATTCAAGTTTTGACCTAGCTTCAACATTGTTTTAGTAGCTCCTGCAACCAACCTTAGAGCCCTTGACTTTGTTTCAACAACCTGGACAGGACCTGAACTGACCCTTAAATTATCATTTTCGTTTCTTGATATTTGCGTGGCATGTCCTGCTATTTTATTACTAAAATCAAGCATCCGAGGACCAACTGCATCATTTAGTGACCAGCCAAGTGAAAGGTTTTTCATGTTTGGGACCATTGGAGTCGTTAAATCCAGTTTGTCTGTAACAAGCTGTCTCTTTGCAGGTTGCTGCGAAACATTATCTGCATAAGCTGGTCTCTTGTTTCTTTGAACGACAAAGGCAGAACCCTTTCTGACATCTATATTAGGAAGACTACTGACACAAGTTGGGCCAGTTGTTGCAATAGAATTACTTGCCAAACTAGTTGCGAGAGAAGGCCGCACTCCCTGATAAGAGTTCCTGGACTTGGCATTATTTGTACCATAGTCATGAAAGGATATGATTGATGTGGAAGATAGCTTTGCTCCAGGTACTTGGCAGGGTTGGCGAATAGGAACAGAACTAGGATCATCATAAGACAATAAAGTGGATTTCTGATACTTCCCCTGCATGCTCGTATTTATCACCCATTGCGGAAAGGAAGTAGAAGATTGATTTACTGCTGGACCCACAAAATTGTGGTCTTCCCTATACATGCTTGATGCAGGAGTGCATAAGGGAGAGTGTTGATTCTGAGGAATGTTTATCACCTGTGTCACCTGTGGTGGTTGATGTAGATCTAGATGCCTGCTCCTGGAGTTGGAACTGACCATGGATGCCTTGTTTATCTCAGTTTGACAAACAAATTGACTACCAGAATTCCAAATGCGATCTTTTATTGTTGAAGAAACACTATTTATCTGTTGCAGCCTTTGGTTTTGAACATCAGTGATAGTAGACCTTGCCTCTGATAAAGCACTGTTGGGAATCCTCGGCAAAATATCTGAAAATTCATCAACATGAGCCGTTGGTATCACAGAATCCTGACAAGGGAACAATCTCTTTTCGGGCAAATGGCATGAGATTGATGGGAGATGGTCTTGTTTAATAATGCTATTGTCAGTCCACACATTCCCCATAGTTGATACCTTCTGCTCCTTGCTACGCTTACAAACTGAGACCGTCTTGCCCATTAAGCGCACTGTGGGTTGGTGGGAATGATAAACATCTTGTCTCACATAACCATCCAGACCTTTTTTCCATACTTGAGAATCTCTGAAACCAATCTTTTTCTGACCTTGCATAGTATTGGTCATGCCACTCACCAACTGCTGTTTCTGGCATCTCACTGTGTTCATTGATCGTCCATTCATAAACGTATTTTCGCATGTCCTCAAATTGCAGCTTGAGATCTGCATTCTTTCAAGGCCAGGTAGCCTCATAAAAGCCAAACCAATACTTGCAGGAGTGCAAACTGGGTGAAGTTTTGAGTACCAGTTACCCTGGTCCTCCATTGATGATGATGTGCATGTATCCATAGATTTTCTATTTTCATGGCATACATTACTTGCAAAGTTACCAAAATGACTGGGAGTAAGAACATATTCCCAGGCAGGCATACTCCTGCAGGAAGACATGCCATCTGTGTTGGTTCCTGTGTTGACAGTTCCTTGTGATATCGCCGAGGACAATACACTGCCTTCAGATGAAAGATGGTACCCGGTTGGAACCAGTGGACCAGACATATCAGTGTTCTTCTTGCCATTGACTGCTGCATCTCTATCTTTTTTAGTTGCTTCAGTTCTGGTTCTCACAGCCACTGAACTTGTAGCAGGTTTTTTTATTTCCTGACAACAATTTGAGTTTGTATAAAAACAACCCTGTCGAGGGTTGCAAGAACCAGATTTTGGTCCCTCATTAGAATAAGAACTTAAAGCAGGAACATCAGTAGATTTCAGCTGAATATCACCAAGACATGTTTTCACCATGTTGATACTTCTATGATTTAGCGGGCCGTCAAATCCAGCAGAGGAAGGATGACTCCTTCCAGTATCATTGAGAGAGATGCATGTTGACTCTTTGTCAGGATTTCCTTCCTTTTTCATTAAGTCTTCAAGGGGAGATGACGTCTGCGCTGTGATGTCAGAAGCAGGCATTAGTTTCATGGGTACAGTTTCTGATATAGCATCTGGTCCACTTTGATTTGTTCCAAAAGAATCTTCTATAACAGTAGGGAGTTCATCAACTCCTGTCTGAAACATAATCTTGGAGCTTTCCAAAAGAGGTAGATCCCCAAAAATATCATCCTTGGGAGGGTATGCAACATGCTTCACCGCTTCGCAGCCAGGATTTAGAGGATAATTAGTTGACCTACTGACTTTTATGCTTCGCTTAATTACAAAGGAATTTGCTGCCTTTCTCCTGAAAAGGCTACTATTCATGTCATTAGAAGGGTCCATTCCTCTCCTGCGCTGTTTATTCAAGCAGTTTTCATGAGTTGACATATGATCCTGTGTCTCTTGCTCTTCAAGTTTCTTTCTCACTGCGAGTTCTCTCCACGTATGAATAGTAGCATTTTTTCGTTTTCTCAACAATCCCTTATGCAACACGTGTTGAAGTAAACAAGACGTTGATTGGGGTTTAGAGGTTTTCTCCTGTCCATGAACACATCTTACTTACTGTTAGCTGAAAATAAGAAGGTAAGCTAGCGAGATGAGGGAAATACAAATATGATGCAATTAGGTGGTTAGTTATTAATGAACTTCAACAGAATGTGATAAAAGAATACTATATGGCATTCACCTTCAATGTTTTTTTGCTAAACTTTTTCAAGGAGAAAAGAATAAAGAACATGTTAAAGCTATGGAAATGCCAACGTGGATTAACAGATAGTAGTTTTTCTCAGAAAACCTAAATCCTGAACATGTACTTAACAACGCTTCAGATCATGGTTCGGTAAATTATCTTATGAATAGGCCCAATACTGAAATACTACTGTTTTTTCAATAACAGTGCTACTGTTTTTTTACAATGAATAAAGTAGCCACAAATTGAATGCACCAACTGCCCTCTTCTAGCATCAAGAGACCAAGAACAGAACTCCTACAGATCAAACGGCTACTGCCCCATGTCCAGAGCTTCAAACGGATAGAATTAGCACATTCTCCAGTTTTTCGCGCACTGCCATCTGACGTGTGCATTGTTCAACGCATTGCAGGCACTGTTCATGTCTACCGGCGGAAACATACGTCTACATTTGAACAAGCAAATATTATACATTACCAATGTGCTTGGGGCCCTCCTAAATCCTACTAGCCCAACAACCAAACAGCACATGAACCCAGAAAATGAGTACTGGTGACAGTAACAAACTGACCAAAACCAAAATTTACTCGAGGAAAGCAAAGCAAAGCAAAGACATCATACCTTGTGCTTCAAAAAGAATCTAAATTGCAGAGCCCGCCGCCGCTTCTTGGCCCTCTCAGCTCGGCCACTCCCGCGAGATCCCTTCCTCTTCGTCCCCTTCCCCAAACCATCCCCCTTGCCGCCGCATTCGGCAGCCTCACCGACCAATAGCCGCGCCCGCTCCGCCGCCAGCTCGTGTTCCCACCACCGTGACCGCGGCGGCGGGTCCATCGGCGGGAGCTGCGGGTCCGGCTCCAGCTCCCCGTCACTGCCGCCGCCGAATGGCCAACACTTGGCCGTGTCCACGGCCCGCATCCTCACGGCGAACCCCCTGCGCCATTTAGTCGTCCAGGTCAGCCGCGCGCTCTCACAAAACACTCCGCACAGGGAGAGAACCCAACCACATGTAACAGGACAGGTAGAAGCGGGGGCACGAGCAGGGGGGGCGCTTACCGTATGGAGAAGGGCTCTGCGGCCGAAGCTGTGGCCATTAGGCCTCCACACGGTGCGCTTCGCCGGCGAGAGGTGCGTGTGGGGGTGGGGAGCAACAAGCGAGAGTAGACGAGAGAGAAGAAGACGGAAGAATATACAAAAAGGAATGTGACTGTGGAAGAGAGGGGGAGAGTGACGAGGAGGAGACGGATGGCATGGCAGGATATGTGGGCCCCGCATGCGGCGGATTTGACGCTGGGCTCACCGGGGGTGGTTGCTGCGCATTAAAGTCCCACCACGCCTCGGGAATCGCGCGTGCTCTTTTTTCGTGGGGCACCGTGTACTGTCCTCTGCGCCGCGCTGCGGTGGTGGGCCCGAGATCCGGGCCGAGCCCATGCAATGCAAGCCTTGCTTGGACTCGCCAGCTTGACACAAGCTAATATGCTGTTTTTTCTGGGTGAGTCTAATGATTTTTAGCTGTGATTTTTAATTTTTGAGTTAATTTTTGAGTTATTTGTATGAGAGATTACAGAGTAACAAAAACTTACATATGATTTTTATCGATATAAATGAAGTCGGTATAATATATACTATACTTAATTAGTAGACCATATCTTAAAAAGACATCCTACTTAAAAGTTAGTTACTATAGAAAAGTCAAATGTAGAAGTTAAAAGCTAAAAAAGAACAGAACTAATTATTGGACCTTTTTTTTACCATTTTGAAGTATTCCATAGCTGTTTATTACGCTGAGATCTAGTGGATAAAATGTAAGATACTTTATGATATTATCTTATCCATGACAAGCCTACTACCGTAACAAGGGTGCAACGGTAATTTGGTACCTAACTGATTAGACCCATGCTTAGCTCGGTGTTTCGGCAAGTCCTAATTATGCATCTCCACGCTGCCTCCCCGATCCGGCGAACTAACCCTAGATCAATCATCCCCTTCACGCCGCCTCATCTGCATCTCCTCCTCATCTTGTTTGTTCTCCTCCTCATGCGGCGTGCGCCGCCTCTACCACTGTAGGGGGCTCTGGTGGTGGGCTTCTCGCCGCTGGCGGCCACAGGTGGGGCCCTTAAGCCGTGGTCGGAGCTGGGGACGGATCGAACAAGTACGCGGTGATATTTGACATCAGAAGCTCCGGGAGTCGCGTGCACGCGCACTGCTTCGACGGGAACCTGGATCTCGCACCTATACGGAAGGAGATATAGCTGTTCAAGTAGGTGAATTGGTTGGGCTTCATTTTGTCTACATATCTTTAATTACGAAATGTGGGGGTGTTGTCACGTAGATCTATTCATGCTATGATATGATGGTAGGGTGCTTGTAGGGATGGTTGATCCTGGATTGGCATTTGAAATGAGATGATTTCAATTGTGCAAAACATGTACATGCAACATCTTATTAGCTTTTCTGGAGAACTTTGCATGCCATCAAGTATTAAATAGAGAATTTGCAGTGTTATGTACAATGGAGGCCTTGATAAAGGCATGACTGTTCTATTGGCAGATTATGCTTGCAATGTAAAATTTTCATGTATTATATATACATGTCCCAGTTTTCCCATAGATGAGAATTTTCGTTGAATGTACTGTGTCAATTGCTCTTTACTTTTGATTGCCTACCATAGCATCGTATTTTAATTATTCTTGTATTGCAGGGTAATACAAATATGGTGATGATACATTTGAAGCATCAGGTTTGTCGTCTGGTGCTAGTTATTCCAAGTGTAGGGCTATTGGTAAAGAAGGTGCCTTCTAGCAATTCCTTTGTCGAAACAGCATGGCCCCTTGGTAGTGCCATTGAGGTTGCATCTTCAGCATAGGAAGAAACAACTTGGCAGTTACTTATCTAAAAAGGATCTATCAACATATAGTTTTGCCTTAGTTTAGCAATCTCGAGTAGTGACTTCAGATCTTAAGTTTGATGTTAGGATTTTGCCTTGACTCACCATTTATTATCCATCTTTCATTCTATTTGTTTAGCCTTAAATACATTAACATATACATGAGGAATATAGCTTGGAGTTGTTCCATGCAGGCCATTCTAAGGTCTATTCATTTTGTACTAATCTAAGCCAGATCAGAGTCTTTGTAGTTTGTAATTCTTTTGGACTTCGGTGCCGATTCATAAATCTACGGACTAATTCTGCATTGTGGATTGTTTACTTCCATGTCAATTTTTGTTCCCTTGTGCCAACTTAGTTAGTTTACTGAGAAGAAAGCATGCCCGTTGCCTTTTTGTTTGGCTGGTGTGCAAGGTTTCCTTTTCTTATACTATTATACTAGCAAAATAGAATTGATCTCCAGATCATCCATTGAGGTTAAATACAGTATCTAGACAAATACTCTCGAACTTGTGGCCTGCAGTGGCCACTCATGGATAGGTTTCAGATCCTTGCAGCTAATATGGCATCTCCTAGTTGTAGCTACCACTTGGGATAAGATACATAGGTAGAGGGAATGGAGTTACAAATAAAACCATAATCCATATTCCAAATCTACAGTGCTGCTTTTCCAACCTATGTTATGATTGTTACTTTGTTCTTTAGCATCATAATGCACATCACTTCTTAGCACTACAGTACTACTAGCACTCCATTAGTAAATTATGGTTGTAAATTGGATTTCTACACTAGGAAACTACTACGTTAGTGAATCACCAGATGGCACAAGCCATAATATGCACCACGTAATGAGATTAAGATCAACCAGAACTTACCTACGAGTTCAATTCATCATGCAAATATGTCACGATGCCACCCGCTACTACCCTGGCCGCTGACCTGCTGGCCACCACCGGCCGCTCCGGTATCACCGAGAGCTCGATATCCCATCACCTCGGGCCCTGCCTCCACGCCGCTGTCGCCGCATGCCACCAAAATCTAGGGCTTCGAGTTGGATATGGCGAGGAAGGACAAGAGGGAGTGAAGTCGCTGGTGACCGCTTGCTGCTCCGGAATCATTACAAGGAGCCTCTGTTGACCTTAATCCTTATGCTAATGACATGAACTGCTAGCTTTGCACTAGAACACCTAGGGATACATTAGATCGGAGAACTTACGGTTGCCGATGAACGCCATGAGCGAAGACCCGTGCCTGCGTGATGCAGGCGTGAGGAAGAGTCGGTGAAGGTCGTCCGGAGAGTCGCCGGAGATGTCCTGTAGCAGCGGCGGCGACGGTCTTCCCGTTGCTTAACAGCGTGTATGAGATCGGGTCACGTTAGGGTTTGTACGGGGTCTGTGATTCTCACGAGAAAAACTTCGTCTCACTGTGAGAGGCCGAGACCCCCTCTTTTATCTTGCGCTGTGCAACGGAGGACCGTAACCAAGGTTGGTTAGGCACCCCCGATCAGGGCGCGACAGTTAGAGTCAAAATCGGGTGAACGTGGGCATCACCCCCACGTCTCCCTGTTCGGCCGTTTGGCCTAGATCAAAAACCCTAACATTCTCCCCCTTGATCGTAAGGCTAAACATCATAAGTCATTTCTCAATAAAAGTTCACACCAAAGCAATGCGTCACAACAGTCAATTAAGTACCGCTGGACATCAGGACTTATAGTGCTCCATTTTATATCGATCGGATAACATAATACTTTATGGGAGTTGGTTACTTTATATGGTCCTCTTATTCCAGGATTACAGGCTCTCCAATAAACCCATGTTGTCAACATGATTACAAAAAATATTGGGTGGTAAGCCTTTTGTGAGCGAATCCGCAAGCATAAATTTAGTTCCAATATGCTCAATCTTAATTGTTTGATCCTGGACTCTATCTTTCACAACATGATACTTTATGTCAATGTGCTTGGCAGCCGCACTCGACTTGTTGTTACTCGAATAGAAAAGCTGCGGGTTGATTATCGCGATCTGAGAATGAGTGGTCTAGAAATCGTCTACCACTCTCAATCCCGGATAAAGTTCTTAAGCCATACTGACTGCCGGTAGCCTCATAACATGCCACAAATTCAGCCTGCATTGTCGACGATGCAGTAAGTGTTTGCTTTACACTTTTCCATGAAATTGCTGCTCCTGCGAGGGTGAAAATATAACCTGATGTGGACTTCTTAGTGTCTTTACACCCCGCAAAATCAGCATCAGAATAACCGACAACCTCAAGGTTATCGCTTTTCCTATATGTGAGCATGTGACCTTTAGTGCCTTGCATATAGCGCAGACTTTCTTAACGGCTTTCCGATGGTCGGTCCTGGATTTGATTGATATCATCAAGCATCCGGTAACAAAAGCTAAATCGCGTGTACATACTTGAGCATACATAATACTTCCGGCAATGAGCGTAAGGTACATCCTTCATCTGATCAGATTCATAGTCATTCTTTGGGCATTGAAATTTCCCAAACTTATCGCCCTTAACAATAGGAGCAGGCGAGGCAGAGCATTTATGCATATTGTATCTCTTTAGTACTCTGTCAATGTATGCCTTTTGTGATAAACCTAATATTCCTTTGGACCTATCTCGGTGAATTTCAATACCAAGAACATAAGATGCTTCACCGAGATCCTTCATGTCAAAATTAGACGAGAGAAATCTTTTAGTTTCCATGAGATGTCCACACCTGGCGGCTAATAATATATCGTCCACATAAAGGATTAAGAAGGTGTAATTACTCCCCCTGAACTTAACATATGTGCAATTATCAACATCATTCTCCTTAAATCCAAAATTTCTTATGACTTCATCGAACTTAAGGTACCATTGTCTAGAAGCTTACTTCAAGCCATATATGGATTTCTTTAGTTTACATCCCAAATGTTTCTCGTCTTCCAAAACAAAACCTTCCGGTTGTGTCATATAAACGTCCTCATACAAGTCTCCATTTAGGAATGCAGTCTTAACGTCCATTTGGTGCAACTCTAAATTAAAATGTGCTGTGAGTGCCATTATAATTCTAAATGAATCTTTAGTCGAGACAGGAGAAAAGGTTTCATTATAGTCAATGCCTTCTCTTTGTGTAAATCCTTTTGCTACAAGTCTCGCCTTAAACCTTTCGATATTCCCTTTGAGTCACGCTTTGTTTTGTAGACCCATTTACAGCCTACTGTTTTGGCTCCGTTAGGAATTTTTACTAAGTCCCATACATCGTTATCGCCCATAGACTTAATTTCATCTTTCATGGCATCTAGCCACTTAGATGAATCCTTACTCTTCATAGCTTCTTTATAAGAGCTAGGATCATCCTCCTTCCCAAGATCATCTTCATTCAAGTAAACCTCATAATCACTTGGGATAGCAGATCTTCTCACTCGTTCTGATCTCCTGACAGGTACATTAGCAGGCTCATTAGGTTGTTCATTAATTGTCACAGAGGGCTGTGAAGGTTCATCATTAGGTATGACACTTGTGCTTTCAGAGCCCTCAACAGAAGGAGTAGCCACGAATTAATCGGAGACGCGCAGGAGTTGCAACTACAGGATCAACTGTGGGCACAACCACTTGGGGCATAGGAAAATCAATCTGTCGAATTAGCGGCGAAGCAACATACATCCACTTCTCCTCAAGATCAATTTTCCTAGGCTCCAAATCACCACTAATGCCATCATTTTCCAAGAACACATCGTGCCTTGTTTCTACAAATTTCGTGGTACGATCTGGACAATAGAATCGGTAGCCTTTAGATCTGTCAGGGTAGCCAATAAAATGGCAACTCACAATCTTAGGATCTAATTTCCCAATTTGTGGGTTAAATACTTTAGCTTCTTTGCACAACCCCACACATGGAGGTAGTTCAAACTTGGTTTCTCCCGGTCCATAATTCATAGGGTGTTTTGGGCACTGATTTACTGGGAACCCGATTGAGTATGTGTGCAGCGGTCTTTAATGCTTCCATCCATAACTTTACAGGCAAAGTGGAGTAGCTCAACATACTTCGAACCATGTCCATAAGAATACGGTTTCTTCTTTCCGCTACTCCATTTTGCTGAGGATCTCCGGGCATTGAGTATTGGGCGACTATACCATTTTCTTGTAAGAACCTGGCAAAAGGACCAGGAATCTGTCCATAAGTTGCGTGTCGCCCATAATACTCTCCCCCACGATCCGAGCGCACTACTTTAATCTTTAGATCGTCTTTGATTTTCAACTTGACCTTAAATATTGTAAATTTATCAAGTGCTTCCGATCTCTCCTTAATAGGATAGATATAGCCATAACGTGAGTAATCATCAGTGAACGTAATAAAAGAATCATAACCATCTGCTGATGTCACAGGGAAAGGGCCACATATGTCAGTATGAATTAATTCTAAAATCCCTGTGCTTCGAGTAGCACCTTTCTTTATTTTCTTTACATACTTGCCTTTGATGCAATCAAGGCAATGATTATCCGAATCACTAAAGTCTAAAGGGTGCAGAATTTCTTCTTTAATGAGACGTTCAATTCTCCCCCTCGAAATGTGGCCCAAACGACAGTGCCACAATTTCGACGAAGTCTCATCAATTCTCTTGCGTTTTTTATTCACATCACATACATTCATGGATATAAGAGAATATTGCAGGGATAACATGTAAAGCTTGTCGTGTCGGATGGCACGACCAACGTTATCATTATTAAAATAAACCAAACACTTTCCGTGTCCAAAATTACAAGAATATCCATCGTTATCTAATAATAAAACAGAAATTAAGTTTCTTCTCATCGAGGGAACATAAAGAACATCATTAAGTCTCATTACAAAGCCATTATTCAAGACTAAAGAAACAAATCCAATAGCTTCAATTTTGGCTTCCATCCCATTAGCCACTCTTAGGCTTCTTTCCCCTCTGAGACTTGTCAACATATGGAATCCCTGCAAGGAATTCGTAACATGCACAGTGGCACCAGAATCAATCCACCAAGAGTTTATAGGAAAATCAGCATAAAATGTTTCATCAACAAAAGTAATTTCATAAGTACCTTTCTTGGCTAGCCATTTTAGCCATCCAGGACAATTATCTTTGAAGTGGTCCTTTGACTGACAAAAATGGCACTCATCACTTTTCTTCTGTCTACTTGAGCTTCCAGGACCTGAATCGTTTTTAGACGCTTTAGGGTGCTGTGGATGCTGTGGCTTCTTATAAGGGGAATATGCTTGCTCCTTCTTTCCCTTTCCTTTATAGCCACCTCTGTTTCTAGAAGGACCAGCTGTATTTGAGGAGTTGATGTGATTCACAAAATCATTAGTTCCCTCGACTTTGATCCTCTCCTCTTCACGAGAAACATTAGCGATCAACTCGCTCATTGTCCACTTGTCTTTAATGGTGTTATAGTTCACTTTAAAAGCTTCATATTGCTTAGGAAGAGACATCATAATGTAATGGACAACAAAACCATCAGAAATTTCCATATCCATTGTCTTAAGTCTAGCAGCAATGTTAATTATGGTCATAATGTGCTCACGAACATTTCCAGTACCATTGTACTTAGTGTTCATAAGTCTGTGCATTAATGTGGTAGCATAAACCTTAGAGGATCCTTTAAAATGATCCTCTATAGAGGACAAGTACTCTTTCACTTTTTCTTTTTCAGGGATTGCTCCCTTAATGGCTTCATTGATGGAGTTCTTCATAACAGCAAGTGAAATGCGGTTAGACCGATCCCACTTGTCAGCATTAGTTTTGTACTCTTTCATTTTATCATCAAAATTGTCCTCTCCTTCATTAGGAGCGACTGGCTCATCGAACCAGAATGCATAGTCCAGATCCATGAGTTGGAAGGTCGTCATAAGTGCAAATTTCCATTTCGGAAGTTCTTTTGTTAAGTGGCTCAATCGCATTAACTTGAGCGGAAACTGTAGAAGCTGAAATTTTTTTAAAATTCTCATTAGGAAAATGCATAATTAACTTGCATAAAAGTTAACCGTACGTTGGTATGATTAACAATATGCTCATAAGAATTTTTCGCATCACCGTTGGGCATAAACGAAAAATTTAACATAATTTATACACATGCAATTACAATTAACGTTGGCCAAAGAGTAATAACATGGTAAAAACAATACATAATTGATAACATGCAATTACAATTAACGTTGGTCCAAAAGTAATAGCATGAAAAATAAACATAACTCTCTAATTGAATTTCTCGTTGGTTTCATTCAATTAGAGACAAAACATCAGGCAGCGGAAAAAAAATCATAATATTTTCATCAGCTTAAAAAAAATTATCCAGTAATATTTTCATAAGTGACATCAAATACATGAGAAATATACTGGAAAAATAAAATAATATGTGTTGTTGGGCCAAAACCCAACAGCCACCAAAAATGCCACCGGCCCATCAGCCCCGCCCCCATGCATCATAGCCGTCCGTTGAACGGACGACTGAGATCGCGAGCGCGCCGAATAGAAGGGCAAAAGCCCTAACCCTAGGGGCATTTCACCCCTTTCCTCCCGCAAAACACGGATGGGGCGACGGCGGCTGCGGCTTGGCGGAGAGGCGGCGGGGCGGCTTCTTGGCAAGAAGAAAAGCAGCGGCGGCGGCGGCGGCTCCCGGCGGCGGCAAGGCGGCGGCGGCGGCAGCGCGCAGCGCAGGCGATGGCGGCTGCGGCTTTCGGTGGGAGGCGATGGCGCAATGCTTCGGCCACAGGGCGACGCCAAGCACCTACGGGAGGCGGCACAAGAGAGGGCGGCGGCAAGACGCGCGGGCGGCGCCGGCCGGCCCCAAAGCCCCGAAAAACGTAAGTACCCCACTCCAATCCGAAATTTTTTTTTGATTGATTTGGGGATTTGCGGAAATTTCTTCAGAGTTCATCATGATTTGGATTTCTAGGGTTCGGGAAACATAAAAAAATTTGGGGAAAACTTTAGGGTTTGCTTGAATATCCCGATTCACCTCCTTCTACCATGCTAACCGAGCCCAAGAAATAGAACTTCATGGCACAACAGTGATTAGGGTTCTAGGGGAGCTAGCAGAGGCTCTGATACCAAATGTTGACCTTAATCCTTATGCTAATCACATGAACTGCTAGCTTTGCACTAGAACACCTAGGGATACATTAGATCGGAGAACGTACGGTCGCCGATGAACGCCATGAGCGAAGACCCGTGCCTGCGTGATGCAGGCGTGAGGAAGAGTCGGTGAAGGTCGTTTGGAGAGTCGCCGGAGATGTCCTGTAGCAGCGGCGGCGACGGTCTTCCCGTTGCTTAATAGCGCGTATGAGATCGGGTCACGTTAGGGTTTGTACGGGGTCTGTGATTCTCACGAGAAAAACTTCGTCTCACCGTGAGAGGCCGAGACCCCCTCTTTTATCTTGCGCTGTGCAACGGGGGACCGTAACCAAGGTTGGTTAGGCACCCCCGATCAGGGCGCGACAGTTAGAGTCAAAATCGGGTGAACGTAGGCATTACCCCCACGTCTCCCTGTTCGGCTGTTTGGCCTAGATCAAAAACCCTAACAGCCTCGAGATCCCACCGCCCCGATAGGAAGAGAGTCACGGGCCAAGAAGGGAGGGCATCACCCCATGAGGAAGAGAGTCGCTGGCAAAGAAGGACTGAGTGCGGAAAAATTTTCGACCTTGACCTCGTACGCGTGCGAGTGCCACAGCCTTTGCTCCCCCGGGGGCAGGCTCTCGAAGTTGTTGTCCAACACGATGTACTCCACACCTACACATGCGTATTAATTTTCATCCAAACGTGCAATGGTGCAAACATGGATGACGCAAACGTAGAGATCGACAGGCTTTAACGTACCGAGGAGGCGTGAAACAACCCAAATTTTTTAAAATTTTGGGTTTAAACGAATTTTATTTGAATTTAAAGTTTTTGTCAAATCCAAAAATCTCTGCCAAAAACTCGCTTTCCTTTTTCGAAAATACGCTTTCTACTCTGGGAAAACATTTTCTACTTGGCTGTCTTCTCCCTGTTGCCACTCGCCTCGCGCCACGCCACGTGCCGCACCGTCTCAATCCGTCATTGCCTTCACCCACGCCACCTCGCCTACCACCTCACTCCGGTATTAAATGCAGCCCGCACCATTCTTACCATAAATTTACACCGCCGCCAAACCAGACCGCCAATTGCTCGACACACCGCACCGTTGCTGTTTTTTGCCACCGCTTGTAAACTTTTCCCGATGATGAACCTGTGCTACCGTCCACGCGCCGAGCACACTGCCACACCACTCCTGGTGCCACCACCATCATCGATAACTATATAGCAAGGCTCGGTAACTCCTTCACTACTTTACACACTGCTCCATAGCCATCGCAACACTCCCTTCCTCCTCTCGGGCCAAGCAGTGCCGTAGTCGCCAACGTCCAAATTCTTCGCCGGTGATTTCGATTCCAAATTCTCACCACTGCCTCCTTTCCAATCTAATTGCTTGATTTGATCGGACATCTGCGGGGTGATAGTTATCCTAGTTTCGTCTGGATTGCCTACGAGAAAGGGTGAGATGAAAGTTGAGCCTGTTGTGCCACTTACCAATTTCCACAACAGTATGTCCACTAAATGTCAGGTCATGATTTCCGCACTGGCCAATAGATTCCCGAAGGTGGTCGAATGGCTCCAAGCCTACCGGATAGAAATTAAAATGAAAAGAGCAGTGAAACGACCTTATTATTTCAACTCAACAGCATGCTATCATGTTGCATGTCTATAACTTGATATTGTGAGTCTAAGATATTTTAGGTTTAAGTTAGACAACTCTGCAGAATATAATAAATGATATTCGAATCTACCGTGCTCCTGGTTAGCCGGTTATTAGCATAATCAGACTAATTATCATTACTATTATAAAAATGAGTTGATGGTCGTACATCTCTTCTCCTCCAACCGCCCCATTCTCAATTTCTCACCACTCTACACTTTTCAACTGATCAGAGTAGCCCTCTTCTATAGCATGATTATTGTTGCAAATCAAGCACACGGTAACAGAGGGCAAAAAACGATAGAAATCCAAGGGGGAAGTGAACCGCTGCCATCAGAAGGGGTATACATAATTTGTGATCTCATCGCATCAGGCAGAAACAAGCAATGATTGCTCAAAGCCCTTGCGCAATAATCCCAGCTTCACTTGGCAGCAAGAAGCGTCACCTTTTCTTGGAAGCAATAAACACACTTACGATCGAGGATGAAGCAAGAAAATAAGAACACCATCGCTCAGGACGCGAAGAGCGCGCGGATCGGAGTCCGCGAGAGCGGTTAGGGTTTGGGCTATCGAGAAGGGCCGCGACCTAGATCATCGCAACCTAACTGGAGACGCACCGTTTCCGTCAATACAAGGACAAAGCACATGATAAGGGGGAGGGGACTTCTCTGGGGTCTGATCCCATCGAGAGTAAATGGGGTCACGATCGGATGCCCGACACGTGTCCACACCGCATGAATCTCCGCGCCGTGCCTTTCTCCGCGCGGTCTCGCGAGCTCCGCCACTCTCTCCCTCTGCCGCCGCCGTCGTTGAGGCCCTCGCTCCTCCGCCACCGTCGCCGAGGCCCCCTCCTCACTGGACCGACCCGCCCGCCCCACCGGTGGACCGCCTCGGGCGCTCGAGGACCAGCATTGCCACCTCCACCGCATCTGGGAGGCCGGCGTCGCTGGAAGCGACCGACGCCACCCTCGCTCCTCCGCCGCCGCCGAGGCCCCCGCCTCACTGGCCCCCACCTTTGGACCACGCCGGAGGGTCGAGGTCGACAACAACGCCTCTTCACCGCCGCCGGAGGGCCGCCGCCGCAGGGAGGAGGGACTTCGCCGATCCGGTCGAGGCGGAAGGCGAGGAGGTGGCGTCGGCCGCTTCCAGCGACGCCGCGCCCCAGACGCGGTGGAGGTGGACCACACCGAGAGGTCGAGGCCGACAGAATCGCCTCTTCACCGCCGCCGGGCCGCCGCCGCCAAGGGAGGAGGGACTTCGCCGATCTGGTCGAGGCGGGCGAGGGTTGGTCCAGTGAGGCGGGGGCCTCGGCGGCGGCGGAGGAGAGCGAGGTGGCGTCGGGCGCTTCCAGCGGCCGGTCTCCCAGATGCGGTGGAGGTGGCGGCTTGCTGGTCCTCAGCGCCCAGACGACGGTCCAGCCGGTGGGGCGGGCGAGGGTCGGTCAGTGAGGCGGGAGCCTCGGCGGCGGCGGCGGAGGCGAGGGCCTCAACAGCGGCGGCAGAGAGGAGAGTGGCGAGCTCGCGAGACCGCGTGGAGAAAGGCACGGCGCAGAGATTCGTGCGGTGTGGACACATGTCGGGCATCCGATCGTGACCCCATTTTCTCTTGATGGGGTCAGACCCCAGAGAAGTCCCCTCCTGATAAGGGCGGACACAAGCTACATGGAAGGCGTATTTTTAAATTGCACCAGCGGGTGAGTCACTGTTTCTGCTTGCTGAGTAGAGTAGGCCAGTAGGGAGCTTCACATCCGAGAACTTCTGCCTCGGAAGCACCCAGGCTCCTCTCCAAAACCGCGGCGAACATGGCGTGTTCTCTCCTGCCGCTCCGCGCTCCCCTCACGTCCTCGCCTCGTCTCCTCCCCTCCCGCTCGCCCCTCCTCCTGGCGGCGCCCAGAACTCTACCTCTATTCCCTCGCGGACCTAGGGTTTCGTCGCGCCACCTGTCCCTCCCCACCGCGCGCGCTCCCGGACATTGCCGCTGCCGCGGCGGGCCTCAGGGCGCGCTCGCCGACGCCTTCCTGGCATCGCCGCCGACGTGGCGGTCGGCCGCCACGAGCAACGTCGCTATCTTCGTGGCCGGCTTGCCGGTGCTCCTCTCAGGCCTCTCCGCCTCCGGCTTCGCCGCCGCCTACCTCCTCGGCACCCTCACGTGGCGCGCGTTCGGGCCCCAGGGGTTCCTCCTCGTCGTCGCCTACTTCGTAGTGGTGAGCGGATCCGGTGCTGCATTGCCAGTTGGTGCTTCACACCGATGGCTTAATTTATTTGAATGGGATGTTTGGTATAGTATGATAGATAAATCTGGAATTCAGTGATACTGTCGTTTTATGACACTTTTTAGTTGCTGTTGAGTGGCTGTCGCAGATAGGTGATCTCCATTTTCATAGTGTTAGATTGAACTTAGCTATGAGAGGTGACTGGTGACGGACTGATGGCTTTGGTATGGACTGGGAGTAGAACATGTAGTAATTGATAAAAGAGAGACGAACTAGCTTTGTACATGTGATGAACAACGTAGTAGCTTCTTTTTTTTCTTAAGTTGTAGACGAATTGGCCTAAAATCAGAAAATTTTGTATCTGTGAGCGATGCAAGTCTTTACAAGTATGAGAGACTGGTGCTTGCTAGTGGCGGGATCAGACAATGCTTGGAAGATGGCGATGGTCCCTGTCTCCCTGGCATAGTTAAAGAGATGGGCTAGTAACGCTAATGCCACCACTATTAAATAAGCTGCTTATATTGAATTAGGGATAGCCTGGGTGTGGCGATCCTGTCAATTGGAAAGTCAGGGCAACAGCAAAACTTCCAAATTGTCCTTTCTTGGTCCCACTCTCCCAAAGTGCAGATGGTGTGATCATTGGACGCCTGGTAAGTTTTTTTGGGGGAAATTCCTTGCCTTAGTTTTTCCTGTTTATTTTTTCTAAGCGATTTGAGGTTGTGCGCTAAAAACACTTGTATAGTTATATTGTGATTCACAATTCACCCTTGCTAAAGGAGAAGAGAAATAAGTATTCCTTGCGAAATTGTTGTAAATGACTGGAGAATTTTCCTCTGGCATATCAGGGTAGAGTTGAAATAAGCAAGTTTTGCATATGGATGCAGTTGCCCCCGCCTGTTCAGAAATAGCAAACCAATCTTAACTTATTGATTTATCTGTTCTATGGTTTGTGACGTCATAGTGCCATGAAATCCTTAGGTTGCTCGCGCCAAGTGACAAAGCCATGTAAACTGAATTGTTCTCATATTTTATCTGTCGCTTCAATCCTAAATAGGTCATCAGTCTAGGCTACTTATTTTGCATTTGATATGCAGGGCACAGCAGCAACTAAGTTGAGGATAAAACAGAAAGAAGCTTTGGGGGTGGCTGAGAAAAGAGGAGGAAGGAGAGGGCCTGGAAGTGTATTTGGTTCTAGTGCTGCTGGTTGCATCTGTGCTCTTCTATCAATATATAATGTAGGTGGTGCAGCATTGGCTGAGCTCTGGAGACTTGGCTTTGTTGCTAGTTTCTGTACTAAACTAAGTGATACAGTTTCCAGTGAAATAGGGAAGGCCTATGGAAGAACAACGTAATATTCCTGACACTTACACTTTATTTGCAGAGCGTTCAAATAATTGATGGTTTATATATGCTGTTTAGTAAACTTGCATGCTTATTTGTGCGATCATAATAAATTTATAATAGCCTATACTTATAGCTCAATTTCAGTTCTTTTTGTAGAGTAGGTACCTGGTGACAACATTTAAGGTTGTTCCGAGAGGTACAGAAGGTGCAATCAGTATTGAGGGTACTCTTACTGGAATTCTAGCATCAATGTTTCTTGCAAGTCTTGGTTATCTTCTGGGGCAGGTAAACAATTCGTCTGAGCTTCTGTACTACGAAAAGTTTCCTCAATGGTTTAAGTTTTAATTATGATCAGGCTTTCCTATTTCATGTCTTTATTATGCCAATATTTTCATAGTCTAATGTGCATCAGTGACTATGGGAACACATATTAGAACAAAGTAGAGAACATGAAGCCTGCACTTGCTGAGCTCTAGCTTGCACATGGTACCTAGGAATCACAATTTTGATATGGAAGTGGTGGTAATTAGTGAATTATTTACTTCTTACCTTGGACTGTAATACAGGCATATGATTATTGAAAAAAGAAATGTTGCATTTTATCGCAGGTGAATGTATCACAAGGTGTGTTATGTGTTCTTGCATCCCAGATTGCAAATTTTGGTGAGAGTTTTATTGGTGCAACACTACAAGATAAGGAAGGTTTTGAATGGGTGAGCTTGCACCTTCAGCTGACTAAATATTGACGCTTTTATATACAAGTTTATTTAGAGTTTTCTCTATTAAGCTGTGTTTTCCTTTTGTATGGTTCATATTATATTCTTGTTGAATGCACATCGTCTGTTTTTGCATCACCAAATTGGCTTGCATGAAGTAACATTGGGAGTATCTAGGTTAAATGACATTGAAAATTTTCAAATAGGGGCATCTGTCATGCATGCGCTAATCATATTTGTCCCCCCAGGACAACCATCTTTTTTTGTTCTCAATCATGAATTCCTAGATCATTTACATCACAAATGGGTGGAGGATATTTTCAGCATATGTCATAATGCAACTGTCATCATATAATTCCCTTTTGTTGGTTGCCTTAGTGCAGTGAAGGACATTTTCAGCCTATGGCATAATGCAAATGCCATTATATAATCAATAATTCTAATCTGTTGGTATTGGTAGACCTATTGGATCTATAGTACATTGTATCATCTTGTTGATGGTTTGTATTGCATAATTTGCCAATTTGTATCCACATTTCATTGAGCAAAAGGCTATGCATATGATGTTAGATTAGAAAGTAACTCCTGCAGCATCTAAGAAACTGAGCAGCACTCCTCCTGATCCTCTTTTTTGTAAGGCATGCCAACTAACCACAGCCTAAGTATTAAGTAGATATGGAACATTTTCAGTTATGGAATATTTCCTATCTCCTAAACTGCTACCAGGAAATCAGTATTCCCATTGATCTACTCTCATTCGAGCTGATCATTTGGTTTGTTTTTCAGTGTGAAACTGTTTCTGTTTCAAGAACAATAGAACATTATCTGGAGCCAGACTGTTGCTTATTCTCAATGTAGTCGCACATTAGATTTGTATATTGATAGCGGAAGTTTTCCCACAAAACTAACGGTGAAAATTGCTCTGCGCAGATGAATAATGATGTTGTAAATGTGCTCAATATCTCCACTGGTGCCATAATGGCTGTTCTAATCCAGCAGTTGCTAGTGAGTTGGCGCTCTTAACTTTTCTTTTTTGACTTGCTTTGTGCCTCCCTTCTCATAATTTATTCTATTGAAATAATTGGCTGCTATGGCAATTGTCTCACATTTAAGCGGATGTACATTTGTGTATGCAAGTTGTTTTCGTTGTTATGTGCTCCTCCTTTCTGATATATCTGGAATCCGGAGTTTGTTTTCCTGTACTGCTAATTCTAGCTCACTTCCAATGACTTGTGGAGGAAAATTTATTCTCTGAAAGCGATTGTTGCCCCTCCACCAAAAAAAAAAAAAAAACGAGCTGGCTGATATGCTACCGGCTACTCGATACGATAAGCTGTGTATACTTCTACAATCTTCAAACAGTAGTTTCTCATAGTTGAAGTCATTCATTTCATGATGGGACAAGGTGCATAGCACAGCCCCATGATCATGAGGTGATGCAGTTGCAGCTCCATCTCTCTGCCAAGCATCACATGGTGTTTGCTTTTGTAGAGAATCTGAAATTGGTCGGTCATCTCAACCTGCTACCCCCCCACCTCTAGCCCCTAATATTGGAGAGGTCAGACGTCTTTTGTCACGTCAGTTGGGAGGTGCTGGTGTTGTCACGGCCCACACCTGAATGAGGACTTGGAGGGATGCACGATGAACCTGTACCCTCATACGAGCTCACTTTGTTCTCTCCTGGTTCGTGTGGTAGGGTAATGCATTTCATTCTTTTTTTTAAAAAAAAAAGGGCAATGCATCTCGATAATGTTTCACTGTTTGGCGTTTTGTTGTATCGGACAATGTATCACTGATCTTTTGAAGATTCATCATGTGTTTCTTGCGCTTCTTCTATGGTTATCAAATTTGGGAAGAGTGCTGCTCCTGAACTTTTTAAAAACTTTTCTGGGAAATGTTTGAACCTCAGGTCTTTTGTACAAAGTGCATTTGGTATCTAACTCTTATCAGCATTCTGTTATTTTGATACTATGTTGCTAATGTTCTGTTGGCTGTCTGCAGAGACGGCTTATTAACTATTGTTGAACAGACCAATCCTGTTTCCTTTACTGCCACTTCAATTAAATAGCCTTATCTGTCAGCACCACACGGCCACACCTTTCTGATGGATGAACATCAATATACATGCAGGAATGCAGGTTACCCATCTAACTTGAAAAAAGGGTGTAAGGCATGCAGACAGGGTGGAAACGGATCGAATATAAATTAAATAGTGTTCTT
Source organism: Bonia amplexicaulis (assembly GCA_036346245.1). Lineage (NCBI taxonomy): Eukaryota > Viridiplantae > Streptophyta > Magnoliopsida > Poales > Poaceae > Bonia > Bonia amplexicaulis. The sequence goes on along the minus strand of CM070737.1, from coordinate 16,897,390 downwards.
ACTACATTTATATTCGTATTTTGAAAATAAATATGAATCTAAATTCAAATATTTTTGAATATGAATACAAATTGAATATTGTGACAAATACGAATTCGTATTGAATATCAACTTAATTTGGTCGGATCCGGATATCCTCATAACTTATAACTTATATAGTATGAAGATATTAATGATATTTTATCCTCATGCAGTCATGTTTAATCATTCTAATTCATTTAATTCACCTAAATAAACACGAATTCACGTTAATTAAAAAACATGTCCAACTAATTAGTCATATTGCAATAAAATATGTATATTGCTCGTCGAATATGAATACAAATACGAATAGTTTGGATAAAATAACATTTTAGATGGTAAAAAAGTTCACACTATATTTGTATCCATATTTTTTATGTGAATTTGAATATAAATAGGAAAGAAATTGTTAATCGGATGAAAAAATTTATACTGTATTCATATCTTATCGAATATGGTAGCCAAGTAATATGGATAATTCGTATCCATTTCCATGAAATTTTGGCATATATATAGCGCCTTTTGAACATGTATTTACAAAAATAGACGTATGCGTGTGGTATTGACAAAAATGAGCTTCTACCGTCCGGTCACCGGATGGCAGCGCTCCGGAGGTGACATGTGGCGCGTGTTGTCCATATTTGTTCAAAATTTTAAATATAGCAAATGAGCTTGAAAAATTACGAAATTTTATGCGCAGCCTTCCGACATAACGTACTTCATTGTGTAATTTTTTGACAATTTTATCCGCTCTGGATGTTTCTAAAAAATTCGTACGATTTCGATATTTAAAGAGTTGTTACATATAGCAAACGAGCTCTAAAAATTATAAAATTTTCTATAAAACCTATCGACACAGTCGATCTAATTGTGTAATTGTTTGGAAATTTTATGTGCTCTGAATGTATCATGTTAATTCGTGTTAATTTAATCGTAATTAGCGATATGCGATGCTCAGGTATCTTTTGCAGGGCGTGAACTCTGTCCTTCGTACATATGTCGGCTCGTTGCTGCTATCCTTCCTTTTCCACTGCATTATTCACGCAATTGTCACTCTATCCGTATCATCCCCCCTCGCACGCTCCCTCGTTCGCACTGATGTCGTTATGTCCGTCCCATTCACCCTCGCTCGCTCACTCGTCTTCACATTTGTCAATGTTACTATGTTGTCCCCTTGTCTGAAGTGCTGTGCATCGACAAGGAGTCCTTAATTTACGGGATGAGTGCACCGGGTTCTCTTTTCGCTCGGCTACAAATACGAACCTCTCGCAGTTGATCATCGGTCATCTCAGTCGTTCATTGCAGAAGTTCATTCTCACGGTCATCGCTTAAAATTAAAAGTGCATAGCTAATTATTTTGAGAAGCTAGTGCATAACTCATTAAGGACCGACAGTGTTGATTTCTTCTTCTGAAAGATAGATAATTTTTTACCACATGCTTTCGACGTTATTCCCGTAGTTCTAGTTAATTAGTGTTATTCAGTTAGTCGTAAATGATGTAGTTTATATTATGAAGCAAGTATGTCGTAGTAATTTAGACATAGTTTTTAGTATTTTTGAGTATGTATGGCACCCATAATTTGTTATTGTATGGTAGTGTGTAATTAAGCATGCCTAATTATTGTAGTGGCAATTAGTTAAGATTAAATAATGAGCTAGTGCTAAGGATGATGGTAATGAATCACTCGTAATTTTTTTGGATGGGTAATCAAATTATCGGTAATTAATAAATTATTCGTATGTAGTTACACGTATGTAATCACTAACTTGCATGCTGCTTGTCATCATTTTTTGTTGTAACGCTTACTGCGGATCTGGTTATTGTGGCTTCAGGTAGTCGCAGACATGGAACACTTAACAATGTTCTACGATGATGGTCCTGTACGGACATGATTCAATGGGTTGGACCTATCGACATGCCAATACGAGGTGCTTCAGGCTGAGGGGATTGGCGTCATGAATATTCACGAGCTATGAAGCTGCATCCAGAGGGAGTTCGCCACAGAGGCAATGGTGATGAAACTTGCGATCGAGGGGATCACTTGCACCAATGGCATGTGGGAGCTCGTGAAGGTGAAAGGCATCGCAGCATGGAGGCAGTACATGTAAATTGCCTCTCAACCCGAGGTGGCCATTTACGGGAGGCCGATTGTGTACCTGAGTTTCGTGCACTAGGCATCGGAAAACGTTGATGATCCCAGCCCTTCGTCACCTGGGGAACCACAGGCAGAGCTTCGAGATGATACCACTGAATGTGTTCTATCAGAGGGAAGACTCGCCCCTGATTTCGTACGGAATGACAGGGCGTGCATGTGATGGTCAGCTCGTATTGACTGTCACGAGTATTTACTGGACCAGGCGCTCGGGTTGGAGTCTGACGAGGACACCGACCCAGGTTTTGATGATACCAAGGACGATGCACAGCAGACGGGTGGTCTACTCGGGAGATTGTGTCATTGGAGATGCCCTATGTGGTCTACTGCAAGAAGAAGGTCCTAGTGGGGGTTCAAGCTGACACCCTTCTAGTTGGGCAGCGCTTTCCTAGCAAGGTGGTTGTGCAACAAGCTATTGCACGGTACGCCTTGTCTATCAGCCGTGTGTACCGAGTGCACCGGTCCCACCCAGCCAATTACGCAGTGAAGTGCGTAGTGGAAGGCTACCCTGCAAAGGTCAACGCTCAATGAGCCAAGATTTTTGGCTCGGTCTTTTTTATCAAGGCGATGATCGACCACACTTGCGTGCTCAGCGAGCCCCTGTGCCATCATCGAAACATGAATTCCTCATGTGTGGCAAGCATCATCAGCCACCTAGTTGCAGTGGACATATCCATCTCCCCGAAGATGCTCATGTCAGAAATCGCCAATGTGGTTGGCAATCTAGTCAGCTACAGTAGACGAGACAAGCAGAAGGTCATCAAGTCTATGTACGACACGTACGAAGAGGCGTATAACCTTGTGCCATTAAGGGCTTCAAGTTTTGTTGTCCCGTGCTCACGATGGATTGCATTTTCCTCACAGGGAGTTACAAGGGAACCATTCTCATCGCGGTAGCGGCTGACGCGAACGACCACCTTCTCCCAGTGGCGTTTGACATTGTGGAGAGCAAGAATATGTCCAGTTGGCTCTAGTTTCTGGCGAACATGAAGCAAGCGGTAGTTAGCGACCGACCTAATGTTTGCGTCATCACGGATTGCAATGCTGGGTTGATGGCCACGCTGAACATCATGCAGCATGGGACCGAACCCCCTCAGCAGTGGAACGACGTAGAACCTGGTGGCGCATGAGGCATCTTGCGTCTAACTTATTCCACGTTTTCGCAGCTAGGAAGTTCTAAAGATGTTCAAGGCATCGTGTCTGTAAAATCAGAGCCAGAAGTTTGAGTCCATATGGACAAAGATGGAAAGGCGAACTACGGAGGGAGAGCAATCCCACGGCGCCATAAGTTTCTCGGAATAGATTCGTCGGTACGCTCCTGAATTAGATAAATGGTCTCTTCTCTATGACACGGATGGTACGAGGTATGAATTAGGTAAATAATTAGTCCGTCTAATTGGCAAATTAGCCTGCCGCCTGGTGCTTGGGCGACAAGCTGGCCTGCAGCCTGCTCCCTGACCGATAGGTAAAAATAATATTTTTATCAATACGATCGTTATACTGCTGTTTTTATAAATACGATATAAAATAGTGTCAAAATGGTTTTGATTCTGGATACAGAGTATAAAGCTCGTAGAAGTGTACAAGGCCGAGGGTTTTTTTTCGTGTCGCAAACGCCACGTTTGCCTCTGCCTCCGGCTCCTGCCATCTCTCTCTCTCTCTCTCTCTCTCTCTCTCGGGGCTTATAGGGCCCTGGCCCGTCACGTCAATCACCACGACACTTCGGCTCCATTTACGCCGGCGCACGCCCGAACTCCGCTCTTAAACCCCACAAAAACCGCACTTCCGAAAGGCCAAAACCCCACTGACGTACGAACAAACATACACCACAATGCCGGCTTCCGTTGCCCTCTTCCTGTGCCTGCTCTCCATGGCCGCCGCGGCGCCATGGACCAACAGAGAGGAGACGCTGTTCCTCGTCATGGACGCCATCTCCTCCGACCGGGACTGGCGCTCCGAGAGCCCCGACCCTTGCAGCGCGCCGTGGCCGGGTCTCGAGTGCAAGCCGGCCGGCAACGCAGCCGCCCCAGCCGCGGGGCCCCTGCACGTCACGCGGCTGGACTTCGGCGCGGAGCCCAACCCGTCGTGCAAGGACACGGCCGCCTTCCCACCCGAGGTGTTCTCCCTGCCCCACCTCCGGTCCCTCTTCTTCGTCGACTGCTTCAAGAACCCGCTCGCCACCACGACTCTCGCCTTGCCGTCCGCCGCCAACCTCTCGTCTTCCAGCCTGCAGCAGCTCAGCATAAGGGCTAACCCGTCGCTGTCCGGCGTGACGCCACCGCAGCTGGCCAGCCTCAGGTCTCTCCAGGTGCTCACCATCTCCCAGAACGGGCTCATCCGTGGTGAGATCACGCAGGCCGTCGGCGAGCTCAAGTCGCTGGTGCACCTCGACCTCAGCTACAACTCGCTCTCCGGGCCGGTGCCGAGCCAGATCGGCGAGCTGAAGAGCTTGGTCGGTCTTGACCTGAGCTACAACTCGCTGTCCGGCCCCATCCCGAGCCGGATCGGCGAACTGCGGCAGCTGCAGAAGCTGGATTTGAGCTCGAACAATCTCACCGGCGGCATTCCGGACACCATCGCCAACCTGACCTCGCTTACCTTCTTGGCGCTAAGCAACAACGGCCTGAGTGGGCATTTCCCTCCTGGTCTCTCCGGCCTCCGAAACCTCCAGTACCTGATCATGGACAACAACCCAATGGATGTCCCATTGCCGTCTGAGCTCGGCAACCTCGCTCGTATTCAAGAACTCCGGATGGCCGGTTCCGGCTACTCGGGCACGATACCGGAGGCGTTTGGTCAGCTGGTGAGCCTGACGACGCTGTCACTGGAAAACAACAACCTCACGGGGGAGATCCCGGCCGGGCTGAGCAGGCTGAACAGGATGTACCATCTGAACCTGAGCAACAACGGGCTGGGCGGGGCCGTGCCGTTCGACGGCGCGTTCCTGCGGCGGCTCGGCCGAAACCTCGACCTGAGCGGAAACTCGGGGCTGTGCCTGGACGACCGGAGCGTCGTGCGGGGCGTCGGCATCGGTGTTGGTGCATGCCGCGGCGGCGGCGGCGGCGACGACGGTGATGGTTCGTTGGGAAGTAGCTCAGTTAATGGAGATACGGGGGGAGGAGTTGTGAGTGGTTCCATGGGCGGTTTCCGGTTTCGGCTGCTCGGCCACGCGTGCGTGGTGGTGTCTTGCATGCTCGCTTTGAATGAGTTCGTATAGTATTCTTGTGCTGGTACTACCACTGTACGTATTTGTGTGGTGCAATGTTAACGTGTCGGGCACGCTCTAAACGGCTGACGTTTATGCTCTCGGTTGTTGGTTTTTTTTTTTCTGAAATTGTACTGTAACCATTATCGATTTTTTCTGAGTCCGTTAATTGAAGAAAAAAGAACGCACCATCATATCTTCACGAATAGTAAAAAGAAAAAAGAAAACAAAGCGAAAACAAAAAAACTAAACTAGAAGTCAACTTGTTTTATATAGCTTCTGGCTTAAAAAATTTAAAGACAGAAAAAGTCAGAAACCGAGCTATTTGGAGCAAGGCTCTCTAGGCTTTAGTAGAGTTGCAGAAGTGATTTGCGCATAGCTCTTTCTCGGAGATGTGGAATTTTCTACCGTTTTAGGGTTTGTTCTTTTTGGCTGCGTCTTATAGTTTTTGGCTGAAATTTTTGAATTTTGGCTGTTTGCGACAGAGATTGCGGAGAGAGAGATACTCGCTTGCAATTTTGGTTAATACAGATGTTAGACTTTTTACATGTACTACAATTAACTTGTACATCCCATCTTGAGAAAATACTCTATTTAAAAGTTACGTACTGTAGCAAAAGCCAAAAGCCGCTTTTGGAAGCCAAAAAGAACACCCCCTTAGCCCTACATGTAACTGCCCCCTCCCGACCGCAGAACTACCGGTGGGCGACGCGTGGCATTTTTTGCGGCGCGGAGCGTGGATCCGCGGTCGGATGCCACGGCTTTTGGGCGCCTGCAGAAACTCACGCGAAACGGTGGGACCCGCTGAGAGCTGCGGTCAGTGAGCGTGGGGACCAGCAGATTCTGCGGTTGGGTGGCGCAGAATTTGCCCGGTGAGAACCACGGTTCCCCAGCGCGGAAAAGACTCGCTATTGTAAGTTCAAATTTTATTAAGTTGGTTTTGGTGATAATGACAACCTTAATTGTGAGATTGGTGATAATGACAATTCTAATTGTGAAACTAATATGTTTATTGATTATGATATTACTTAATCTTATTTGGATAAAAGGGTGAAAACCATAAGATGTATGTATTCTACATCACCTTTTTATATCTCAATGCATTTCGTGAATCCAAAATATAGATTGAACTCCACAAATAGTCTAACTTGAATATGTGCATACGTTTTCTTTATACATTCTTGTATGTACACATTTAGAGAAAGTTCAATATATAATTTGTGGTTTTATTAGTATTGATATATGCTCATCTTTCCACATATTAAGAATCTTTACTCTAAAATATATCTCTTGAGTATATATAGCTTGTGTAGTTCATATATACACATAATCGGGTTGTTATCTAGTCCCTCTATTATGTGTTAATGGTTGGATAATTAATAACAATCAGATGAGTAAGTTTTGCTTTGAAAGCTTATTCTAGAGTATGTAATTGTTGTGTACATGTTGTATACTCCCAAATAAATTTATAACTCGTTATTTGTTGAGATTGTCATAAATTACCAAAAAAGATTATTAAATCTAGTCCCTCCATTATGAGTTAATGATGAAGTTTTGGTAATTAATGATAGTTGTGGACTAACATTTTCTATGAGTGGATAAAAATGTTAGGTTCCACAAATGAGAATGACTTGGGATGACTTCATATGTTGAAGATCATCAAGTCGAGTGAAGAATGCATCGCGAGCTGTTGCGTGTCCAAGGGGAGATGATCATGTGTTGATCATCAAGCCAAGATAAGACCTATCATGTGTTAATGGAGGTCAAGTGAAGAATGCAGCATAAGTTGATGCATATCAAGACAATGACATGAAGCGAAGGTATGACTAGCTACGGCTAACAATGTGTTTCTAGTCTTTTACCTGTCTTGATGTTTGGTTGGAAGGCCGGATAGCTAGTATAGGTGCCGTACTAGCACTGATACGAGCACTGATTCGCCTTTCCTAAAAAACGTGGCCTGACCAGCTTGTCATAGGCTCTCACCATGTTTTGGCGATACATCTTCATGTTCTGAACAATGTGAAGTCACTCCTCTTCTAGAGTGTCAAGCTTCTGGAATCGCAGTTGGATCTGCTCATCTTGAGTGAGTTCATCACGGATAGCCACTCGTAGAGAGGGAACTTGTATTTCAAGTGGCAAGACAGATTCACTCCCATAAACAAGAGCATATGGGGTGCATTGTGTTTGGGTACAGACAGTGACGCGGTATGCCCATAGAGCTTCAAAGAGACGATTGTGCCAATCCCTTCGGTGCATATTGACAGATTTTTTGAGTATCTTGCCAAGAGTTTTATTGAATGCTTCGATCATTCCATTGGCTTGAGGGTAATAGATAGTGGAGTAATTCCGCTTAATTTTGTACTTGGCAATGAATCTTTGCATCTTGTGGGACGCAAAGGATTTACCGTTGTCGGAGGTTATACGATGCGGAACCCCGAAGCAGTATATAATGTGCTTCTCCAGGAAATTGATCACATTGTCTTTGCATCTGCCATTAGGAGAAATAGTCAGTTCCGGCTAATATGAAACGATGCCCCCCGGATGATGGCGAGTCAATGAGCCCAATAATGTCTATTCCCCAGGAATCGAAAGGCCAAGAGGGAATAGTAGGGTGAAGAGGAGCAGGTGACATGTGCTTGAAATTGCCATGGATCTGGCAGCCATGACACAATCAGCCATGAAACCGAGCCAATAATATCCCGCTAGCCTAATGATGTGATACATTTTTGGCCCACTTTGGTGCCCGCTACAGACTCCATGATGCACTTCCCTTAAAACTTGATCAACTTCTCTATGATCGATACATCGGAGAAGAACCTCTTGACCATACGATCGTTTGTAGAGGATGCCAACCTTGTAGATGTAAGAAGGGAGGTGACGTTGAAGCTGGCGCCTTTGTATTTAATCACCAGGTAGACTCCCATGTTTGAAGTAATCAAGAAATGGCTTACGCCAGTCATCTTTGGCGGTGACAATGGTCATCACAGTGTTGACTTCGTGTTCTACCGGAATAAGTTCGAGGACAACCGAGAGAAGCCATATCACTTCAACAGTTATCCGTGCAGGTTCACCTTCCGGGAGGACAAGTGTTGCCGCGAGCTTAGCCAAAGCATCTACTGGCGCATTCCTACTACGTGGTACATGCAAGACTTCAATATGATTGAACTTCTTCATAAGCCTTCGAGCCGCATTATAATATGGCATGAGCTCTGCTTGCAAACTTCATAAATACCATTCACCTGTCGGATGATAAGTTGCGAGTCCCCATGGGCCCGTAGGGAACGAACCTCCATGGAGAGAGCTAATAAAAGGCCGAAGATGAGTGCCTCGTACTTCGCCTCATTGTTAGAGCATTCTTCTTTAACAAATGAGAACGAATGATGTATCACTCCTCCTTGGAGAGTTTTAACCACTAAGCCTGCACCGGCTCTCCGCCTTGGAGTACCATCGGGATCATTCTCTACCCGAGAGGCCCCATCAAAGTAGAGGCCCCAAGGTGCTTCAACCTTAGTAGCGAACACTTCCACGTCTACCAAATCGGTGATGAGTGAAGAATCATCTAGCACAGGGTGTGCTACCAGAAACTCTGCTAAGGCTTGGCCCTTTATTGCTTTCTGAGGTCCGTAGGTAATATTATATTCCATCATGAGCAGGGCCCATTTACCCAGTCGACCTACAAGCATCGGCTAGCTTAACACATACCTTATAGGATCCACTCTGGCTATGAGCTAGACTTTGTGTGTTAGAATATAATGTCTTAATTTCTTCAAAGCGAATATCAGGGCCAAGCAAAGTTTTTCTATGGGTGGCTTAAGTAGTAGCATGCCACTTCTTTTCCCTCATCATTGTGTTGAGCTAGCAAAGCACCTAACGAGGCAGGTTGCATTGTAATATAGAGGATAAGAGGGCGCCCTTTTGCAGGAGCTACCAGCACTGGAGAATTAAACAAGTATCTCTTGATGCTATCGAACCCATTTTGACACTCTTCGTCCCATATGAATGGTGCACCTTTCTCATGAGTTTTGTGAATGGTTGGATGCGTCTTGAGAGATTAGCTATGAAACGCCGTATTTATGCCAATTTTCCTTGCAATAACTTCAACTTTGTTAAACTATCTGGAGGTAGCTATTCAAGAATCGCATTGATTTTCTTCGGATGAATTTCTATGCCACGGTGTTGCACCACAAAGCCAAGGAAAACACCAGATTGAATAGCAAAGGCGCACTTAAGCGGATTCACCTTCTTATCAAGGGTGTTCACCATGGGTCATATATATTTGTATGCATGGAACAATGTTTATCAGGGGTGTACATGTGAATCTATGTTTGTAAACATTTTAGTATGTTTCATCTATGTAGCGGTCTTTTGCCTTGCCGTCTCTCTGTTAGAAAACATCCGTGCTTTCATGCAATCTCTTTCTGGTATCACATTTTGTTTCTATACTATATTTAACAAAATCAGCAAAAAAAATTATAAGTCATCAGCCTAAATAATACAATAATTTCAGTCATAAACCATCAACTAAAATGAATATCATTGCTTTTAGCCATAAGCAATAGTGGTAGACAGAGGTATAAGCCGTAACCAGAAAGGAACCCTCCTTTCTACATGTTCTTTCTACATGCGAGTGAACAGAGAGCAGAAACGTCGTGAGCTTCTCTGTTACAGGCGTCGAGTCACATGTACTCCATCTACGGGAAAAGTTTACAAGCGGTTAATCCATATATATCTTTCTTGCCAACCGTAGCACATGAGGTTGCTCGTTTTCCGAATACCGAAACACCGGCCAGCCAAAACTGCACCGGTAACGCAATACACCGTTTTAACAGGTGACATTACTATTTCAACGAAAAGACAGCACCCCGCCGGAACCTGGCCGGCCGGGACACCTGCGTATGGATCGAAATGGATATGAATTATCCAAATTATTTTACTGCTATATTTAATAAGATATAAATATGATATAAATTTTTTATTCGATTAACAATTTCTTCTCTAGTTGTATTTATATTAAAAATATAGACACAAATATAGTATATAATTTTCTATCCAAATTATTATTTTACGCGAACTATTCACATTCGTATTGGATGTGATGAAGCAATATGAGTATTTTATTGCAGTATGCCTAATTAGTTAGATGTGTTTTTCTAATTTAATGTGAATTGTGTTCTTTTAGGTGAAATAAATATATTACAATAATTAAATGTGACTATATAAGGATAAAATTTCAATAATATCTTCATATTATATAGGTTACGAGGATGCTTTGATCTGACTGAATTCGATTCAAAATCGTATTCACGATATGACATTTGATTCATATTTATATTCAAACATATTTAAATTTATATATAAATATGGTTTTACCACAGCACCTGGCGGCAGGCAATAGGCAAGCCCCAGCTGCGGAGAGACACCCAGAGAAAGCGAGCAACAGTCGCCAACTGTGGACGCTGCACCGCTTCCGATCGGTGGGCCGGCATCACCCGTCGTCACCGCCAGCCACGGCCCTGTCTGGCCAGCGAGTAGTACGCCACACTAGCGCTGCTGCATGAAACTTGTCGCGGTGCAGGCGCGGGGGGCCATGCCGAGCCGTGCAGGAACAGCGTCGCACGGACGGGGAGGTAGTAGCACTGGTACGTGGTAAAGCGGAGAGAAACGGGCTGAAAAGGAGAGCGCGCGGAGTGGAGTGGACGAGTGGTCGAGTGGATCGAGACACAGCGTACATGTAGTGCAGTAGTAGCACTGGTACGTGGTACTATGGTAGTACTTGACTGGACCCTGGGCCGCGCTCTGGCGTTGCCGTGTTGCTCTTGGTCGTGGACCACGAGACAAATGTCCGTTCATTTCTAATTATAAATCACTGGTGAGAGAGGAGCGAAATTCAGTTAATAGCTTTGTTACCGGATTAATTTGATTTAATTGAGTTAATAGCGTCAGTGAGCGGAAGCGCCTATAAAAACTTGGGAGACATCCAGACGAGCGATTGAAATCCGTCTTTCTTTATTTCTACTTTCTCCTCTGCTATGAGCTTGTGTGCTTGGCTATCGAACCTCATTAGTCTTCTTTCTCAGTGTGCACTGAAAAGAAGGACAGCGGGATCTCTGAACTATTGCCACAAAGAGTTCCTGTATAGTGAGGCAATAATGTTTCTGGGTAGTAAATTCACATGACCACTCCTGTTCTGCTAATTCTACGTTTTGCACTGCATCTAGTCTGCGTTGCTTTTTGTTTTTTATCAAGCTCTACTGTAAGTCATTGTGTGATAAATCAACCCGTTATAATTCTTTTCTTGTGTATTTTTTGAAGTATAATAAGTTACATACGATTAGTTATGAGTTTTATATCATTAGCATTTTATTGTATTTATCTTCTAGTAAAAATTAGAAATAAAGTATTACTCACGTGGTCACGTTTCCAACATCGGATCCTGCGTGCCTTTTGGTGATGGGCGTCGTTGCCTCTGCCTTCTGACGTAGAGGATACTAGCTGCGAAAGCGCAGCGCTGCACCGAAGCAAAAGAGCCGATAATTCGTAGGGTTTTTCTAAAAAACAAGGGCCAAAATGTAATTATGGAAAAAACAGAGGGCTTCTTCGCAAAAATTCAAGGACTCGCACGTAATAACGGGAAAACCACGGGGCTTTATCACGTAAATGGAGGGTCTCCCTAAAAAATCAAGGACCCATACGCAGTTTCAAAAATCAGAAGGTTTTTCCGCGAAAATGCTGACGTGGCGGAAAGCAAAATCCGAGGACCCGTATACGATTTTGCAAAAACTGGAGGTCCTTTTTGCAATTTTGATATCGTGGAGGGCCTGGCCAGGGGCGAATCCCCTGGTTTGTAATATATGACTAGTTGCAGAAGTACGATGCCACGCCGCGCTAGCTACCATGTGGACCGAAGCAAAAGAGCTGATAATTCATGAAGTTTTTTCTTGGAAAATCAAGGGCCCGAACGTATTTTTGGGAAACCAGAGGGCTTCTTCAAAAAAATCAAGGACCCACATGTAATAATGGGAAAACTATAGGGCCTTATCCCGTAAATGGAGGGCCTTCCTGGAAATCAAGGTCTCATACGTAATTTTAGAAATTCGTAGGGTTTTTCTGTGAAAACGCTGACGTGGCGAGGTCTTTTTGCAAAATTCAAGAACCTGTATGTGATTTCAAAAAATCAGAGGGCTTTTTTGCAAAAGAGATGATGTGGAGGGCCTCCCTGGGGCAAATCCCCGGGGTGTAATATACGAAGTATACGAAGTTTATGTCTTTAGTTTTGCATTGTGGAACTGGAAAGGAGGTAATGGAAGCTCAAGCGTGACCTTTTTAAAAGATACCTTTTTTGGGTGCCGTACGATTTGATATTGTGTACTTCGAATTAATGGGTGCTTCAACTAGCTTTTGGCTTAAGCTTTAGGCAACTTTTAGCTAAAATTGTTTAGTGGCAGTTGTCAGTTTTTATGAAAAAAAAATTGAAAAAAAACCCCATTATATTGCCACGAACAATGCAAAGAAATAAGGGAAAAGAGGAAAAAAAAGCTAAAATAAATCAAAATTAGAAATCGATGTGTTCTAAGTAGCTTCTGACTTAAATAAGCCGAAAGCCAAAAAACCAGAAGCCAAAACCGTTTGGAGCGGGACCTCAAAGAGACCACACAGGTTTTCGGTTGACAACATCACTTATTTTGTATAAACTTAAGGCATCTCTAATAGTACCATCTTATGGCATCTTTAATAATACTATCTCAACTGTCTCTTAGTTATATTAAATGAGTAAAATGCCATGTGAAGGATAGAGGACATGATAAGAGACAATGTACCGTCTCATACAATAGATGACTTGAGTTCACAAACCAACGTAAATAGTGAGAGGATGTGAGGCAAGAAGTTATTGTAAAAATAGTATAAAATGATTAGAGAAATAATTTACTATTGGAGTGGTTATCTCTAGTACTGTCTTTAGGTGAGGTGGAATCCTTAGAGATAATCTTAAAAGACAAACTATTATATATGCTTTTAACTGTCTCTTAATTATATTAAATAAGTACAATCCTATGTGAAGGAAAAAAATAAAAAATATATATTATTTTTTATGTAAGACAGTTTGAATCTATAAACTAATACAAATGATGAAGGTGTAGTTGTTGGTCCTAGACATACCTCGCTTTACCACTTCAAAAGAAAAAGCTATCAAAATCATCCATCAATACATCAAATGCCCTTTGGGCTTTGGGTCGTATGCCGAACTCTCTAGAGACTAGAGAGGAAAAGCCAGTACAACCGAGCTTGTAATTTTTACCCAGCCACATTGGTTCGAGCCCAGCTCAGCTTGTAATTTTCACCCAGCCACATTGGTTCGATTTCCATCCATCCTCCCACGCGACTATAAACCACACCATAAGCCGAAACCAAAAACAACAAATCGAAAAAAATAGCTTTCGCCTAGCGCCCAGTTTCACTTTCGTCCCTCCTAGGGATGAAAACGGATCGGATTCGGTCGGATATTGCTTAAACCGTATCCTAACCCATATTTTTTCTCCGGATTCGGAGTCGAATACGGTAAGACCGATCTGATCTGAATTCGAATATTCGAGTTTCGAATACGATACCGTCGGGACGGATATGTAACGGATTCGGTTCGGAAACGGACTAAGTCTACAGCATCTACATTATTAGCGTGGCTCGATCTTATTGCTCATTACGCCCGCACTCCTCTCCTCATTACGCCGCGTGGGAGGCATCTCTGGACTTTTGAGATTGCTCCGTACAGATGTGCACGTCGTCACAGATGCGTAGGATCAAACCGCGATGAAATCGGACTTCCGGAGGGCCAGAACAGAAGAAATCAATTGGGGAAGGACTTGATTGTAATTCCTGAAAACCTGGAGGGCTAAAACGCAAACTACCAATCCCCACCGGTCCTAAAACCTAGCCGCCGCCGCCTGTGGGAGGACGGGAGCTCGGCATTTTCTTCTTTCTGGCCTCCCCTTTGCTTCTTCTTCCTTTGCCCCTTCTCTCCTCCCTCTTCCACACCTCCGAGGCCGGGCCATCTCGCCGTCGACCGCCCCTCTGCTCTCCTTCCGCTGCATCCCATCTCCCCTCAATGCGCCCTCGCCGCTTCTCCATCCGCGCCGCCCAAATCCACCATCCGCTCTCCACCGCATCACCCCTTCTTCTTCTCCACCGCCGCCGCATCCTCCTTCTTCTTCTCTCTGCATGGCAGCAGCCTGCCGCCTTCCTTCCTCCACTGCTCCCTCGCGTCCCTTTCTTCTCCGCCCGCTGCTCCCCCATCTCCACCGCTGCCGGCGAGCTCCGACTTCTTCCCCTTCTCCGACGTGTGCTCCGCCGCCGACGCTGCACCTCTTCTCCGACCCCTGCTTCCTCTACGGCGCCGCCGTCCTCACCTGCCCTTCACCGGCTGCATTACCTCTTCTTCGACACCACCGACGACCTCGGCAGCAACATCTTCACCGACCCCTTCAGCGCCAGCCGCCACCACCTCTCTGCTGCTCCACTTCGGCCGCCTCAACTCCTCGGCTTAATCTTCACCGGCGACCGGTCCTCATCTTCATCCTCTTCGCCGACCCCTGCTCCTCTGCTGCCTCCACTTCACCACGGCGCCGCCAAGCCTCACCTCCCTCTTGATTCGGATCACGGATTCATTGTTCGGTCTGCGGTGTTGTTCGGCCGGATATCCGAAAATTATATCCGGGTATTATCCGATAAAATTTTGGATAGTATCCGTATCCGTCGGATAGTTCTTTTCCGAATCCGAATCCGTATCCGAAAAAAAATATCCGAATCCGACTCCGAATCCGACAATTATCCGACACAAATATCCGAATTCGATCCGACTCGAATTCGACGGTCGGTCGGTCGAAAAATATCCGATCCGTTTTCACCCCTAGTCCCTCCCTCCCTGCGGCCGAAAAAGCGGCCTACGCTCGTCGCTTGCTGCGCGCTGTGAAGCCTAGTAAGCCAGCATCGTGCACGCGCCTTCTGGAACCCCATCATCCAAAATGTGTGGCGAATTTTCGTGTGTGAACCAACCTCCGCACCAACCAAATTGATCAGCTCACCACCCCCAACTAATAGCTCTCTTCTTTTAGCCTTATGATTTAGCTTTCTATAGCAACTAGTTTTCAAAATGAAGTGTCTTTTTAAAGCGAGATCTATAAATCAATTGTGGTAGACATTATACCGACATCATCTATATCGGCCAAAATCGCACGCGAGTATCTCTCTCAGTACTCTCTCGTGAACAATCAAAATTTAAAAATTTAAGCCAAAAGTTATAAACTATAGCATAAAAAGAACCTAACCAATATAGGTCCACACCCTTTGCCCGCATCAGAGCAGCCGAGTCGACCTAAAATCTGCTTGCTCCAAGTGGCTTATAAGGCGAAGCTTGTGGCTTATTTTGCACATAGCTATTATTGATTTATTCTGTATAATTAAATATAAAAAAAATATTATATCAGCACAGATAATACAGAGGAATAAGCGAAAAAAGAAAAAGCTAAAAAACAAAAAAGGACAAAAAACCATAAACCATAATCAAAAGCAGAAAGCCGTTTGAAGTGGAGCCTTAGAGATCGTTTGGGTAATGGGCTACGAGGAATGGCAATGACATTGAGATACAAAGTATAATAAATTTAGCCCTCAAAATTTTTAATGTACTAGCAAGATACCCGTGTATTACAATGAAAGCTCAACCTTTGCATCACATATCACATCCTCTATATTACAAACATTACTCATCTCGCTACAACAAATTACATACAATCAATAACTTAAATTTGCCGCCCTCTAAAGAAGGTAACTTTAATTTATGTCCTTCACTGTGCATTAAGCTACATTTCAGTGTATAATTTTCACTGTAACTGAATGTAACTTATTTGGTGTAATTAAATTTAAAAAAATATAAAATATATAAGCTCATCACGGCCAACGTAAATGAATACAGGAAAAAAGAACCTACAAAAAATCTTAAAAAGCCAAAAGTTAAAAAAAATAAAATTTATAAATAATAAAAGATAAGTCAGAAGCTAAAACTGAAATGAGCGGTCTATTCTAAGCTTAACCCAACCGCGAAAATTCTAACCCTCTCCCCTTCGTCTCCCCGGCGCTGCGCCGCTCCCTCCCTCACCTCCCGTCGCCATGGAGGCGCTGCACGAGGATATGCCCTCCGACCTCGCCTTCCACCCCCACCCCCGTCGTCACCTCCTCATCACCGGCGACCTCTACCTGTACGGCACACCAGAATCCCCCACCCTTGTCTCGCCAATAAATTTTTCTGCCGCTTTCTGTTTACTTCGTACCACGACGAAGTAATCGCCTACGGTGAATAGTCTAACTAAGTAGCTGGCTTTCCAGGTTCCGTTACGCCGAGGATTCGCGGCCCGAGAGGTACTCGCGCTAATGTGATGAAAATATTTCCTTCTGGACCGCTGCTTCGGTTTAGGCTCGTTCCTACTTGAAATTTTAAGTGGGTTTAACTGTAGTGGAGTCTGGAGAATCCCTGATATAGACGTATGTTCCGGGCATTGTTTATCAGAATTTTAGTGTAGTGTCACTTGCGCGTGTGTAGTGTGATTGCATGAGTAAGAACATTTCAAATGTCCGTTCGAGGTGTTTATGGTAGTTTTTAACTTCGGTTCCGCAATAACATTTTCTGTTACATTCGTTTGAGCTTTAGTTGGGGCGTACTTATTTTAAGGAGTTTACGTTGGTTTTAACTTCAAAACCACTTTTAGGATTTGGTGCACATCTCTGCAATTTACCATTAACAGGCAGATATCTTTCGTTCATTAGCGGTTAGCACAAGTATCAGCCGAGGTTTTGTAGATCTTCGTTCTACAATCTATGGTTTATCGTTTATATATGTTGCAAGGGTTGAATTGATGTAGATTTTGAGTTACTTTGGATTTCTATCAGTGACGTCCTTAATTTTCTGCGTCGGTCATCTAAATTTTGTAGGATTTGAGCTTGTTTTGTAGTTGATGCTGTGAGGAATGTGTAGATCCTGGGATTTGATGCAAACTTTTTCTTTCTTCTAAATCAGGTTGTTTGCGGTGAAGGCATGATGAGTCATGCAGAGCTGTCCGTTTTGTGGACTCAGGACATGGTAATGACATAGCCTTTATAATGTATTTTCATGTATTTCACTAGTCCCATACTTTTGGTCATTCATTTCGTGGGTGATTCTTTTTTGTCATCTGTGCTCACTTACCTAAGCATGGTACTGCAAATGTTGCAGCTCCATGTCAACTACTGCAAATGCTGCAGCTCCATGTCAACAGTCTTAGCATCTGGAACTATTTGAGGTGGAGACCAACTCATTCCATTCGCCAGATCCTTTAACAAGGCTTTTTGACTCGTCTTGATGTCTGGCATATTTCTGTAATTTTGACAGGATCCGCTGATTGCTCAGTTCTCGCCACTGATGTAGAAACAGGCAAACCCATTGCACGTCCGGAGAATGCACACGAGTGAGCTTAGTTAATTTACATCTGCATTCTGCAAGTATTGATTTTGTTTGCCAGGCTAAAGCTTCAGTTTTGTTTGACATTCTATTCCTTGTCTTTTTGCTAGGAATGGGATAAACCACCTTGTCACTCTTACTGAAACTACAATAGCTTCAGGTGATGATGAAGGTTGCATTAAGGTACATTGTATATTGGCTCTACTTGTCGAATCTTATGGCAGTTCTTCGCAGAGCAATTCTGTCATAAACTCATGACGAGTATAGTTTTATTTTACACTAGCTAGCATTTTGGGAAGACACAAAAACATAATGATGTGGCTGCTTCTTCATCTGAGTATACACTAAATGTTTGGGTACATAAGAGGAGAACAGTCAACTGTTGCTTGAAGCTACTGTCGAAGATGTGTTTTTTGGGGACTTTACGCATAAGCAACCTTTATGCTTTTCTACTGTGCAATTAACTCCTTAGAATAAGTACCAATCTCATTGATATATTAATTAAGTTTACTGAATAGCACTTCACTCTATTTCAGGTATGGGACACACGAGGACATTCTTGCTGTAATACTTTTCACTGTCATGAAGATTACATTTCAGATATGACCTTTGAGCCTGAAACCAATCAAATCTTGGAAACAAGGTACATGCTTCGTTCTTTTGCAATGTCAAATGATGAATATGATGCCAGGACTAACCTAATTTTTCGTAGCATGCACGGTCGTACAAAAATTGCAATTAATTTTGGCCCAGCTCTTTATTTCTCATATTTATAATTCCAGTTGGATTGCAAGGAAAAGTTATCGTTTTTTTGGGGGGTGGTGGGCTCTTGGCGGTTGCAGAGGCGATGGGACATTATCTGTCAACAATCTTCGTAGGAACAAAGTTAGTGGCTTTCTCAAGTCCCAATTGATCTTATTCCGTGGCAAGTTTGAGCTTCAATCTCAACTTTTTATGGGTACATATTGCTTTGGATTAATTGTGTACAAATGAACCTTGCACTATATGCTAACAGGCAAAGTCCCAGTCTGAATTTTCAGAAGATGAATTGCTCTCTGTGGAGGTAAATACGCTTGTTCTATATTTTGCTTTTCGCTCTTTTTCGTCTTTAGCTTCATTATGGTTGTCTTATCACTGGTTCTTGATGATCCTGGGAATGGTCAAAAGGTTGTTTGCGGAACTCAAAGTGGAGCTCTATTGCTATACGCTTGGGGGTACTTCAAGGATTGCAGGTAACCACAATTTGCATCACTTCAGTTCAGCACAGTAGACTACAGTAATCACACATTTTTTTTTGTTTGGCTTAATTGATTTTTATTGAACATTACTATGGTTATTTACACTTTTACAGTAGCTCCTGTTCGAATTTCAAATATTATACCCGTAGTATTTTCATTGGTGGTGCTGTCCATCATTGCTTACTAACATTAGATTGTTCTTGTGTTTACAATTGCTTTCTAACATTAGATTTTTTGTGGTTATCATTGCTTGGTAACATTAGATTTTTTGTGGTTAGTGACCGTTTTCTTGGGCGCACACAATCTGTTGATACAGTGTTGAAGGTTAGATGGACCTAAATTTTGTGATAATTCATTATTTGTGCTCTTTGTTTTGTGTAATCATTTAACATGTGCATCTGTTCCATGTTTTAGCTGGACAAAGAAACTCTGACATCTGGTCCATCGGATGGTGTGATCAGGCATGAAATTCAATATGGCAACCATGGTTATTAAGGCGGTAAGGCGAGGTGAGGCGACCTACCCCCCTCACACCTTTTAAGCGGTAAGGCGTAAGGCGAGGCGACGCCTTACACGCATCATAAGGCGAAGAAAACGGAGTTCTGAGGACTAAATCAGAAGAATTCTAAAAGGGCAAAGGACTTAATTGTAATTTCGTAAAACTATGAAGACTAAATTGTAAAAATATCAAACCATTTAACCCTAACCCTAGCCGACCGCTGCTCTGCCCTTATCTCACAGCCGCTCCTCTCTCCTTATCGCACAGCCGCCGGCCGCTGCTCTCTCCTCCTCTCCTTATCTCACAGCCGCCTCTCTCCTCTCCGCCGCCGCGCTCTCTCTCTCTCCTCCTCGCCTCCCCAACTGCCGCCGCCGCCTCGCTCTCCTCCCAAGAGCCGCCACCGCCTCCTCTCTCCCTCCTCTCCCCAACTGCCGCCGCCGCCTCGCTCTCCTCCCAAGAGACGCCACCGAGGTCTCTCCTCCCCTGCTCCCCAACTGCCGCCGCCTCCCTTGCTCTCCTCCCAAGAGACGCCGCCGCCTCCTGCTCCCAAAAGACGCGCTGCCGCCACCCCTCGCTCTCCCAGAGGCGTCCCCGCCTCCGCCGCCCTAGGGTTCCAGCGCGCCGTCTAGGGTTCCAGGTAAGTCTTCTGGGGGTGTTTGGGGCGTCCGCCTTCGCCGTTTTCTCGCTTTTCTTCGCCCAACCGACGCCATACCGACGCCATGGGTTTGAGGCGACGCCATACACCCTCACGGCAAGGCGGCGCCGACGCCTTATGACCCATGGCCGCCTTACCGCCTAAGCGTCGCTTAAGCGACGCTTAGGCGACGCCTTAATAAGCATGATGGCAACTTTATTCCGGGTTAATCTTATTTGTATTTCTTGTTTTAACATCACATCCTTGGATTTTGTTTAGATTAGTGAGCATATTACCTAATAGGATAGTTCAACCACTTGCTGAGCATTCAGAGTACCCAATTGAGGCCCTTGGTATGCCCTATCCTTTTGTTTGTAAAACTAGGTGCAAGAAATAATGCATTCTGACTTGTTTACTGTGCTCTGCAGCTTTCTCAAATGATAGGAAATATCTGGTAGCATTTCACACGACAAAATGTTGAAGGTAGCATCCCCCGCCCTCTCTCTCTCTCTCTCTCTCATGCTCTGTGCACACTGCACAGCATATGAAATTAACATGTTGTACAGTATACAGTCTGTGGTTCTTTTCCCTCCTGTAATTATACTGTCACCTAACTAGGTTGTCTTATGCAGCTATGGGACTTACATGAACTCTTGAATGGTCCGCCATTGGTTCACGATGCGAGACTCGTGGAACCTGACAGTGATGACGATGAGATGGATGTTGACATGGAGCCGAGCTCATCAAAAGGTACCTTTGAACTTTGCTTCATTTTAAAGCATGTATTCCAGGACATAACGTTGCTATCATCAGTCCTTTTTCTTCCTGTTGCTTTATGTTTTTTCTTGCTTCTTTTTCTCTGGGATGAATTTAGGACCAAGGAGCAAAAAGACGGGCCAGAATCAAAGTTCAAGTAATTCCACTTCGGACTTCTTCGCAGATCTGTAGCTGAAACGCCGAAGCAGGCGGCTCCCGTCACATTCCTCTTTGTTTCTGCACCATCTTGTCAGCGATCATTGTCCAATGAAAACGCCGGTGAACAATTTTGAGCTCCACTTGACTCCCTCGGTGGCCGCGATTCTTTCCCGTCTGTTTTTCAAGTTGCAACGCTGGTTGAGAGTCTGTTCTTCAAGTTGTACGATTTTTGTTTCTGGAACGTACAAGCTGTATGGTATTAGAAGGGAAAGGTTGTATAGTATGGTTGTGGTGCAAGTTACGCTTGTATTGCACTTTGGGAAGCTTTGTGGCACGGCTTGTAGTGAGCGAGTCAAACGATAGAAATATTCCTATTGCAAAGAAACTGTCTCAACCGGTTGAATTGATTGATCCACCGAAGCACATTACGGCGCGCTTGAGTGAGTGATCTTCCAAGTTTGAGCTTTAGTAGAAGCTTGAGCAAGTTCGAGTCTGAACCTTGAGCTCCATTCAAGTAAACTTAATAACAGTTAAAAATAATTTAATATATATTAATTTTTAATAATAAGAAAAGTTCGTGTCTGACTCCAATAGAATTAATAACAGTTAAAACAATTCAATATGCACTAATTTTTAATAATAAAAAAGGTCAAACTCGATAAAAAATTAACATACATTAATATTTAAGTTCAAATCAAACCCTCACAAATTATTTGAGCTCGACTCGTTTAAAGATCGAGCCAAACTCGAATCAAAACGAGCCCTAGCGAGCTATTTCGAGCTCAACTTGTTGAAGCTTATGAGCTTAAGATCAAACTCAAGGTTAAACTAGAGTTTGAACTTAGGCTTAGTTTTTTTTTTGACTTATGGATTGTGACTTATGGCTTATTCTACAGTAACTAGCTTCCAAATGGTACGTTTTTTTTCAAGACGAGATCAATAAGAAGATTATAGTAAAAAGTGTACTCAGTTCAGATGTACTGTTCAAAATCATATACGACAGTTTCTCTTTACGTACTGTCTGTTACAAACAGTCATAATTCAAAATTTTAAATTATAAATTATAAACTGTCGGACAAAAAAACCACCCTTAGCCTTTTGCAAGCTTTTTTTATGGCCCTAACTGCGGTGGATTCCTGTCCTTCCCGCCCTCTGCCCGTTGACCGCTGGCCCCCGCCGCGACGCACCGAACCAGCGAGCCGCACGGGCGCACGAATCTCCGCGCGCCACGGACGCGCGCGGCCTCGCGGGATCCCACCGTCCCGGTCCCCATCGGGCATCGGCGCTGCGGAAATCGAATCTCTCTCTCTCTCCTCTCCCTTCGCATTCCTCCTGCCGTCCCGTGAGCGACCCTCTCCCCCCACATCTCTGCGCTGCCGCCGCCACTGCTACACCTCTCCCCGGCAAGCCTCGCGGGCGGCCAGGTAGGGGCTTCCACATCGCTTCCTCTCCTGGCCCGAGAATCCGGCGGTGCGCTTGGGTTTCGGGAGCCGTGAGTGTTCGCTGTATTGCTCGGGGGAGTGAGTGGGATTCGCCGGCTAACTAACCTACAGATCCGTATGCTCGCGAGCATAGGATCGCGTGCTGGTTATTCGGGGGTTCTGTTGGGTCTCTCAGGGTTGAATTGGGTGGGAAGAGCTGGAGGAGCTCTATTTTAGGAGAGTTGTTCGTTCCCCCTTCGAAATTAAGCATCTACGCGTGCTTTTATCCCCGGTGATTGCAAGCGTAGGGTGGAATTCGACATACGAACAAGTTGGATCTGACCTGCTTAAATAGAACAGCGAGCTTTGATTGATAGCGGTGCGTGTAATTTGCGTGTGAATTTCGTTGCAATTGCCTTCTTTTCCTGTAGTTTGGTTTGATAAGGTGGATGATGGAGGGGCCCGGCAAAGATGGTAACCCTTTGAAGAATTACCGGATTGGCAAGACCCTGGGGATCGGCTCGTTCGGGAAGGTGAAGATTGCGGAGCATATAAATACTGGCCACAAGGTGGCAATCAAGATCCTCAACCGTCGCAAAATCAAAAGCATGGAGATGGAAGAGAAAGGTTGGTAATTTGGTTTGTGCTGTTGAGCTTATCGAGTGAGTGTGGAGTTTACTATTCCGTATATATGTGCAAAAATTCTCCACGGCCACTCCATGTTCCCACATGACGCATAATTAGGCTTTCAAGGGATGTCCGACTATCTGGTATGTATTAATATAGTAGGTTGCTCGTGTAGTAACTGAAGTTCTCATAAGTTAAAATTTGGCACGATATTATTCTTCTATTAACATATACATAGTAGACAGTTGTTTTTTATCTTTACGTTGATGTAGGACATTATTGTTGACATGAACAAGCAGGCAAACCGTGTGCATGCTGTTGTTTGTCAATGTCGTAAAAAAAATTAAATGCTTAAGTATGAAGCACAGCAAATGCTCTCATTTGTGATTATATATCTGTCATTTTTCTTCATCTTTCACGTTATCATATGTAAGGATGTATTTGCATATTTATTTCCTTTGTAGTATTGGCAGGAATAAATAGTTAAGATGCAACCTTGAGCTTGTTTTCCACTCCACCAATTATCTCTTACCTTCTACTTTTGTTTGTATCTTATTTAGTTGTTTGGTCTTAAGGTGAAGCACTCCAGTTGAAGGTTTTGCGTTGTTTTTCGCAGTGAAAAGGGAGATCAAGATATTAAGGTTATTCATGCACCCACATATCATCCGCCTTTATGAGGTGATAGATACACCAGCTGATATTTATGTGGTTATGGAGTATGTTAAGTCTGGCGAATTGTTTGACTACATTGTTGAGAAAGGTAGGCTACAAGAGGGAGAAGCTCGCCACTTTTTTCAACAGGTGATCTCTCTGTTATTGTCCCGAGCCCTTTATTCTGAAGATTCTATTCAACATCCTAGTATCTAGAATTTAGCTTAATCTGTTTACTCTTCTGTTTATCACTTCTGTTGATGTTATATCAACAATGGAATGAGAACTATAGTTTGCTAGAAAACTGCAGATCCTGTAAGGAACTTTATCATTCCACTCAGGTCGTTGAATGTGATAGAGTACTTTCTTTGGTGTACAGATCATTTCTGGTGTTGAATATTGCCATAGAAACATGGTGGTGCACCGTGATCTAAAGCCAGAGAACCTTCTATTGGATTCTAAATGCGATGTTAAGATTGCAGATTTTGGGTTAAGTAATGTTATGCGTGATGGCCACTTTCTTAAGACAAGTTGCGGCAGCCCAAATTATGCAGCTCCTGAGGTATACATCGTTGAACTATTTGCATATAGAAAGGAGTGCATTGCATCAATGTAGCCTTCTTTCCAGTCTCTATGGTGTCACACTGTATAATATATTTTTCTTTTGTTTAGGTGATATCTGGTAAGCTATATGCTGGGCCTGAAGTTGATGTGTGGAGTTGTGGTGTTATTCTTTATGCTCTTCTATGTGGTACTCTTCCATTTGATGATGAGAACATACCGAACCTTTTTAAGAAAATAAAGGTTAGCAAATATCTGTGGAGTTTTCATTACAAAGGCACATTGCTACTTGCTTCTACTGATGTAGAGCTCATTATATATTTTGTCATTTTAGGGTGGAATATATACCCTTCCCAGCCATTTATCAGGTTCAGCAAGGGATTTGATTCCGAGAATGCTAGTTGTCGACCCTATGAAGAGGATCACCATTTGTGAAATCCGTGGACATCCATGGTTCGAAGCTCAACTCCCACGCTATTTGGCTGTGCCTCCTCCGGATACTGCACAACAAGTTAAAAAGGTATAATTTGCACTCTGCATTGGTTCCTATAAAATCAAACTTTGTATTATTTGCACTGTAGAGTCAGCTGAACTATGTTTAGAATGGTGTTTCTTTGGGTGGTGTTGTGCTAAATATTCCCCTTGTCTCTTTAGGTCGCTATGACATTGTTGTACTGTTGATATCTTCTTCCTTTTTTTTTTTGGTATTAGCTTGGTTAATTTGATTAGATGGATAGGATGTGGCCAACATTTCTCTTTATGTTTTCTGTTGTATTTTTTAACTTTAGTTGTTTTCTGGGGTAGTACAGTAGCTTTCTGTGTTGTGTGATTGTGTGATGCTATGCATAGGAGTGCTTACTGCTTGTTTTGATGGTTATTTGGGAATGGAATCAATTTTGCAATCCTGAGTTCCCATTTGGGAGGCTGGGAGCCTTTTTTTGGGGTCATGTATTGCTTCATTTAAATCTTCAGATAATGAGTTGGATTTGCTTCCTGTTTTGTAGATTGATGAAGAAACTCTTGGTAAAGTCATCAGTTTGGGGTTCGACAAGAACCAGTTGGTCGAATCAATTCAAAGTAGATTGCAAAATGAGGTACTTCTTTTGCACTCTGTTGTCTGCATATGCCTTCAGTTACTGTAATGATGGTGACTGATTTATCTGTGCAGGCAACTGTTGCATATTATTTAATTTTGGATAATAGGAATCGTACAACCAGTGGCTATCTTGGAGCTGAGTATCAAGAAGCTATGGTGAGTTGCTGAAGTCTGTTTTCTGTATCCCTTGATACTACTTTGCTTTGCTGAGTGCTGCATATGTTGCTACATGTATTGCTTTTTGTATTTTAATTTAAATCCTTACTAATTTGATGTTTTGATTCCCTTGGCAACGAGGACTCTTCATTCTCTCGCATAAATCCAAGCGAAACACAAAGTTCAGTACATGGAAATCAGCAACAATTATATATGGAATCTCCAGTTGGCTTGAGGCCACATTTTCCAGCTGAGAGAAAATGGGCTCTTGGGCTTCAGGTAATCTGATTTCAGGTTGCCTCTGTTGTTTTTGTTAAGCTCTTGCTTCGTCCATTTTAATCAACATTTTTGTATTTATTTTGACAGTCTCGAGCACATCCAAGAGAAATAATGACTGAAGTGCTCAAAGCTCTTCAAGAACTGAATGTCTATTGGAAAAAGATTGGACACTATAACGTGAAATGCAGATGGAGTCCTGGTTTTCCTGGTCAAGATAATATGATCCATAACGATCATAACTTCAGTGCAGAGTCTATTGAAACTGATGACCTGGGGGACAAGTTAAATTCAATCAAGTTTGAAGTTCAGGTAATCTGCAATCGTTTCCCTTATGCTTCCATTAAAATTAAAAGTAATATTCATTGAAGAGTTGATAGAAATATGGCCCTGTGATGCATGGCTACTTCCGAGTGACTTTATATCTGATGGTTAAACAGTGTAGGAACTTTGTTAGTTGTTAGAATGCCAATCCGGATTGTTTACTAGCAGTCCCTTGCATTTTCATGTCCCTGTATACACAAGGTTTTTGCTGTTCACGTATCCAGATAGCATTTATTTAAATGATGGAATAGGCACGAATCTTGTACAATTGGAATCGTACTTCTCATTGTTCACATTACATGCATTCCTCCTGTTTCCTTCCGTACGTTTGCTCTTACGAAAGTCCACTTAATGCTGGCATGCCTCCCCTCAATGCATATTTATAGTTGTCGATCTTATAAATATTGAATCACATTTCTCTTTATTAATATCACATCTTACTTTTTGTTTCCATATGTCTAGTCCTTTGGTTGTGCACTTCGATGATGCCAGTGTGCCTCCACTCAGACGCAGCTTTACACGTTTCACGAATCTTACACAACTGGAACCACATTTTCTCTTTATTTGTATTGCATGCATCCTTGTTTTCGTATTTCTGATGGTGCAATTGATGCTGAATGGTCACCTTTCGATGCAGCTTTACAAAACAAGAGATGAAAAATACCTCCTCGACTTGCAAAAGGTCAGTGGACCGCAGCTTCTCTTTCTGGATCTATGCGCGGCTTTTCTAGCTCAGCTGAGAGTCCTTTGATTCCGATGTGCCGGCTTTCCAGTTCCAGTGGTTGCATTCCTTGCAGTTCACTAGAGTAATATTGAATCACTCTCACAAGATGTAAATGGTAAGCTTTCTCCAGTAGATCAAGTTTCTGGAGTACGTAAGACATGCGAAGCTGTCGTTCTTATTTTCGACCGCTATATGCTGAACCAGACCTGGGTGGGCAAGAAGCTACTGCCCTCAGGTTCTTTCCGGCTGCCGTCAAAGGCTCTAGGATACAGTAGTAGGATCAATCCCTGGGACATACTGTTTCCTTGCAAGTGGTTTTACTGGCCTTATGTCTCCATCTACATGAATAATTTCCGCTATTGCTATAACTAATGAAAGCTGAGCTGTTGACGGGCCACAGGTGATCTTATTTCAAGTTATTTGGTTATTACTGTTTATAAACTCCGTTCGCACCCTCTTTGGAGGTAAAGCAGATGTTTTCCTTGTCTAATCACTTTTGCATCCATTGATTGGCTGAGTAGTTTGGTAAAGCAATTATCATTCGGACCTGTTACAGCACGACACGTCCATGCTGTGCACCATGGGGCTCATGGCTTTTTTGACTGTGTGTTTCAGTTTGTGGTTTCGGATTGAAATTGTACTATAATGGTTGATAAATTTTCTGAGAAAAAAAGTTGAGAAAAAACAAATAAAAAAAGAACAGTGCTTCTGTGCTTTTCTTTATAACAAAAATAGCACTAATCTCAAAGTAAATAAAGAGGTAAGTAATATCTTGAGGAAATTGCGCTTAGCCGTAGGTATATCGTCATTAGTTTCATAAAACCACATGTTTAGCCAAAACTTTCATTTAACCACATGTTCTTTGATTCATTGGTACGTTTTACCCTAACCTCATGACATAGCTCGAGTATGAGGTGAACAACATGGAGGATAGACGATTATGTCTGACAAAAAGGTGTGTGCCTAACAATCATTCTTTTTCGATTGTTATTATATCATGCATGTTAAGGAGATAGAGATAGAGTTGTATTAGGAGATAGAGTTTGGATTCTATTCTATATATGTCTTATCTCTATATGGCATATTAGGAGATAGAGTTTGTATTCTATTTCATATATGCCTTATCTCTATATGGCATATCCTCTTGTACTCTTCTATATATATGACCCTTTGGGTCTCATATCAATACACACACAATATTCATAACATGGTATCAGAGCCTAGGTTCCATACATAGTCTCCGTTCGTCTTCCGCTGTCGCTGCCCCCGGGAGAATCGATCTCTCCTGGGGGCGACCATCTTCTCGACGCCGTCGCCGACGCTGAGAGCCACCGTTGCCTGACCACCACCCGTCAGCCGCCGCCTGGCTGCCCAGTGGACGAAGTGGACAACTCCGTGGCTATTGCGGTTGGAGAGCCCAAGCTCTCTGTAGCAGAGCCGATAGCAGGAACCAATCTTTCCAACAGAAAGATCATCCACGGAGGAGTGCGGCAACAAAATCCCAATCGTCCATGGCCGTCGTTGTGCGCGATCAATCCTTCCAACCGTGTCGTCTCCGCTGACCGCAGCAGCGACAAGTCGTCGCCACTTGCCATTGCATGGCCAGTAGGTCGTCGCCGACCGACCCATTGCTCCGCAGTCGTCGCCAAACCATTTCGCCTGCCGCAGTTGTCGCCCACCCGCCCACGCCCCTCGGTAGTCACCGAAACGACCCATTGCTCCTCGGCCGTCGCCGAACTTCTTGCCGCCGCCTCCTCGTCTCCGGCCCGGCGTGGCGTCCTTCTGTTGCATGGCCTCTACCTCCATGGGTGGCCGTCGGCTATTCAGGCGTGCGGGCTCATGTGGCCTAACCACACCGCCTTTCGGCCAGCGGCGCCCGGGCGACCACCGAGGATCCTTCCGTCCAACACGCCGTGTGACGGGCCCCTCGCCGTTGGCGTCGAAGGCCACGCTCTCGAGCCTGCCCTGGCGTCAACGGGATCGGCTCGACGTCGCCTCCCGCCTCTTCAAGACTTGCGTCGCGCTGCGAGTCCGGCCGACAGAGCGCGCCGCGGCGACGGCCGCGAGCACGAGGATAGTCACGCCCGGCGAGATCCGTCGCCTGCCGTCCTCTCCGGATCGGCTTCCTTGAGGTCGGTCGTCGCCGATTCCGCTCGACTCACTGCGTCGCTCTGCAAACTCAGCTCGTCGAGGTCGGTAGTTGCCGACCCCGCTCGACTCCACCGCCGCTCCGCCGTCTTCGCCCGAAACTACAGTCCACCTTGTCTGCGTCGGCTTTCTTGCGGATCCGTGCCATTGTCCATGGTGCTGCCGCCGCGGCCGCCTGAGCCCGCCAGATCCGGCCGCCTCGGCCTTACCTGCCGTCTCTCGCCGCCGCCGCGCTTCGCGATGGCTCGCAGTGCTCGCCGCCCTCCATTTGCCTTGAGGCGTCGGCCTCTCCGCCGTCGATCCGGCCTCCGCGTCGCTGCCTTTTCCGTCTTCGCGTTATTTTTTGTCGTGAGTCTTCCGTTGCGTCCATTCAAAATCCGTAGTTTTTAATTTTTAGTTCGTCTCAACCGTGCGAGTCCACCAATTTATTGTCAGTCATAGAAGTGTAGGAATTTTATTTTGCATGGCAACAGCCGCCGCTCTATTCTCTGAGCCGCGTCGCTTCTTCTGCACCGCGCCTCCGTTGCGCTTCTTGTGCATTGCGCCGCCGCCGTCTCGAGCTTCGATCTGTAGTCATACTTCTATCTATTCCTCTTGACTTGATTTGAGTTTATTCCAAGGTCGCACGCATAGCGACGACATCATCAAGACTCGGACTTCGGATTTTTCTTGTTTTAATGTCAACTCCTTTTTTTTTCAAATGCAACGCTATTGCATACGCCTTGCATTTGAGAGGGGTGTTAAGGAGATAGATATAGAGTTGTATTAGGAGATAGAGTTTGGATTCTATTCCATATGTCTTATCTCTATATGGCATATTAGGAGATAGAGTTTGTATTCTATTTCATATATGTCTTATCTCTATATGGCATATCCTCTTGTACTCTCCTATATATATGACCCTTCAAGTCTCATATCAATACACACATAATATTCATAACAATGCAAACATTCATTGATATTTTTAGCTTTTTGTCTTTAATTATTTACTGTACGATATGGTTTGCTTTCAACAAACAATACAGATTTGCTTTCAGAGCTTGACATGCACACTTTTCCTTGTCATTTTCATCAGGACCACTCTCATGTTATTTCCAATTCCTGTTGAAGCCATTGTATTCGGTGTCAGGAGTTAGGAAGCAGCTGAACTCGCACATCCTGCATTACAAAATACCGCATATGTATTGGGAAGATACTTGCCATCCCCATCCGGGTAAACTCAATCAGTAAGAACGTCACATAAACCTCAGACTAGAACCATAACAACTTCTATCGAAAACCAATCGTCAGATACACCCCCCTATGTAGTTGCTCTCTTCATGTACGAATCGTAAGGTACAACACAGGATCACATGGTAGCTGGACCGAATAAAATAGCAATGTGCCAGACTGACGGCCAGTTGGTCCAGATTTTCTAGATTATTTTGCCTGACATGGAAGCATCCGATGGAACACTGTTTTCTAATCACAGACACCCAGTCCACGTACTTCAGAGATGTGCGTGCTCTGTGGATGATTTGGACCCTATAAAAAAGCATTTCACTTCTTACGCCGAATATTTCCCTGTACGTGCGCGCGTATGTGCCGTGAGATCC
Organism: Bonia amplexicaulis; assembly: GCA_036346245.1. Lineage (NCBI taxonomy): Eukaryota > Viridiplantae > Streptophyta > Magnoliopsida > Poales > Poaceae > Bonia > Bonia amplexicaulis. The sequence continues at coordinate 16,866,665 of CM070737.1, read as the reverse complement.
GAGTTAGGTCTGGTGAACTGTGTTCTTCAAACTACCATCACTGTCCATTTACAATATTTCTCATTGAGTCACTTTCTTCTAATAATGCAGCAGGCCCAAAGAAATAGACCGTGTCGTTTGCGTAGCCTGCGTTGTGCGGTCCCTTGCTGCAGCGAGAGGAAATGAATTCTTTAATATACGGTTGCGTTGCACTCTCACTCTCTCTCTTCCTCGTGTAATGGCAGTCACGTTCGCAATATAGTTAGTACCATGGTGAAAATTAGTGTATATTTAAATTATTTTAACTGTTATTAAGTTTATTAGAGCCGAACTTGAACTTAAAATTTTCTTATTATTAAAAAATAATGTATAATAAATTATTTTAATTGTTATCGAGCTTCACCGAGTCGAGCTTGATCTTAGGTTGAACCGAGCTCGAGCTCAGATTCAAACTCAGACCCCAACTCGAACTCAGCTCAAGTTTCTACCAAGCTCGAGCCTGAAAGACTAAGCTCGCTCGAGTTCGACTTGTTTACAGTCCTATACAGGCTGCGTTTGTGCCGTCGTGCCGTGTGACCGCTCTGGTTTGGTTAAGCGATGTAATTACCCCTCACTTAGGTCTGTCCTTTAATTTGTCGCAATTCGCAACCAAGAAGTATTACGTGACAATGATAGAAAACAGGAGACATGAGGTGGCACGCTGCCCTCCTAATCCTGGAGAAGCAACGTGCAGCTTTGCATGGACAGCGTGGGGCAAATGCGCGTTACCCAATCCGGGATCCCAAACCGCGCACGCCAGTACGCCGCTACGGCCGCAGCTCAAAGTTAACGTTGAATCTAGCTAAAAAGAGCACAAGCATGGTACGCCCGAAACGAAACAAAACAGCCCAAGGAAATCGCAACCGGATATTTCAGCTTTTAAAAACTGTTTTTTTAATTTTTTTATATATTTTTAAGATAGAGTCTACTAGTTGTTGTAGTATATAGTATAATAACTTTATTTATATCAATAAAAATCACACATAAATATCTTTCTCTTTGTAAACTTCTCTACGAACTATTACTATTTATAGATAAAACTAAAACCATAATGGGGTCGTAATCTCCTTGTCCCTGTCGATCCACGTCGACCCGGTCAGGCCATTATCCCCATTCCTCACCTCCCCAATCTATACTGTTGAGAAACCGTCGCTGGCGAGTCCAGTCCGATCGTTTTCTTTTATACAAAAAAGATGATCAAACACAAATAATGCAAATAATAAATTAAATACACAAAGAGATAGGGGGATAACTCCTGTCTTTCAGGCCCTGTACAAGTACAAGTTCTTCACAAGTACAAGTTTACAATGATTAAGACCCCGTATTTATAGACTAAGCGGGGGTTGCCCACTAATGGGCCAGGCTTGCAAGCCCAGGCCCAGGTTTCCCAACACTCCCCCTTGCGCACTCATCCGACGCGTTCATGCCTCATCAAAACTCCATAAAAACCCAGTGGAATAAATTTGGAGAAAAAAATACATGATACATGTTATATTGTGCTGCACGAATTGCCTCATTAAAAATCTTGGTTGGGAAAATTCAAAAAAACTCGTCAAGGAAAAAGAGTACAATCCACCCAATTTCATTTAATTTACAAGATTTATTCTCTGGTTACTCGATCTTCATGATCAAGTTTTAATAGTAAACTCGAAAAGAATCCCCCCTGAGTTCTGCACTTCTCTAAGTCTCATTATTCCAATTCACGTACACATCTTTTAAAACTAGATGCTAAAAGTGGCTTAGTGAATAAATTTGTAGGATTTTCACACGAGTTAGTATGCAATACCTTAATTTCATCCATCTTTTGCAATTCATGAGTATAGAAGAACTTGGGTTGATATATTTTATAAGATAACTCTTTACGTAGCCCGTCTGCACTTGTGCAACGCAAGCTGTATTATCTTCTTATATAATTATAGGAGCTTGCACGATATTCAACCCATATGACTAGTGAATATGGTGAATCATTCGTCGAAGCTATGCACATTCTCATGCGGCTTCGTACAACGCTATGGTTTTCGAGTGGTTCATCGAAGTCGATACATGACTTTGTTTAGACAATTTTCATGAAATTGTAGTCCCACCACATAAGAATACATAGCTTGTTGTGACCTAGTTGTATGTGGGTTTGACAGGTACTTGGCATCTGTATAGCCAGTCATATTCAGGTCTTAGTTCTTTCTATAGAATAGTCCAAGATCTTTGTTTCTTTGGAGATATCGAAAAATGTCTTTTATTCTCTGTCAATGCCTTTTGGTAGGTTCTGCACTATGCCTTACTAATAGGTTTAAGACAAATGCAATGTCTGGTCTAGTCCAGTTTGCTAAATACATAAGTACTCCTACTGCACTTAAGTATGAAAATTCTGGTCTCAGGACTTTCTCTCCCTTTTCCCTAGGTCGGTATGGATCCTTGTCTTATTGTAAAGATCTCCCGATCATCGGTACTTTCGATGGGTGCGCCTTTTCAAAGTCGAATATTTTTAACACCTTTTGAGTGTATGCAAATTGATGCACTAAAATCCCTTCAGGGGTATGCTCAAGCTGCAAACCTAAGTAATACTTGGTTTTACCCAAATCTTTCATTCCGAACTCTGACTCCAAGTAAAAGGTTGCTTCTTTTATATCTTCTAGGATTTCGATGATATTCATATCATCTATATCTACTGAGATTAGACAAAATCCATTCTGGAATCGTCGTATAAATACGCAGGGACAATCATCATTGTTCGTGTAGCCCTTTTTGCGTATAAAGTCACTTAAGTGATTATACCACATTCTGCCTGATTGCTTAAGTCCATACAGTGATTTTTTGAGTTTCACATTGTACAGTTTCTATTTGCTTTGTCTTGGTTTGGGACAGGGATACCTTCAGGCACCTTCATGTAAATGTCTGAGGTATGCAATTACCACATTCATCAATTTCATTTCTAAATTCAGGTTTACTGCCATTAAGATTAAATATCTAAATATAATACCACCCATGATCGGGGAATATGTTTCTTCATAATCAACTCCTGAACGTTGAGTGAAACCTTGTGCAACAAGTCTTACTTTATATCGTACAACTTCATTTTTCTCATTCCTCTTTCGAACAAATACCCACTTATGCCCTATGGGGTGCACATGGCGAGGCGTGCGACTTACAAACCCAAACATCTCTCTTTTGTTCGGAGATAATAATTCAGATTCCATTGCCTTTTTCAATCCTCCCAATCTGATCTGTTGCAAATAAAGTAGCTATAAAATATCCTGTCAATGAGCGATGCAGACTCTGGATCAAGATCGATAATTATGGTAATTTTATTTGCAAAATAAATATCAATATTGGCTATTGTCCTATTCATGAATTTTCCCATGTGCACATATTTTATAGCTACTTCATTATGGATTGATTCTTCTTGTGCTTGTACCTGCTCACCGCTTCTTTCAGTTATGGGGCAAGTCCATTTAGTTTTTTAGTTCTGATGTGTGTGCACATATCCATGCTGGTTGCTCCCTCTATAGGAATGTTCAAATCCGATATGCCTTTCATTGAAGGTGTCATACTGGTGTCAGGTCTCAACTAGATCCCCTTCTGATTCCGGGGAATTTCAGTTATTTGCTGTGTCAAGTCCTTTTTATTCTTTTTCACCAGACGTCCCCGGTTAGTTGGGATTCGAGGGGCCGGAGTTCTCGTCTTTTATTCTGAGGCCTCTGAACGGGATTAGGAATATCTTTAATTTTCTTTGGTATTTCAACCCTCTCTAATGCATTGCGTGTAGACACATGTGACTTGGTCACGCTCTTTAAATCACTAAAGTGATCAAACAGTTGATTTGCTAATGCTTACAAGTCAATGATCTTCTGGACTTCTCTATTTGCATTACTAGTGCGCGGGTTATGTGCATGGATTCCCATGGCTTGCCACGTAACTTTCTGATATTTTTCATCAAGGGTTGATTCCCCCTAATATTAGAAAACTATCCTCATCATATATACTATCAGCGAAACAGGCGGTATGCAAATCTCCTATCATGGGGTTCAAATATCTGATTATGGATGTTGTCCCATAACCAACGTATATCCTAGACTTTCGGAGAGGGTCCATTGCAGTACGCTATGGAGGGGGTATAAGTACATAAATCTTGCACCAAAACCTACGGAGATGAGAAATTTTCGGTGCTGACCATTGCGCTAGTTGCAAAGGTGAATAGATGTTGTATGCCGATGGTCTAAAGTTGATGAGAGTTGCTGTATATAGGACTGCGTGTCCCCAACATATAGTTAGTAAATTACAATTCTTCAAAAGCGGTCGAGCAATAAATTTAATTCTCGAAATTAATGCTTCTGTTAGTCCATTCTGGGTGTAGACATGCGATTCAGAGTGCTCAATTTTAATTCATATTGCCATGCAATAATCATCAAATGTTTTTGAAGTAAATTCTTCAGTGTTACCCATTCTGATTAACTTTATATGATGATCAGGAAATTTTTTTTAATTTGAATTATCTGTGAGATTAGCCTTGCGAAAGTATGGTTTCTCGTAGATAATAAACACATGTGCGACCATTTTGAAAAAGCATCGACGAGTACCATAAAATATTTAAATGACCATGGTAGTGGCTGTATAGGTCCGCAAATGGCTCATTGGATGCGTTCCAGGAATGTAGTGACTTCATCCTTCACTTTTAAAGTAGAAGGTCTAGTAATGAATTTCCCGGTAGCACATGCGAGGCACACAAAATCTTCTTGATTCAGAAAATTCGTTACATCGATATTACGTCCCTGTGAATTGTTAATTATATTTCTCATCTTCATAAGACCTGGGTGCCCTAGTCTATCATGCCAGAGACATAAGAGTTCAGACCTTCTAAATATTGTTTCCAGGGCAGTATAGGCTGCGGGTGCCTTAATATTCTTGTAAAATAAATTTATTGTAGGTAAATATGCATAAAATAAATCTACTATAGGGAAATTTACTGCAGGAAGAGTATAGGAATATATAAATTACAGCAGGTAAATATGCATAATAAATTAGACAATGGTACGAAAGATTCTCGTAATGTTTTAGATTTTTATGTGTATTTTCTATAAATTTTACTGTTGATTTCAGTGATTAAGGGCAATTTAAATAATTATGATTAATCAAAACAGTAAATAAATACAGAAAGTCATAGAAAGTAATAATAACAGTGCTAAACATGCTTCAAATGTTAAAACAATCTATAATTTGAATTTTCGAGGTCCTTTTATGCTGCAATATGAATTTTTAGTGAATTCTGCAGTTTCTAAGGGCTTATTCGCTAATTTTTAGTTCCGAGAAAATTTTTTGTGTAATTTTCAGAAAATCAGGGGCCTATCCAAAAATTCGGAGGACCCTCTTGCATTTTTCCGATTTCGAAGGGTCCTTTTGCAAATCTCGGGCGCCGTCCACCCCCATTTTATTTCTCTTTTTCTCCCGAACTGGGGCAAATTCCCCGGCCCATTCGACCCAAGCCAACCGATTAAGGGTGAAGGGGTAGGGTTTCCCCTACCCCTATTCATACATGGTGGTGATGGGAAGCCAATGCCCCTGCGGAGCGGCGGCTAAGCGCATGGCCATTGTCGTGGCGGCGTCGGGCGGGCAAGCGGCGGCGGGCAAAAGCTGGAGCGGCCGGCGGTGCGGCGGAGCTTCGGGCGGTGGCGCCGGAGGCGGTGCATCTAGTCGGCGGTGCTCGGAGCAACGCATGCGGCAGCGGCGCTCGGAGGCGGTGCATCCGGGTGGCAGTGCGACTTAGGCGGCGGCCGCCGCCATGCGGATCTAGCGGTGGTGCTCAACGCAAGGTCGGGTGGCGATGGCCATGCGGGGCTCCGGCGGTGGCGGTGGCGGTCGTCGCGGTTACTGGCCGGCGGCGGCGGCACGTCTGGCTGCGCTTCGGCGGCCGCGTGCGGCGGCATGGATGGGCGGCGTGATGGCCGGCGGCACGTTCGACCGCGTGCGGGTGGCTCAGACGAGCGACACGATGGCTCAGGTGACCGTGTGGGTGGCCGGCGGGGTGCGGGCCAGTGCATGCGGGCGGATGGCCGGTGGTTCGTGCGACACATACGGGCGGCACGTGTGTGTTCTTTTTTTAATCTACATTGCAATCAAAATATACTCTTTTGCAAAAATCTACCGATCAGCTTGGCCGGTGGCTCCAAGTCTGCTTGCGGTGGATTTAGAGCGGATTTGCACCGTAGAAAATAATCTAGAAAGTAAATTTTACGAAATTTAAAGTGATTTAGATATAGGCAATTCAATCTATGAGTGCTTCGATGGTTACCTTTATCTACCAAAGCTATTCGTGCTGATAACGTGTTGAGAAACCGTCGTTGGCAAGTCTAGTCTAATCATTTTCTGCTATATAAAAGAAATAATTAAACATAGGTAATATAAATAATAGACAGACTAAATAGTGAGAGATCCACTAATAAGCCAAACTTGCATATCCAGACTCAGACCAGACTTCCCAACACATACCACTATTATTATCACACATACCCCCATTTCTCTGTCCTTTCCCCATTCGATCCGCCGCCTCCCCTCTTCGACTCTATTCGCTGCCGAATCCCGATTCGCGAACCCTGGCGAGCTAGCCGACGAGAGAGCTCTCGGATCCGTGGTGTCTCTTGCGCATGGAGATCTCGTTCGAGGCGTGGGAGGGGGTGCAGCGGCAGGGCCAGGACCTCGCGGACCGCCTCGCGCAGGGGTTCACGGGCCTGCTCCATGCGCCGCCGCAGTTCCCCTGGCCCCCCGCGTCGCACAAGCGGATGCCCTTCGAGATCGACCTCCCCGTCGTCCCCTTTGGCGCCTCTCGAGGGGCCGAGAAGGGCTTCTTCCCCGCCGAGGCCGTCGCCTCCGTCATCGACATCGGCGGGAGGCTCGGGCAAGCCGGCGCCGAGATTGGGGCCTCCGTGGGCGGGGCCGTGCAGCACGCCGTGCGCCAGCTGCCCGTGCCGTTCCGGAACGGCCAGATCCGGCGGCGGAAGCTGCCGCCGTCGCAGGCGCCGCCGCCCGCGGCTGCGGTGGGTAAGGGGGCTGTGGGGCTGACCGTGGAGAGGGCTGTGGACAGGTGCCCCCTCGAGGCGGCTGCCGCGGCTGCAGCCGCAGCGACTGGGAGTGCCGCCGCGTCGACCGTCAGTGGTGTTGCGGGCGGGGACGACTTGGATGAGGAGGATGAGGGATTCGGCTGCGAGATTGCGACTTTTGGAAGCTTTAAGAAGGCGAAGGTACGATTCAACTAGTAGTTCTATTATGGATTTTGGCATGTCGTGATGTTCTCTATCGATTTTAGATCACAGCCTTAATTTAGGGTTTCCTGCCGTTAAAAGTTCAAAAATTGATGTTTTTGTTCCACTAGTATATAAGTGGTATTTGTCTTGATATATCATTGGTTTACATGTCTCTACCGAATTTGTATAGGGCCATGATACTTGGAGGGATTTGGTAACTGAGTTGTGGTCTTGTTGACTGTTTTCATCATGGATTTGATACCCTTTGGAAGGATTCCACACCTTAATTCGTAAATTGAAGCCACGATTTTGCATGTGCAGTTAAACTTACAAATTTTGAAGTAATCAATTTGTTTGGCTTGTGTGATTTACATTATCTCTGCTAAGCTGAATTTATGTTACCTTGACTGACAACGTAACAATTGGATTTGATACCCTTTGGAAGGATTTCACACCTTAATTTATAAATTGAAGCCATGATTTTGTATGTGCAGTTAAACTTACAATTTTTTAAGTAATCAATTTGTTGGGCTTCTGCGATTTACATTCTCTGCTAAGCTGAATTTATGTTACCTTGACTGACAACGTAACAATTAACTCTTCTCTTGATCATTATATTCAGGGTACTGTAAATATTTCAGCGACATATAATACCCGGAACAATGATACAGAGAGTTCTGTTGTTGCACGTGGGGATCTCTGGAGGGTAGAGGCATCACGCAGCAGTTCAACTTCTGTAAATGATAGCTCGCCTCTTTACCTTATTCAATTGGGACCTTTACTATTTGTTCGAGATTCTACACTTCTTTTACCTGTTCATCTATCAAAGCAACACCTGCTTTGGTATGGTTATGATCGCAAGGTATGCATATCCTTTCTATCGCCTTGTCCCCACACGTGAAATTCTTATGAGTCAATAACTGATTTATCTATAATTTTGTATTGGGCTTATGTTTGGTCGAAATTTGTGGTCTCTTTGTTTTGTTATTTCCTTATTGTTTCTCTTGAATCCACTGAAAATGATATTTCCGTTACAGAATGGAGTGCATTCCCTTTGTCCAGCTATTTGGTCAAAACATAGGAGATGGTTGATGATGTCGATGATGTGCCTTAATCCAGTAGCTTGTGTAAGTATGAGATATAATTTTATTGTGTTTTCTGCATACTATAATTACTCTCGTATGCTGTTACTTGTTAGATTGAGCTTATTTGTAAATCACCAATACTTAATACTAATAATATTAAAGCAATTGAGTTGCAGAGTGACTCACTGACATTTCCAGGGTGCTTTTCCTTGCATTATGTAGTTGTGCAATCGAAGGGTACATGCTGGCACGGTTCTTTCTTGTAGGGATTGCTTTTTTCGTTCACAATGTTGTAACCATGCTTTCAAATTTATTAACAGGCATAACCTTAGTAATTATATGTTTATCTGTTGATAGAGTATTGATATTATCTAGCAGAGTAACATGGCTTTTGTGGCAGTCCTTTATGGATTTGCAGTTCCCTAATGGGCAACTAACGTATGTTGCTGGAGAGGGGATAACGGCAAGTGGTTTTCTTCCATTATTTGGTGGGTTGCTTCAAGCTCATGGGAAATATCCAGGAGAAACAAGACTGAGCTTCTCTTGCAAGGTTAGTTTTTCCAATTTATTTCTCTATATTAGTCACTTGTGATATCAGCAATTTTTAGTGTGTGATCTATTAAGTCAATTGTTTATACCAATGAATTGTGAGCTTCTGCAAGGTTGCAGTTCCCTGCTTATGAGAATTGTACTAGTGTCGTATGGAACAATGGTGATATGCTTTAAGCATTTGACCATTGACTAGTTTCATCGTAGCTAATCAGTGTCTGATTAGAAACCTGTTGTAACATTTATTGACAATATCACAACCTATTAATGGGAATGCACTGCATGCTAACGTGTTCTGGTTGCATATGAGTTCATTTTATCATATAAAGTTGCACACATGTTTGCAAATACATGTCCATTTTTATTTTATTGGAGTTCTTGTTATGACACAGTCTAGTCTGTATTATTTTTTCTGTTACCTTGATCTTTTCATGTTCTTGATAACAAACTTTAATCTCTCTAATTTCTGTTGCAATATGTTCATCCAATGTTAGTAAAGACTTCTTTCACCTGTGGTAACATTCAACCTTGCTACCTTTTTTGACTTTTTTAAAGAACAAGCGAGGCACAGGGTTCACTCCTATGTTTCAATGGCCTGACAAGTCTCTTTTGTTCGGAGTTACTCAAGCCTTAGCATGGAAAAGATCTGGCCTTATGGTGAGGCCCAGCGTACAAGTCAGGTAGTTACTCAAAGCTTTTGGACAGTTATGAAGCATTTTTGTTGACACCTCTTAACCAAGCATTTTGTAAGCTGTTGAGTATAAAGTGAATGGCAATTGCTTTGCATTTTTCTACTCTGTTAACCTTGTTGATATGATGCTAAAAGCATGCACTGTTGCATTTGATTTTGTTAAATGAAGAGCTGTGATAGTTTTGGTGATGGTGGGATCTTTTGTTGCTAATGATAATGATTTTGATAAATGTTGTTTAATTGACCTATTGTAGAGATAATGCTGATTCGCAGCCTTGCATTGTTATAGATATCACAATCCACTGGACAAGTCGAAAAGACTCTTTGAGTACCTATTTTTGTTATTTTTGTCACTATGTAGAACACAAATGTCCTGATTTCTGAGGGGTGTATGATACTTCTCTTGTTGACCACAAGAGATTCTTTCGTATGCTGGATGGTAGTGGCTGTAAGAGATTTGAATCTTTGATTATATGCTCACTTTGCATCGCTGAATCATTTTTGTGCTGATTCTATGGGCCTCTGCGTATACAATGCTGCTTTTCTTGTCTTTGCCCTCAAGAAATTCTGCCATATGCAGATGTCATTGTTCATTTGTAGAGTTCTATTGTATGGTCTGCATTGTTAGTTTAGTTCGGTGTATCCTTGCCTTTTCTATTTTTAACACACTTGTTCATGGCATTCTATTCAACAGTGTATGCCCCACATTTGGAGGAAGTGATCCTGGGGTACGTGCAGAGGTCATCCATTCATTGAAGGAGGAACTGAATGTAATGTGCGGTTTATCTTGCTCAAGACATCCATCAGCTTTTGCTGCTCTTTCTGTAAGTTCTCCCTATCTAAACAAGTCCTCTGCTTGGTTCTTCTCTAAGATTGTAGTTTGGCTCTAACTGAACCAATATATGGCAGATTGGGCGATCTAAGTGGAATGGTCAAGTGGGCAGTTCTGGAGTGGTAGTCACCTTGGAAACACCGCTTAATAACATCGGAAGGCCATCTTTATCCGTTCAATTGAATGGTGGTTTTGAGTTTTGATGTCTTGCACTGAAGTTGTACATACCACTGTACATATTACTATCACTAATTTTGATGCTCCATACTTGTGGAGATAGTTGCTCAACCTATAAAATGTATGTGGAAGTGAGTTGCAGGCTTGCAGCTCGTTTTTGTCGCCATAGGTCAGCAAATCAACTGCTTTACTCATGCAGACAGAGACTTCCATATTTATCTCCAAGAGATTGTGATGAAAGTGGCCAACCAGTTCAAGATCATTCTTGTGGAAGTTGGAAAAAGGAAATCCTTGAGCTTAGCCCTAGTTCACCTTTTGGAGGTTGGAAATCGCCTTTGGAGGTTGGAAAAAGAGAAGCTGTGAGTTGATATGGTTATGCAAGAAGATGCTCACCCAGAAGCTCATTCGTTTCATGCCAAGACTGACAATATTGGATTAACTGTTGATACCGAATTGTCTGCCAATTGTGTTGGTTTTTATCTCTACCACAATTGATTGTCAGACAGGCTGCATTGTTGAGAATTGAGACTGATGGATGAATTGGTGTGCTTTTCCCCCCTGCACTCTTGTATTCTTCTACATGTACTGAACTAATGATCAATGAAGTTGAGACATAACTGGAACCTGTCTGTCGTCACTGGCAAATCTCTTTTCTTCTTTCCATGCTTGCTTTAATTTGCATCCGCAGTCTGGTTGTCACATTGTTATTTGGAAAGAAAAATGCTGTATTCTTCTAACGGAACCGCCGAAAATAAGAAAAGCTTTCTTACTAAAATGTTTAATAAGTTCCTTCCGTTTTGTTAGGTTGGTGTCGGTATATTAGCACTAAGAGAGGTTTTACTCTTATGGCTGAACCAGTGAATCTACAACGAATATCAGAGGTATGTTCCTATTTAAGGATCCAAGTGATTGTGTATGCACTTATTATGCCTGCGAGGGGCTTAGTGGCGCGAATTGAGGTGGTTTCATTTCTTTTGCCTCTCGGAACACCTACACACTACATGGATGCAGAATGCCCCTGCAAGGCTGTAAATGACTGCCTGTTAGTTTCAATGGAGTCACTTCAGTCTAAAAATATGCACTAAACGTAACTCTTAAGGCTCTGCTCATTTGGGCTTAGATTTCTGGTTTTCAGTTTATTTTTTACTATTTTCTAAATTTCGTTTTTTTTCTGACTTTTCTGCTTATTTTGAGCTTTTTTTTGCCGATTCTTCTTTTCTCGTATTCGTTTGTATTATACGTGATGTGCTAACATATTTTTTCTATTTAAAATTTTTTAAATTTAATTATGTCAAATAAGCCACAATCAGCTACAATATAATTTCAGTCAGCTACAATAAAAATTCAGTTTTAAACCACCAAAATTCAGTCCGACCGAGTTTCCGACCAGTATTAACCTGACCTAGCAAGTGTGGTACCATAACGTGTTCTCTGTTATTATTAGATGCTCCTGAAGTAACCTACAGCTTCAACGCTTTCATTTACGAGTTTTAATCGGACGAAATGAAAGTGGGATTTGTAACCGGGTAATCACCCATATAAGCACTAAGCAGGTGGAAGTCTTCCATTCCCTGAACTCGATCACAGGAGGGGTAAAGCAGAGCTCTTCTCTTCAGCCTCGAAGTCAGCTCAGCCATGGAGATCGTTCCCTCCATTTTGCTGCCGCTTCTTCTTCTCCTCCTTTCCTCACCCGCCGCCATGCCCTCCGCCTTGGCCCCTGCCCCTGGTGCCGACGAGCACTCCTCCGACGTGTACATTGTCTTCGTCAGCCGGGCCGACTACGTCGATTCCGTGGACTACGACGTCCGGTTGCTCGCTTCCGTCGTCGGAAGGTTGTTGTGACAGGCAACATTTCTGCCTTCATGCACAGCACAGCCCCGTCTTTATCCTACTTTTTTTTTTGAAACGGACGCCTTTCTCCTACCGACCTTTCCTTGTTTTTGTTTCAGCGGAGAGGAAGCAAAGACGGCGATGCTCTACCACTACAGCGGCCTCGGGTTCGCGGCGAGGCTCGAATCCAATCAAGCCGACCAATTGTCAAGTCAGTGCTGTGCAGTTGCTTCATTGACTCATCTTCTTTTTATTACAGTTCCATGCATAGTAAAAAGAAGATCCAGGGTCCTTGAAAAAAGATCCAGAAAATTGATATCAGTTGACTCTGTTGCCCGCATGGAACCAATTTTGCGGTCAGAAGAGCTCAATATTCTGTTTGCCTTTTGTTCTTATGCTGCAGAGAAGGAGGGCGTTGCGATCTTCAAGGACCAGACATACCGTCTCGAGAAATACGGTCGCTTCTTTGAAGAGAATATCTGACGGTCAGATGAAGTTCACGCACGGCAACTTAGACTACAAACCTCATTAATTTGCAGTATGCTAGCACGACCTGAAACATGTTATATTAAGCTTTGGGCGATTTGTTATGCCAAGTATTTGTGTGAGGATATACACGCAAGTTTGTGTTAACCTCGGAAAATACATGCAAGTTTGTGGCATATATAGGGATTTTTTTGTTACCGTGTAGGAATACCTGTGATAAAATTCCTAGCTTATTTTTTATGCAAGTTTGTGTTAACCTCAGAAAATACCTCAGATAAAACTCCTGATTATACATTCTCTTATGTAATTTTTTATGGTACACCCAGCTTATTTTAGACCATGCATTTTGGAAGATTTGATATTTCTATTACCGTGTAGGGGTGATACGTCACCACCCCATTCAAGGATAATAAAGGGTGGGTTATTTTCGGCTACTGCTTATGGCTGCTGCCTATGATTTTTGGCTTTAGTGCAAGCGCATGTGTGAACAAATCAAGTGCATATAAGTCGCTTCAAAAATACTATCCTAATAAAGTACTTTAAAATAACAATAGAAAAGTCATTCTTTTTATTTATTTTAGAAAAGCCATAATCTAGTGGCAGACCGGGCAAGCCAGCTAGCAGAGAACGGCGACCGGGTTGAATAAACAGAGGAGGGCAGGATGCATGGCGCATGGGCTTCGCTGCTTCGGTCCGGCCCAGGATCCCAGCTGTCCGGCCCACTAGACCAGAGGATGAGTAGAAGATGCGAGCAAGGCAGCAAGCCCAGGCCAACCGAGCGAGCGAGCAGAGCTGTGCACCTGCTCATGCATGCTGCACATCCTCAGGCACTCCAGCGCCGTGCACCGCGACAGCAGGGAGTTCAGCGACTCCTCGGAGATCGCCACCGCGAACAGGTCGATCTCGGTGGGGCGGGCGAGGATGGAGACAAGGATGCTGTCCGGGAGGTCGCTGATGCGGTCCGGGAGGAGGTCCGAATAAACTATTAACAATCCGGTGAGTAGTGTTATCCCTCTTCTGTAATGAGCAGAGAGAGACACTGTTGTGGATGTGTACCGGATAAATAATACGTATTTGATTCCCTCTCCAAAAGTTGCATTAATCTCGGAACATTTCAATGGTGAGGATAGTGCATGCACATGTGGTTAAACAGCTTAAAAATGTTCTTGGTGGAGACGTGATCGAGGACTCAAAGTAATATTGAGTATAATACAATCTTGATGAATGCTGACAAAATTTGCTTGAATTCTCGTGGGGATGGATGAAAACGTCCCTGGTGCGAGATAGAGGAGCTGACCAGGGTTTTTAAACAAGTGTCGGCGGATAGGCAATGGTGTACTTGGATTAACCAGACACCAGGCTTTCCGTGTTCTTGCCTCATCCGAGATTGTAAACTGATATTGACTAATAATATCGAGCTCCTGTTTTAGTAAAAAAAAAGCGTTTTTCTCTAAGTTGAAATGAAATACGACTATCAAAGAAAAAGGGCTCTTCCAGAAAGCAGGAAAAAATGTTGATGTTAGAGTAGTAACGAAAAAAAATGGAGCGGATGCTTGTTTACAGAAAGGTTCGTAAATAAATACCCACTTGTATTATCAATCTCAATGTTTAGTTGCTCTCCTCACACATGTAGGTTGTTAGACTATGTGGATGGTTGTAGATTAAGATATGATTAATAATTAACGTTTGGTTTGTTTTGGATTCTGCGTTTGTGAAAGATTTTGTCGTTTTGCTCCTTGGGTAGTCGTGCACAAATTGGTATCAGCTCACAGAAGACGCTCTACGACCACGGCAAAAGACGCTCTATCACCACGGCAAAAGAAGCTCTACGACCACAGCAAAAGACGCTCTACGACCACGGCAAAAGACGCTATACGACCACGGCAACAGACAATCTTACGACCACGTTGGTCGTAGTCGATCTTACAACTACGTTGGTCGCAGTCGACTTTACGATCACGTTCAGGCTACGACCACGGCAGGCTATGACTACGTCTGGCTTCGATTACGGCAGCACGACTTCGACCTTTGGACCACGGCACTACGACTTTGGTTTTACGACCATGACAGGTAATCGTAACTACAGTACTCTTTCATGGCCGTAACCACAGTACTCCATAGTTGTAGACTTTACTGATCGTTAGTTGAGGACTTTGCGGTCGATGGTCGTAACTTTCACATACTACCTCCATGGTCGTAGGTCTTACAGACTACCTTCAGGGTCGTAGTTTTCGCAGACTACCTTCATGATCGTAAGTCTTACAGACTATCTTCATGGTCGTAGACTTCACAGACTGTTGTTCTACTTGCAATTGTTGGATGCTTGTCGATCGGTTGCCTTTGGCTTCTCGGTCGTTACTTGTAAGACCTCATGGTCGATACAAGTGCTTCACTCAAGTGATCGTCGAGTACGTCGACTACGTGTTGGGCCAGTGGTTGTCTGGCCGGTGAGTGGTGGTCGATAGGTGATGGTCGGTACTTGATAGTTGTATGGGTTTCGAGTATGAGTTAGTGGTCAAAGAGAATGGTCTAAGGGTGTGTCTCTGGTAGCGATAGACTCTGGGTGGTCGTAAACGAGTTTGTCTCAGATAGCGATGAACTGGTGCGATCGTAAACGACCCTGGTATTGGCCGTAGGCGGTAGCGATGGAACACACCGATCGTAAACGACCTAGGGATGGTCGTATGAGGTCTTGGTGCTTATTTGGGGATAGACAAGGGTGTGTTTGGCTAATGTGTGTTGAAAGAAGATGGTTTTTTTGGTCTTTGCATGTGCAGGTGGGTATGAAGGTGGGCATGGTCGGTGACGAGGAAGACCGAAACTAGGAGGGAGTAATCTGAGGTCCAGGTAGTCGTGAGGTCACGCGAGGTGGTCGAGCTCATGCTGGAGCATATGGAGGTCAGAAGTGGATGCTGCGTGGAGGCGTGGAGATGGTTGCGGTCGGTGACAAGGAAGACCCGGACTAGGAGGGGATAATCTGAGGTCCAGGCGATCAGGTGGTCACGTGAAGTGATCGGGCTCACGCAAGAGTACGCGGTAAAGGTGCGCTATGGAGATTCAGGTGGGGATATCCTGAAGGCTTCGCAGTGTGTGTCGTATGGAGTTGTGGATGGAGTCCATGATCCATACAAGGTAGTTAAAACCCGTGTTAGGAAGGGTTTCGGATCCCTTGGTTTGAGGAAGGGATAGATTTTGTGTCTAGGTCGAACCGGACACGGTCTGATGAGGTTGAGTCGGATACGACTGGATTCGCTGGCTATAAAACAGGGGAGGCTGTAGGCTAGTGAAGACAAGGAGTTTTAGGGCTTTCGTGAGAAGGTTTTAGGGGTGCTGTGAGGCACTTTGTAGCCAAGAACATACATATGAAATAATAGATTAGATTGCATTCATCACCGACGACTTCCAGAGCATCGCTCCTTCCTCTGTTTTCCGTGCTCTGCTTTTGTCTCTAGCGCATCTCGTCCAGACGGTGGTCGAACGGCTTGGGACGTCAGGCGGAAGGAGGTCACGACTACGTACTTCATGGTCGTGCCGAGAAATCGGAATAATCAGATCGGCGTTTCATTGTCGTACCGAGTGATCGGAACAAACGAGTGATCGATCAGTTGTCGCATCGAGTGTTCGGAACAAGCAGAGGATCGTTCCGAGCGGTCGTAAGCGAGTGGTCATAACGAGCAGTCTATCAATCAGGCGATAGATCGTCTACGAGCACGCACAACCGGAGCGATAGAGAGTTTATGACCACGTACAAGCAGCAGCGGTCGTTCGAGCGGTCTGGCAACAGAAGCATATGACCACGTTGAGCAGCAATTGTGATCGTTATCTTCGATCGGTAATACAAATTGCTTCCGTGTGTTTTTCTGTGTTTTATTTTCAAGTGATAGAAAGCGGAGACAATCATTCACCCCCTCTGATTGTGTCATACGATCCTACATAGGTTTTGTTACTTTATACGCTATTTTTATTATTGAAAAAAATATTTTCTACGCTAATTCGGTTGAAGCGTAGTTTTCCTGAAAAAAACATTTGCAGATTAAGTTTTCTGCGTCGACTAAAATTCTGTGCTTCAGAGAGTTCGTTTTTATGTTTACCATCGTGCTGGTCTACCTGAGATGCAGCACATTTTTAATCCAAGATCAGAAATGCTACTATTGACTCCTGTCCACCTTTTTTCCTTCGAGAAACTACTGTCTGCTGAGAAAACGATGGTTACTGACATAACAAAAAACGAAGACCAGAAGTGAATAAATTAACTGAATTTGTGAAGATCGTTTTCAACCAGCATGTCATATGGTGACAAGAAACAATGATATCCAGACTGAAGCAGACACGCGACGGTCCAAATGTGACCTGACAGCATCGGGCCAACTCAGGAACCCAGTGCAGCGGTTTTCAAAGCTGAATAAAGTTTCAGCAAACAATTGGTCTCACAATTTTTTTTAAAAGGGGGTAACTTCCTGAAAAACCGATATTTCCCGTTTATCGAGTATAAATTCAAACTACGGTAAAAGGAATCAGAATTTCTGACATGACAAAGCATTGATATATTACTAGCTAGTTGATATACATCCAACAAGAACATCAAGATAACTAGCATGCTACATGCTAATCTCCAACCTGCAGATTTTGTTCTTCCTCTGATAAACTAAATAAACTGTTTTTCGGATTCAGACACAAATGTGAAAGATCAAAACTTATAAATGGCATCACAAACTTTCAGTCAACACTAAAATTGCAAGGATACACCGACAGAGTAACACCACCACTTATTCTTCTGCAGCTTTAAACTATGCCTCACATTTCCATCCTGTGAATTCTGAATATCTTATCACACAGCAACCCTGTTCTCCTTCAAGCATCGCTGGGGGCAGCAGTGGCACAAGTATAGGCTACTGACCGGCTCACAACTTCTGAAAAACAGGAACTCGGCGTCCAGAGAGGCTCTATTTATAGAACCTATTAGCTCCATTTGGTTACTGGCCCAATCTTTGCCTTCCAAACAGTAGAACTCGACAACCTTCAGAGCTCTAGCCATCCCAAGCAGAAACCTCAGAAACCCCCATTGGCACTCTTCCCCTCCAAAAAACTCGAAGACCAATTTGTTGATGGAATGTTCAATGCACTGAATAGAAGTCTCTGTGTCCCATTCTTCAACATCAACAGACCGGGAAACTGACCGACTGTCGGGCTGCAAAGACCAAACGTGATGAACAGATGATCAAGACAGAGCCATCACTTGTCACACATGAGGGGCTAAGCACAGCTGCTCTGATGATTACCTCAACATAGAGCGCCTCGAGGCATGGGAAACATTTGAGCAATTGGGCAACAAAGATGGTGTAGCCCTTCTCTGAGAAGGGCACTTGGATGGCCAAAGTCTTTACACTGCGCATCAGGCTCCTGAATTGCACGATGCCTCCCTGCGATATACAGAACATTTCATAAGAAAACTGAACATTCTCAGAGCAATAGTATCACGAGTATAGCTGCAACCAACAGAATAGCCAAGAATTACATCAAACACAGTATCATGTAGCACGAGTGGGCGGACGCTCATCCCCAAGCAACCCAGCACCTGCAGCTTCGGCGCGAAAACAATCTTCACCTTCGCTTTGCCGCTCGGCAAACCGATCCCCACCAATTCTTCGAGGTTCGGAGCGTCCTCGACGACGAGCTCGTTCAAGCCACCAAAATCACCGAACAAGCGCGTCAGGCTCTTCGACCGGAGGCATATCCTATCGACTCCGATGATGTTCTTGAGCTTTACACACTCCAGGGATGGGCAATGGGACAGCATCGCCTGCAGGGAGTTCTGGGACATGCTGACGTTCGACAGGTCGAGCGTCTTGAGGGCGGGGAGCCGCAGCGCCGGCGCCAACGCGGCATCGGGAAAGTTGCAGCAGTACACTTTGAGGATTTCGAGGGAGGCGAACTCGAGGAGGGAGCCTGGGAGTGGCGGTGTCGGAACCGTGTACAGCATGTCGACGTCGAGTTCTCGGACACCGCGGCGCGCGAGGGTGCGGAACCAGGCGTCGACGACGCCCAGGCGGGCGGCGAAGCCCTGCCCATACATGACGAATCGGAAGCTGCGGATGCGGACGTGCGGGCGGGCGGTGAGGATGGCAGTGATGGAGCGGATGACCCAATCGCAGCCGCGGCCTTCTTCCGGCGGAAACGGCTGGCACGCGTTGAAGTCCAGAAGAGATTGGTCGAACAGGCGGCGCCAGCGCGACGAGAGCACCGCCGTCCGGCCGGAGTCGCGCAGGGGAAGATAAGAGAGGATGGACAGCAGGACGGCGTCCGGAAGTTCGCTGATGCGGTCCATGCCGTCCCCGGCCGCCTCATCGCCAACGCCATCGCCGCCCCCGCCGGTCTCCGCGCGAGAGCGTTTAGCCGGCCTGCCTTCGAATTCCCCGTCGGTGTCGATGGCCGGGGGCGGCGAAAGAGGGGGGCCGTCGGAGTACCGGTCCGGCGAACCCTGCGAGTCCGACGAGATGATCTGACCCTGCTGCGACGAGGTCGCGGAGGCGGAAGGCGAAGGGTTCACGCAACACATGCCTGCTTGGTTTGCGTATGTGGCAGCGTCTGAGGAAAGGGGCAGGAAATTTGTTGTAGGCAATTTGCGTCCCTTTGCTTACATCAGCATGACTCTAGCAGCGTACAGGTGTCACCCAGAGTGTGAGATCATGGTTGGATATATATGCCAGTGTGCATTACATGTCCAAAATTCTGAAGCGTGTGTATAGAAATATCTGCTTTCGCCTTAGAAAACATCAAGGTTTTGTGACCATCGGATCTCAATCCAACGGTGAATCTAATATCACATCTCCTTACTCTCCTTCTCAGGACAGCCGTCGCCGCTCCCCTTCCAGTGGCAACCGCCTCCCGCCGGCCCCCAACAGCTAACTTGCACGTCGCGGCATGATTCCCCTTCCCGTCACCGCTACGCACCGCCCTCCTCCCTTCCCACAGTCGGTGGTGCCACCGTCACTGTCGCCACCCGCCCGAAATCAAATGTTGGGGTTCTGATGAACCCCGGCCCTAACTCCGGTGAACTCGATACTAGCCTTGCTGGAGAAGAATAAAAACTCACTGGAGAACAAGAAACTCCGGCCCGGATCATGAATCACGATACGGATTCGAACATAAAAAATTTGGATGATTTTTGCGTACATTTCATCCGAATTATGTCTATCAAAACCAATACTAAATACTCCCTCTGTCCAAGTTTATAGGGCATATTTTTGAATGATCTTGTCATAAATATAATATGTATTTCATGTTCTAATACAAAATTAGTGTGATGTTTCCTTTATGCCCATTATCAATATGCATCTTTATTTGCTATTGTCTGCATGTATGCACTGAATATAATGCTTAGAGAGAATAATTAAGGGTAATGTAGCCATTTTAACTATCCCCTTAGTCTATGTGCTAAGAAAAAATATATCTTATAAACTTAGACTGATGGAGTATGTTCTAGATGTCGACTAGCTTATGGCTTAAACTTCTAACTGTGACTTTTGAATTTTGATTAAAATTGCACCGTAGCGGCTGTTAACTTTTTTTAAGAAAAAATTGAGGAAAAATTTGAAACAAAATCATTATATCGTTATAGACAATACAAAGGAATAAAGAAAAAAAGGTAAAAAAACCAAAATTAGAAACCGATATATTCCAAATAGCTTCTGGTTTAAATAAATCAAAAACCAAAAAGGCATAATCTGAAATCATTTGGAGCGGAGCATTTACAATTATCACACACCAGGCTATGAAAATATATTAGCATTCCCGAGGTTTTTGTCTATCGCACACTAGATTATGCTTTCCCACTTGGAATTGTATACATGGAGGAAAGGCCGAGGGCTACAGTACCTGCCTTGGCAAGATTTCCAACCGTCCGATTGAGAATGAGCAGCGGAGGTGATTGATGCAAGGACGACGCTACAGTGCGGTATAGTAAATCTAGTGATCTGATACAGTGTTTTTCACTATAGTTCTACAGTACATTGCCGTTAGCTCTGTGCTTTTTTACTGTGCTCCTCTGCCTTTCGTGGCCTGGCATCTAATGGAATTCTATTCGGAGCATATGAAACTAGTAGAATTCTCAATGTTTACCCCTATCGTGGAGAGTATGAGAGCCTACAAGGATACACCCAACAGCTAACATAAGTATCAATATTTTAGAAAATTACTAGCATATCACATGCGTATTTAAGGTCCCACTCCAAATAGCGTAAGGTGATACTTATTTGGGCTTAAAAATCAAGGCTTATGACTTATTTTGCACTATAACTGTTGTTAGATTTTTCAGTATAATTAAATTAAAAAATTAAAAAGATAAAAAAAGTTATATCATCATAGATAATGCAAAGAAATAAGTAGAAAAAAGAAAAGGAAAACAATGAAAAAAATAATATAGCCAGAAACTAGAAGCAGAAGCTCTAAAGAGCAAGATGTAAGTTTCTGACTTATAGCTTTCGTTTTTAGCTGAAATTGTACTGCAACGGTTGTTAGCCTTTTTCTAAGTCATTCAATAAAAAATAAAAAATAAAAAAGGTATACAATGCAAATGAATAAGGAAAAAAAGAAAAAAAAGCCAAAATTAGAAGTTAACGCGTTGTAAGTGGCTTCAGACTTAAATAAGCTGAAAGCAAAAAAAAAAGCTGAAGTCGTTTGAAGTAGGACCTTAAATCAATACTCAAGGAATATGTTTCAAAGTAAATATCCTTAAAATATGGAAATGGAATATAGATCAATACTAATGAAACCACAAAACATAGAGTGAACTCCTCATAAATATGTGTATACAAGAATGTATTGTGAAAGCATATGCACACAAACAAGTTTGACTTATTTGATGAAGTTTATTATGTATTTCAGATTCGAGGAATGCAATAAAATAAGAATGTGATATTGAATACATACATCTTATGTTTTTTCACCTTTTCATCCAAATGAGATTAAGCAATATCATAATCAATAAACATAGTAGTCTAACAATTGTATTTATCATTTTCAACAAAACTAACTTAATAGAGCTTAAACTTACACTTGAGCGGCCTAACACGAGAACAACGATGAAGGTTAGGCATGGTGGCGCAGGTCAAGGACGACAGTGGAGATACAACGTGTCACACCGGAGCATGGTCGTGCATGGCGGCAGAGCCAAGGGCTTGGTGTAGGCTAAGCAGAGGAATAGACGCGCGATGCAAGCCAGGTGAGAGCTTGGCCAAGTGCCACACCGGGGTGTGATGCAAGCCAAGCTCAGTGACGATGGCTTGACATGCTGGATGATGTGTTTTTTCATCCGTAGCAGCGCACATGCATTTAACTAGTATTTCTAAATATGCAAGTTTTTTATTGTTATTTTTAAAATTTTAGTACATTTATTCATGTTGTATTGAATTAAGGTTGATTTTTCAAATATATTTAATTTTTTTAATAAACTAATAACATAAAAGTGCAATATGTCAAAGATAACACTTTTTTAACCTTAGAACAGCACGTAAACAATAAAAAAACAAAGCAAATTAAGCTATTATAACTTAAATCGGCAATATACAATATCAAATTTTATATGCTAGTATAGTTTGTTGTTAAGATTATGATCCTACCAAATCCTGAGCACGATCCTATACGATTCTATACAATCGTACCTTTAGGATCATAATTCTATGAAATTTCAATCCATATCATGTTGGCTCCGTGGACCGTACAACCCCACAATCCGTATCTTAAACCTGACAACCTTAGTGGGGTTTGAGATACGATGGTCATGGTAGGCCCCACATGTATCAGATTTGACAATTCTCATTCCTATTATGTCCCATCAAGGCAATTTCCAAATTCTATGAAAAATAAAGAATTTATGCATGCATCTCTGAACTTGGATGGACGGCTCTGATAGTCGGTTAAGATGAAGTTGAGTTCATAATAGCTCTGTTCTTTTGGATTGCGGCTGATGGCTTTTGTATGCGCTTTTTGAGATGGTGACAGACGACAGAGCGTTGACGGCACACATAGTTTTAGGCTCGAGAAGCCGTTTGGAGAAGCCGCACTGTTTGTTTCAGTTTTCGAAGAAGCCGAAAATGAAAACCACAAAAAAAAACCAAAATAAACAATACCAATACCCCAATTACGCACCCATTATAGCAGCAGTACTGTGCGCCGCTCACTGCCAAGCAGCCAACGCCATAGACTCGAGCGGATCCCTATGTGTGATGGGTCTCACCTCTCACGTTTGTTTCTCACCTATAGGTAGACCCCAGCCAATCAGCTTTGTCCCACATCAGGCACCTCACGGTTCATGCCCTCACCCTTGACCCTAGGTCCCAGCAAGGTTGAGCCAACACCCTCGGTCGCACGGGCCAGTGGGACATTGCACTCACAGTTCGGGTAGATGTAGTGCTGCACCGACCTTACGGTATGTACAATTGTATAGACGACGACTGTCTATAATACACCTCTATATTATCTATAAGAGCATATACAATGGTATAGACAACTGCTGTCTATAATATTCTCTATATCATCTATAGACACCACTAAAGACAACTCCTACAACATGTTATGTTTTTACATGTCTCTATAGTTAGCTCCTTCATGTACAATGTGTTTTGTTTATCATATTACAATCGACTACTACATGAGAGGGGCCTAATTCTCTATGCTCTCTTTCTCTCATCCTCATCATCTCGTATCCTACGTAGCAAACGTTACAGATACCTGACATCACACTATTATATATGCTCTAAATAGAACTAAAGACAACTCATACAATATGTTGTCTATATAGTTGTATCTATATAGTTATTTATACAATATTATAGTTTGTAGAAAATCATCTCTCTACTCTCTTATCCACATCATCCAAATGCAGTATAGTTTTATAGACGACTAACGTGCCTTTACCCTTGCACCCGCAGTATCGCTTTCCAATTCCAACTCATACCGACATCTCATATTCCCACATGTGCACATCGCTCACACGCACACACTTTTATCCATTCATCTCATATTTTTTAGACTATAACTTATAATTTTTTATTACTACTAGTGGGAGATTGGAGCATTTGCCCCATACATAAACATGGAATTTGATGATTTGCCCCATTTGTCTCATTGACATGTGGACCTTGGACCCACATGTCATTGAGACATCACAGGGCAAATCATCAAATGCAATGAAAGGTGTGGCAAAAGATCAATTACCTCAGATCAATAATACCAAAAGCAGTTAAAAAGCCGAAAATAACGGACCGTTTATACTCCCAGTTCCGCAGTGATCTCGCAGACTCGCACTATCAATCGAGGGAACAATCTAGTCGAAGCGGAAGGGGGAGGAAAAAAAATCTGCCTCGTCTCTCTTCCCAATCGCCGCCATGTTCTCGCGATCATACACCAACCTGCTCGATCTCGCCAACGGCAACCTCTCCGCCCTCGACTACGGCGGCGCGGGCGGCTCCGGTGGGGGTGGGGCCCGGCCCCCGCGCGCGCGGCGGATGCAG
Organism: Bonia amplexicaulis; assembly: GCA_036346245.1. Classification (NCBI taxonomy): domain Eukaryota; kingdom Viridiplantae; phylum Streptophyta; class Magnoliopsida; order Poales; family Poaceae; genus Bonia; species Bonia amplexicaulis. The sequence goes on along the minus strand of CM070737.1, from coordinate 16,842,255 downwards.
CGGACGATGACGACGCCGGGGACGCTCGTGGAGCTCGACGAGGAGCGCGCGGGCAGCGTAGCGTCCGACGCGCAGTCGTCACTCGCCAGCGACCGCCTCATCGTCGTCGCCAACACCCTCCCCGTGCGCTGCGAGCGCCGCCCCGACGGCCGCGGGTGGAGCTTCGGCTGGGACGAGGACTCCCTCCTCCTTCACCTCCGCGGCGGCCTCCCAGAGGACATGGAGGTCCTCTACGTCGGCTCCCTCTGCGCTGACGTGCCGACCGCTGAGCAGGACGACGTCGCGCAGGCGCTCCTCGACCGCTTCCGCTGCGTCCCGGCCTTCCTCCCCAAGGACCTCACCGACCGGTTCTACCACGGCTTCTGCAAGCAGACTCTGTGGCCGCTCTTCCACTACATGCTTCCCTTCACCTCCGACCAAGGCGGCCGCTTCGACCGCTCCAATTGGGAGGCCTACGTCCTCGCCAACAAGCTCTTCTCCCAGCGCGTCGTCGAGGTCCTCAACCCCGAGGACGACTACGTCTGGATCCACGACTACCACCTCCTGGCCCTCCCGTCCTTCCTGCGCCGCCGATTCAACCGCCTCCGCATCGGTTTCTTCCTGCACAGTCCGTTCCCTTCTTCGGAGCTCTACCGTAGCCTTCCCGTCCGTGACGAGATCCTTAAATCGCTGCTGAACTGCGATCTGATTGGGTTCCATACCTTCGATTACGCCCGGCATTTCCTGTCCTGTTGCAGCCGCATGCTCGGGATTGAGTACCAATCCAAGAGGGGCTACATTGGGCTCGATTACTTTGGCCGCACAGTGGGGATAAAGATCATGCCTGTTGGGATTAACATGGTGCAGCTGCAGTTGCAGCTCCGGCTGCCTGATCTGGAGAGGCGTGTTGCCGAGCTCCGGAAGAAGTTTGATGGGAAGACTGTCTTGCTCGGTGTGGATGATATGGACATATTCAAGGGGATTAATCTGAAGATTCTTGCGTTTGAGCAGATGCTGAGGACACACCCAAAATGGCAGGGCCAAGCAGTGTTGGTGCAGATTACAAACCCAAAGGGCGGTAGTGGGAAGGACCTAGAAGAGATACAGGTTGAGATTGATGAGAGTTGCAGGAGGATCAATGGACAATTTGGGCGGCCGGGGTATAATCCCGTGGAGCTTGTCGACAGGATCCTGTCGAGCGTGGAGAGGATGGCATATTACACCGTGGCGGAGTGTGTTGTTGTAACTGCAGTGAGGGATGGGATGAACCTCACACCATATGAGTACATTGTGTGTAGACAGGGTTTTCCAGGTTTGGATGGTTCTGGATATGATGGACTGAGGAGGAAGAGTATGTTAGTCGTGTCAGAATTCATTGGTTGCTCGCCATCATTGAGTGGAGCAATCCGGGTGAACCCTTGGAACATTGATACAACAGCAGAGGCAATGAACGAGTCCATTGCGTTATCAGAGAATGAAAAGCAACTGCGCCATGAGAAGCATTATCGATATGTCAGCACGCATGATGTTGCCTATTGGTCCAAGAGCTATATTCATGATTTGGAGAGAAGCTGTAGGGATCATTTTAGGAGGAGATGCTGGGGTATTGGACTAGGATTCGGATTTAGAGTAGTTGCTCTTGACCGCAACTTCAAGAAGCTTACTGTGGATTCTATTGTCGCTGATTACAATAAGTCTAAGAGCAGAGTTATACTTCTGGACTATGATGGAACTCTAGTACCACATACTACGATCAATAAGACTCCAAATGAAAATGTTGTTAACATTATGAATGCTCTTTGTGCTGATAAGAAGAATGTTGTTTTTATTGTAAGTGGAAGAGGAAGGGCTAGCCTTGAGAAATGGTTTAACCCTTGCCCAGAGCTTGGCATTGCTTCTGAGCATGGCTACTTTATGAGGTATGCTCTCACCTACTTTTGTGATATTTCAATTGGTATTATTACTATTGTTTAGTGTGTCTTGCATTTGCTTTGTGCCTTCTGATACATCTCATGTTTGTGTTCAAACTGCTAATGTGAATGAATGCAAACTCATATTGGTCTGTAGTGTTGCATGGTGAGATATTTGCCTATATTCCAGACTTTCTCTGACTTAATTTTTTTTGTTAAAACAGGGTTTGTTCTTTTTGCGCTTATTTTGGTAAAACTTTTTAGATGATAACCATATTGCGGCGTAGGATGTAGTGACATCAAAGAGCGTCAGTGATCATGTGAACAACCATTGACAAGCTCATATCTTAACCCATGCTGTTGATGATACACATCCATTGAAGTTTCTGAAATGAACAGCACATATCAATCTGTCATTTCTTGTAGAGTATGCTCATGAAACTCTGTAGTGCTGCCTGGGGAAAAAAAGCAGCAACGTGCATTATCTGTTTTAGTTGTTGATTCATAATGGTTCATCTGTCAATTTGATGAAGATGTTGCCACATGAACCTCATCGAAAATGTCATCAGTAGATGAACCTGAAAATGCTGACAGCATGATAAATATATTGGCATTATTTACGTGACAACTATGGCATGTTCGTGGCACAATCCGGGAGGGTGGTTCTATCCTAATAGTTCTCATGTTGGCCAGTTCCCATTTTAGGCTTAAAATTTTAATGGCAGTCACCATCACATATTTTAGCCTTGTGGAAGCTGTAACTGTGTAAATGGTTCAACAATGCAGCCTGCTTACAATAGATTTATATTTGTGACTAGCAAAGTCACATGAATCTATTTCGCTGACAACTATGCACTTTGCATGGTCCATGGATGTACTGACCATCTCATGAACATTTACGTATCAACCTCATCCATCAGTATGCCATCTATGCATCTATAGGGCACATTGATATAACTGAAAAAACTTGTAATGTCATCAGTTGGTAAAGTTTATTCGAGTAGCAATCATTGGGTATATCTCATATGGCTCAATCAAGTGGGAGCACAGAAAGGTCTGATTCCGATAGGTGGGAGTTGGGGATATTGGCAACAAGCAGATTCGATTCTTCATCTGCCAGATAAAATAGGTTGCAAATGGTTCAATGCTCCAACTCTTCATCCTGCATACAGGAAATGCTTGTTTGTGACAATTGAACAAAGCCTGAGATCTCTTTCACTGGCAATTGTACGTTTATGGATGGTCTTACATTGCTCTTAATATTATGAGGTTGAATTGCCCTGAAACATTGGGGTTTCTTTAGCAAGTCTCATCCCAACAGTTTTTTTCGGCAGGTGGACCAGGGATGAGCAATGGAAAATAAACAACCAGTGCTTAGAATTTGGATGGATGCAAATGGCTGAGCCAGTAATGAACCTGTATACAGAAGCAACTGATGGATCATATATTGAAACCAAAGAGAGTGCTTTGGTCTGGCACCACCAGGATGCTGACCCTGGTTTTGGATCTGCACAAGCAAAGGAAATGTTAGATCATTTGGAGAGTGTTCTTGCCAATGAACCAGTCTCTGTAAAGAGTGGCCAACACATCGTAGAAGTTAAGCCTCAGGTATTGCATTTCTCCAGACATCATCCATATACTACTTTGCAGTGTTGAAATTGATGCTTATTTCATCTAGTTTTGATTACAAGGAACCCTTGAAAGGTGCAAAATAGTGCACCTGATATTTTGGAGATGGATGCCTCATTATCTGTTTACTAATGCAGTAATGCTGATGTTAAAATTGATGTGATCTACAATCATTTTTAGGCCATAGCAATAATATTTAATGTTTCACCTTCCATGATGTGTTGTGAATTGTGATCCCTAGGAGGCTGGGATAACGAATTTTGCAGATGCTTAACTTTTGTAGGACCTATCTAAGAGTTATATTGACATTGAAATAATAGTAGTTCATCAAAATCCTCAAGTCTTATGTTGCCTTTAAACTGATTTCTTTGTCTGCCAACAGCAATTTACTTTCTCGCTTCCCAGAGTTTAGACTCCTGTTTCTGTTGTACTGCAGGGTGTCAGCAAAGGATTTGTTGCTGAGAAGATCCTATCAACACTGACGGAGAACAAAAGACAAGCAGATTTTGTTCTCTGCATAGGCGATGATAGATCAGATGAGGATATGTTTGAAGAAATTGCTGATATTATGAGGAGGAGCATTGTTGATCCCCAAACCTCGTTTTATGCCTGCACAGTCGGTCAGAAACCAAGCAAGGCCAAGTATTATTTGGATGATACTAATGATGTTTTGAGCGTGCTTGAGGCACTTGCAGATGCATCGGAGGTGGTTGGTTCACCGGAGGCAACAGAGAGATTACCTACATCGGAGCAGGCATGATGAGGTCCTAGCTGTCCCGGAGCTCATAGTGCATTGCCACCAGCAGGCTTGTGACTAAAATTGAAGCTGATTTCCATCAGCAGGAAGTGCAACTTTAGGAATACTTAGATAGTCGGATGAATGTCAATAACCTAGTGCTGCTCTATTTTCCGGTTCTATTGCTGTTTTGCCTCCCTTATGGTAGTTTTTGAGTAACTTTCATATTCTGTCTAGATAGGAAAGTGGCCTGGAGGGAAGAACACATGGCATCTTAGCTAGACTTCTTTTTTTCACCTTGGTATCAGGTACAGCATGGAAGAGTAGAGTATTTCCGGAAGTTTATAGAATATAAGTCGGTGAGCATTTGGTCATTTTGCCTACTGCTTGTTAGTTGATGCTATCTGGGAAGATGAGGAATATCTGATTAAACCGCAGTTCTTCCCAACAGGTGTATGTTACTCTTTAGTCTTGACATTCACATATTTCCACCAAAAAGAAAAACACACACACTGAATTTAGAGGCCCGTTTGCGTGGGAATACATCATTGATCTATTGTTTAGGATTTGACGTTCCATCATTTCTTTTCGTGGAGTAGCATTTATGCTAATCATTGATCTATTGTTTAGCCCAAAGGCTAATAAAAAACGATCGGATTTGATTACAGGGCCATGAACTAAGAGGAGAGGTGGTCCAGAAAGATCCGCAAGGCCAAATGGCCAATAGCATGTTTAGGGCCTGTTCTTTTTGGCTGCGGCTTGTGACTTTTGGCTGCGGCTTATGACTTTTAGACTGTTTGTGCGAGATATTACAGAGTAACAGAAACTCGTGTACGGTTTTTAACGATATAAATAAAGTCAGCAAAGTATGTACTACAATTAACTAGTAGACTCTATCTTGAAAAGATATTTCATTTAAAGAGCTAGTTACTATAGAAAAATCGAAAAGCAGCTTTTAAAAGCTGAAAAGAACAGACCTACAATTACAGGGCCATGAAGTACTCCATCTGTTCTGTAGCACAACAGCCATCAATAAACACTGCAGGGACCACAGTAACCACACAAACTCACCGAACTGAGGAGATTTCCACTCATGTCTGGACCCATGTGGGTCCCATCCCGGACGATAAATACAAAGGTCGAGGCAGCGAGGATGAAGTCAGTCTCACAAAGTTTTTTTTTCTTCCCTTTATGTCCACCTCCTCCAATATTCTGAACGATCCCCATCCCTAGCATGAAAGAAACTACCGTCTCCCTAGACTCTCATCTTGGACCAAACACCCCCATTTTCCCTCCACATTTTGTGCCCTGGAACATGAATCTTGCACCCTTCTTGTCCAACCTTACTAAATTTAGCGAGGAAAATGTAAGAATTTTTGTTCGAGTACTTCACATCTTGTTGGTGTGACAGTTAAGGCTCTGAAATGTATTACTACTACAAGAATCTTGATGGAATTGAATTGATTCTTATAAATTTCCTATAGAACAGAGATTTCATGGGGGTGATGCCCTGGTGCACGGTGGTGACCATGGAGATCGAGTCAGGTTTTGAGATGGTGGGAGGCGATTGATGGTGTGGAAGGTGGCCAAGTTAGGGCAATGATGAGAAACAGGGAGCTGAAGTGGCGGCAGGGTAGGGAGTAGGGACAAAGGAGGAGGAGAGATTGCTAGGGTTTTGCACGAATCCTTGTACAGTCCTAGCACTTAAAATCTAACTGATATTTTGCGTCTGCAAGTTAGAGCCCATTTCATGCAAGGTAAAATCATCACATTTAATTGTAGATAACCCCAGAGGACATTTTTTTTTTGCTAAATCATCCAGACTTACCACTGCTTGGATGCGGGAAGTTATTAGGATCTAGTCAAATTTATTTCTAAAAAGACTCTCTCATCCAAACACCCCCTTAATACTTAGTATTCATGGTTAGATTTATGATAATATGTTTCGTAGCAATAAAGTTTACTAACAAGAGGGAATCGATCCCAAGGCAACTAATTTTCGGGCATGTAAGCATGTCACGGAGAGAGATTCGAGAATGTGCACGTAAATATAAACATCAGCAAGGTCAATATTGCAAAGAAGAACAAAAGAGAAAAATCGCGGGAGAGGAGTGGCGGAGAAAAACCAAAATAAACACAGGCCGCCAAGAAAACGCACCAAAAACAGAGCAAACCCCACCAGATCCAATCCGACTTCCCTCCTCTTCCCTCCCTACCTCGCCGGAGCCCGATCAAACACAAGCTGTTTCCTATCCGATGGCTCCTCTCCTGTCGCCGCCGCCGCTCGCCAACTCGGTCGCCAAGTTTCATTCGTGCTCCACTCCCATCCCCTGCTCCGGCAGTGTCCGGCGATGGGCAATTGCAGAGTTGGCCTGGGCCGGAAGGAGGGACCGGCACCGGAGATGGCGGACGTGGCAAAGGAGGGGCCTGAGGGTGTCTGCGGTGGCGGCGGAGTCCCGCAGCCCGCAGGGGGGCGTCGCCGAAGATTACTACGCCGTTCTCGGCGTTGTAAGTGGTTCAACTTTGAAGCATTGGTTTGCACTTGTAGAAGTAGGATTGTCCATTTGTTGCGTGCATTAATATCTAGTTTGATCGAAGTGGAAAAAACAATTGGCGTTTTCCCTTCTTCCAAACTAAGATCATGTAGTATTGTTCTCTATCTTCATGTAGCAACTTTAAAATGGTTAAGCAAAAAAAAGGTTTAAGATAAGGGGGATATTTCTTGCATTATTTACAGTGCTGTAGAACACTTAGATATTAATTCTTGCATGTTTTCAGATGCCGGATGCAACACCTCAGCAGATCAAGAAAGCGTATTACAACTGCATGAAAGCATGTCATCCAGATCTCAGTGGGAACGACCCCGATGTGACGAACTTCTGCATGTTCATCAATGAGGTTTACACGGTAAAATCCTGAGAGATAAAAGTCTTCCAATTTTTTTTTGGAACAATTCTGTATGTATTTGCATTGCAATTTTGTCTATGAAGTTAACGTGAGCAAGGGACCAGCAGGTGCTTACCGATCCCATCCAGCGAGCGGTATATGATGAGATCCATGGCTATGCCGCAACAGCAACCAACCCCTTCTTGGATGTCAGTGCACCCAGGGATCATGTGTTTGTCGATGAGTTTAGCTGCATTGGTATTAATGGCTATAACCTGAACAGAAGTTTATCTTAGATGTATCTGAAATGGGCTCTTATGCAAGTCCTGCTCACATGCACATCTATGTAGGATGCAAAAACTGCGCTAATGTGTGCTCCAAGGTCTTCCAAATTGAGGAAGATTATGGTCGGGCAAGGGTTTACAGCCAATCAGGCAATGCAGACCTAATTCAAGAAGCCATTGACAGTTGGTGAGATTGTCTTAAGTTCATTGTCAACATTTGTTTTACTACCTGTCAACTATCCAAACGTGCTAAAAAAATGCTGCAAATTGTGCTGAAGAATTGAGTAGTTTTTCCATTGAAGGGTTGTATTCTAACTACTAATAGCGTTCTGATAAACTTCCTTGTATGTCCAGTCCAGTTGACTGCATCCATTGGACTTCAGCTGCACAACTTTCACTGCTTGAGGACGAAATGCGCAGAGTAGAGAGAGTGAATGTAAGGAAAATTTCAGAGATGTCCAATAGCATTATCATGTCTATACGGCTCTACTTCTGACTGCAGTTACTTAACAATGCAATCAGCCTGCTATTTCAAACCTTCTAGATTATCCTAGTATTAGCATATAAAAATTTTCGATTTGAGCAGGTTGGGTTGATGCTTGCTGGGATGGGAGGTTCGGTTGATGTGTTTCGGATGGTAATATCTTACTTCATGCAAATTTTATCTATCTATACTAACATTCTCCTGTGGTGATGGATGAGCTCATTTTTGCAACAATTTTAGTAGCATGTCGTCAGTCCAAAACATAGTCTACGTTTCATCTAAAATGCATCGTCTAAATTTCTTTTATTGCATCCACCTCCTGAAGTTGATACTACTGGAGTGCAGTGTGGATTTTTATGCAGTTTAAGACACAGTTTTTGCAGATTTTCTTAACCTGTTCTATTATCTTTTCTGTCTGTCAGGCAAGTACACGCTGGGAGAAAAGACAGGCAAAAGTCTCGGTATAATTGTCTGTTCGATAGAAGGCTTTCTTTATATACACTTATGGAATTCCACTTTAAGAGTTTTAGTATCATAAACTTTTAATTATTCACATATGAACTACCTACATCTTTTTCTGAACTTGTCTGAATCTTGCAGGAAAAGGTCAAAATACGGATGAGCCAAGATGATTCTAGTAAGGGCAGCTCATGGAGTGATATCTGGGGAGCACCAACAAGATATCGAAAGAACGGTAACACTAGCATATTTAGTAACATGCAATTTCTCACGCAATTTAGATTCCCAGCCTTCACCTATCTGTCTTCTTAACGCCCATGCTAACACATTAAGCAGAAGAGGAGGCAAAGGAGAGAGTAAAGCGAGCAGCGGAAGCGGCGAGGAGGTGGCGCGAGTACTCGAGGAAAGGTGCAGACAGGCCTCCAACATTCAAACTTCCAGAGGCAGTGTCCAACAAGGAGTGAGAACACAGCAATGAGAAAAATGATCTGATGCTACTTAACCCCCATTTACTTCATGTATAGTCTAATTATTTGGAGAGAGCTGTATAGCATTTGCTCTCTCGCCCTCGATTCCACACGTTATACTATCTGTAAATCCTCTGCTGAAGTTAGTTGATGTTGATCACCCATAGAATACGGATTCCAGATGTAAAACAAGTGTACAAAAACACTGGCCCCTTGCTACTCTTACAACTATTATTTATGAAAGAAGCAAAGTAACTTGTTTATACCGGGAAGTGGAATTGTGCATACATGGATCACAGTTGGCAAGTACAACTCAGAAGTCAGTAACTCAGAAGAGATATCTTTATTCAGATAGAGAGGAAAGAACGGGAATATCATACTACAAGGCAAGATTCTGAATTGAGTCTTTTATCAGCAAGCAACAGCGTGAGCCCACGGCCTGAGATGCGCCTTCATGGCGAGGCCATCGCTGGGAGGCGGCATCCGCGATGGGGAGCACCGGACTGGCGCAGCAGTGCGCATTGCCAACTCTGCTTCTGCCATGTCTCCATGCGCTCATCGAGCTCCGTGCTTATTGCAGCTGCTACCGGCGCTGCCTCCTCCATGCAACCGGGATCCTGGAAACCTTATAGACCATGTGAGTATGTCTATGATATTATTGTAATGTATTATTGTCAAGTTTGTAAAGTTAAAATTTGAATTTTATAAAGTTTGTATTTTATCAGTGTGTTTGTCAGACAAACTGGTATGACCGCTCACTCTCGCCGATTTGACCACTGACTGATGCTGGTTAGACTGCTGGGCGATTTGACCGTGGCGGTCAGACCGACCCTGAAGTTTGATTCTATGATTTTGATAAATTGGTTTTGGGATGAATTGAATTGTACTTAGTTAGTGCATTTATATTACATGAAACATATTTTGGCTAACATGAATTAAGTTATGAAGAACTTGTGCCTGAAAATATTTTCTTTGTTTTTAGATGTGTAGAAACCTCTGGAGCCAACCATGGTCAATGGCGATGATCAGGGCTATGCTCATGAGAAAGAGGCCTAAATAGTCAAGCACGTCGGGTGAGATAGTTGAGTTCAAATATGGGGTGAGGAAGACGGAAAATGTTTAAGGGGAGGTTCGAGCAACGGGTTACACCAAGTGGCTTTGTTGGTCCAATGAGGTGTGGTCTGGTGGAACCGAAATAGAAGAGACTTTTTGATGCGTGGCAAACCATTGATGCACCTACACGTGGCGAGCATGGTGATTGCTTGTAAGGGAAGATGAAGACCAAGTCAAGGCAAGGGTATAATTTGCCAAATACTGAAAATTATGTTAGATAAAAACCATGGTGCTTGAGCGACGCTTGGGAAAGTGGATTAGACCAAGAAGATACTGAGAAGATCAAGTGGATCAAAAACTAAAGACTTAACGGATTCGATCTCATGTGCTTTGAAAAGTGTGCGTAAGTTAAATGTGTGAGTAAAACCTATGTTGTGTGGGGTGAGTGGGTTTTTTCTAAATGTGCTAGTGGATAATATTTTAGGATTAGGTGAAAGCTTATTGGCTCATCTATTTAACAGATTAGGATAGAGCCTTGTAAGACAACCATCCAACCATCCAAGATTTTATCCTTGTGTTCTAGGGTTATGTTAGAAAAAAGTGAGTGTTGTAGTGTGCTTGCTTGTCCTCAGGTGGAGTGTTTGTATAACCTTCATCATCAAATAGCAATATATCAACTTTGTTCATCACTCATGTTGTCTCCTTATTTAATTGATTTGCTATTGTTCTTATAGGTTTCGATTTCTTTTCTCCCCTTCTTGATCTTGTGTGCTAAGAATATGTAAGTGATAAAGATAACTCATGAAGATCAAATCACATCTATCTATGCATCAAATCTTGAAGGATTTCGAGGTTGCCCGGTTTTGCTTTCTTTTAGCTTAATCTTGAAGTTTCTTGATCACAAGGTTTTTGCTTCGAATCTTTGAGAGATTTTGTTTACTGTTATATGTGGAAATATATTTATAGCCATGTTAGCCATCATCTACCTGTGAGCAAATCATATCCCGAGTTTTCAGTTTTTGCCCGATTTTGATGCAACTTTGCTTATTCTTGAAAACGTCAGAACTTTGAAAATGATTCAAATGATCTTTCGATGGAATATGTTCACTCTAAGCAAGGTGTATGTAAAGTTTCATCGTATTTTACTATCAATTTTGGGGGTTACACCAAAAAGTGGTTTAGACTCAGGTTAATTTTCTGTTATGGGAACATGAGAGTGGTCAGATCATTCCTTGGCCCAATCATACTAGTCGTCAATCAGACCGCCAGCTTGCCATCGGTCAGACCACACTTCAGTGGCTGATTAGACCGCTCAGGTGCAGAGACTAGCTCTTTGGTTTTTGAGATTATTGCTTTGTTCCCTATTTTTCAATTCTAGTCTTCATAGTTTTGTACCTATTGGAGTAAAAGAGTTTGAGAATACTTATAGAAAGTTAGGCACTATTTATCCCCTTTGTTTCCATTGCGATCCTATGGAGCCACCATCACCATTCATCTCATGGTTTTCGTACAATCTTTTTGTTTCCTGGGCTGCAGCTCTCCTAAGGAGTTATCGCTCTTCTACTTGGACGACGGCTGGAGGAAGGCGCTGGAGTAGAACCAAACGGGATTTATGCTCACCTCTCTCCATTTTGGCTAAAATTTGAGGATTTGACAAGATTTCTTGTTGGCTTGTTTGCTGATAGTAAGACAGAAAGGGTAGGAATTGGGATTGGTGTTTGGCCATGTTCGAACTGGGCGCTTTATTTCCTTGGAGTGTAATGGCCTGGTGCCTTTGTGCACTGCATGACCAAAAAGACCATCTTTTGCATGGCTTTTAGGGAGGCTAGATTAGATTTCAGGTCAGGGGATGGGTAGGTTATAGAAGGAACCCACGGGAGCTGGCTAGTGGGGGCCTCTTTCTAGCCACTAACCAAACCATGATACTTCCCTTTTGTAGCTCAAAAAAATACTATCGAAGTAGTAGTTAACAAAACCTCCATGGACCTTGGCCCTTGGGCTGAAAAAAGGGTTGGTCTTGGGTCGTAACTGTCTGGTCTTGCTATGCTGCACATGGATAAAATCATGTGAAGGGAGAGCAAGAGAGCAATGGAACCTTAGAAAGGAAAGAGAGATCCAATGGCATGTTCCTTTGTTCTTTGTTGTTGGGACCTACCGATGATTCCTTCTTGGTCATAGGTGTGAGAGAAAGAGCAGATGTAGCATGATGACAAAACATAAGCTAAGGTTATGCATGCAGAGAGTCGAATGCACACTTAATTCTGGTCACCAAAAAAAGGTAGTAACTAAGTAGTATGAGTATATCCATTTCATAGGTACATACATACGACACCTAGCTCAGAATGATAATTCTCTTCATCGATACTTAGATCTCTCTGTTTTCTGGTAGGTATTTCTTGTATTCAAAGTCCGGGTTTGGTTCAGGCTCCAACAAACAGTGACATATCTGTTGAGTAATGTAAATGTAAAGTTCTATAAACACATATAAGCAATGCAATCGCCTCCCAAAAATTCCTCATCTTGCTTGAGCCTTAGCTAGATGAAATCCCTAAATCCACTTCTCGCAAAACAACATGGTGTTAGAGCGGGTTGATCATGTGTGATCCACCCGCAATCTTCGATGAGTGTAGTGCTGCAACACCTCCAATTTCTTCTCCAATCCACCATCGATTTGTGGCAGCATAACTGAGTTGCAGCTGTTGGCGTCTAGTTGAAGAAGGTACAATAGTTTAGATCCAGCTTCAACTTGTTCAAGCTTTATCTTGTAAAAGGAAATTTCTTGCTGTTGGTCAAAGGTTCCATCCCTTTCTTACTTGAAAGTTCTTAGTTAGTGTTGCTACTTTTAAGTGGAGGTGGGTGCTATATTGGGATCGGCACTTGTGTGGATTTTGTAACCTGTCGTAGGAGACTCAATTCTTGAGAAGCTTTGTGAGAGTATGTAGAAAGTGTTTGCCTAATTCATAAAGCAATAACAACAAAAGTCTAGTAGCATTTCTAAAGTTTCAAAAATAATCTTGGAGCCAAACCTTATCAAGTTATTGAGGCTAGGTGATTTTTTTAGTTGGGATCATAATGCTTCCCTGATCTTAGGATCATATGGTCTCCAGAAGTTGTTAACAGGCAATGCAAAGAAACAAGCTGATGTTGTGGAAGTGCAAGTATCTGACGAAGTTGACAAGACTGATAAAACAAAGAAATTAGTTGAAGAATTGTTAGCACAAGAGCAATGGGAGCTAAACCAATAACGTGGGTTTGGTTGATATGTTTGATAGAGCCATCAGTTCGAGAACAAGTTGAAAACTTCCATAGTGCAACTGAAGTGGAAGGAAATTGAAAAACACTTTTCAGGGAAGTCTAACAAGATGCAAGTGTGCAGGATACTTCATGAGATGAGGCACATCAAGCAAGGACGAAAGTATGTGACTAAGTATGCACAGGAGCTAAAGAAGCTATACAGGGACCTGAGTTCTTTCATCCATTCAAACCTCTTGACTCTAGAGACCCACTTCTTCTTCGTGAATGGTTTGAGCCATTAATTGTGCAGATTTTTCTGGAAGGTCTAAACTCCAGTTTTAACTTTCGCTTTCAAATGATACTTTCATCCCCTGAGTGGTTGACCTTGGATGAGGCTATCTCTAGCATTCTTGCGAAAGAAACTTATTTATCTCATCAATCATTTGCCCCAAGGGTACTGATTTTCATTCAGCCCTGTCTCTTCGAACAAATCACACAATCTTCATGTCACATGCTCCCATAGTCTCCAAACTTGGCAATCAGAAGAGAGGGAGTGTAGTTTGCGAACATTATGAGAAACCAGGCCATACAAAGAACAACTTCTATAAACTACATGGTTATCCAGATGCTAAACTATTCTGTGATTATTGCAAGAGATCAGGCCATACAAAGGATAAATATTACAAGTTGCATGGTTATCCAGATAGACGACAACAATAGAGGTTCAATTCCAATAATACTCGAGGGAATCAACAGAATTTGGCACAACTCACTTCATTCACAGGTGAATTATTAGGATTAACAACGCAAGCTCTCGAGGAACTCAAGTCAAAGCTCATTCTTGCCGACAAAGCCGCAACCACTAAAGGTCTTTCTAGCTCTGTCTGCATTCTCCATGCTAGTGCATATAAAGGTATGAACAATTAATCAAACCCAAAGGGTAGCAATCCTATAATATCCTATTCCTTGGATCATTGATACATGATCTACCAACCACATGACCGGTTCTCCAAAAGAGTTTACAAACTATTCACCTTGCTCAGGAAAAGATAAAGCTTGTATAGCTGATGGATCCACAAGTCCTATTTTAGGCTCTAGATCTACTACCTGTACACTTTCATTGACTCTAAATTCTGTTCTACATGTTTCTAACTTTCGCGTTAATCTTCTTTATGTTAGCTCCATCACCAAATCTTTTAATTGTCGAGCTTGGTTTGAACTCACTTGTTATGCTTTATAGGAATTGAGGACAGGGAGACTGCTTGGGACTAGGACTGAGTGTGATGGGTTGTACTGTCTGGATAATGGAAATGATGCTCTTGTTTTTGCTGCTCGTGCCTCCTCCAAAGAGGAGTTACAATTGTATCGCCGTAGACTAGGGGATCTGTCTTTCAATGTTATGTCTCATTTGTTTCACTCTCTTTTCGCATCTTGTTCTATAGAGGAACTTGTGTGTGATGCATATGAATTGGATAAGCACACAAGAACCACTTACCCTAGTAGCGGAGGAAAAAAAAGGTATGTCTACTTTTAAAGTTGTTAATTATGACGTTTGGGCCCTAGTGATACCCCATCAATCTCTGGACATCGCTGGTTTGTGACTTTTATTGACTATTTTAGTTGGTATACTTAGCTTTATTTACTCAAACAAAAGAGTGATGTTCTCTCTACCTTTCAAGATTTCTATGCCTTGGTTAGCACACAGTATGGTGCAAATGTGAAAGTGCTTTGCACTGAGAATGGTACTAAATATGTAAATAAGGAGTTCGATTGTTTTCTTTCTTCTAAAGGCATTATTCACCAAACTACATGTGTAAATGCTCCTCAGAATGGTGTTGCCAATCGAAAAACTAAGCACTTGCTTGAGGTTACTCGTTCTCTCATGTTTACGATGAATGTGCCCAATGGCAGATCCAAGCATCAGGCTAGGTGGGCTATAGTCGAGGCCTGAAAATTTTATTAGTAGTACCCTCTCTTGCATAAGCCTAGTAAAATACATGGATCAATGGCCTAGCTCGAGGCTCATGGCCCAGTCCAATGCTAAGTCTAGTAGGCTCTAGCCTTCCCACTCTCCCTCCCATCCATTTTAGTTTTAGCCCAACTAACCACAGGCAACCAACTCTTTTGTTTCAAACTACCTCTAGTCAAAGTTGCCCTGCAGTCTGCACATATCTTCAGAGTCTGCCGTACGTATAAACTTGGATTGTACTGCTACTGAAGTACTACTGGATATCCGCTTGGCTCTCAATACGCTTAAGGCCTCGCTCGGTTGGGCTGAAAAGATGTGACTTATGGCTAAAATTGCACTGTAGTGATTGAAATTTTATTGTAGCTGAAGGTGGCTTATTTGACGTAATTAAATTTTTTTAAAAAAATAAAAATAGAAAAATATTCTAGCTCATCACGGACAACACAAACGAATACGGGAAAAAAGAACCGGCAAAAAAGCTCAAAAAAGCCAAAAGTTTTAAAAAAAATGAATTTACAAACAGTAAAAAATAAGCCAGAAACTGAAGCCAAAACGAGCGGGACCTAAAAGTCGCGCGAATTTAGGAAAGTAGTGTTGTGTTGCAATCAGGCCGAAAGGCGAATGGTCGCCAACTGCAAGCAGGGAAGATCCTACGGAATGTGCCCTCGCTGCGAGTGTGTAACTGCAAGCCAGTCAGCTGTCAGGTCAGGTCCTTACGCCGGATGAAGAGGTCAGTAGCCGAGCAAATCAGGACGCAATCAGAGGAGCTGAGCAGCGGCAGCCACGTACATACATCGACGAGAAAGCGAAGTTCTTCGCTCCCTCGCTTTTGGAAGGAAGGGAGGATGCATGGTGGCCAGAGGGACAACAGGGACCATTAATTCCGGCAGCACATTCCACTGGAAATCCGATCAGAGATCTCGAGATCGCCATCAAACAGCGCAGCTCCTCCGGAATAGTCCTCCCAGCCGAGCATATGCCGCCTCCGGTCCATATCTCAATCGAATCCGGTTTCGCGCTATATATGTCAGGTCAAGGGGGACATGTATGTACTCGTCGACGACAACGAGCATCACAGAGTAAACAGCCGGTGGCCGCGCGGACTGTGAATTACAGGGCAGTTCACCTTTGGCACCAAGGTCAGCCGCCCATGCATAGCAGGGAGGGAAGCAGCAGCTGATGCCACTAGTGCCAAAGGAGAATTGCCCTGCGATTAGCCCGCGCAGAATTGTTCGATCTTTCGGTGCTCTCTTCGGCGATCAGCCGCTGCTATCTGCGCGCAATTTTCTAGTAAGCCTGCATGTAGCTCCGTAGGTAGGTAGGTTACAGCGTTTACTTGGGAGGTTGGGATTGTTAAATTCCTCGTGCGCACGCGCTGTGAGCTGCGATGCCATGGCATTCGCTCGACGTTTCTTTCTGAAGAAGGCAATCAATCAATCTATCTATTATATTATTAAAGAAAAAAACCACTATATTTACTTTCAAGGGATAGAAATTCTCACATTAACAAAAAAAAGAGAAATATTCACATCATTGATTGTGGTAGATCTAAATTATAATCGTCTAGATTAAAAAAAAGTCAATATCAAATACAATCCAAATAATAACTAAAATTCGAAATAAAAAATAAAATTAACAATTTGATTTCCATACAAATTCTTAAGTAAAATCAATAAATAAAATAATTCAAAATAAAATTTGAACAAAAAATAGCAACCGGAAAAGAGTGCATGTACATGAATACATTTTTAGAAAAGAATAATTAATAGAGAAAGAATGAGCCATGCATGATGGAGAATGCTTATATTTGTAAGAACCTCAACAACTTAGTATGTTCAATGATTTTCTTTCATCAAACTCATACTTCAATCAACAAATTAGTATATTCAACGATTTTCTTCTATCAAACTCATATTTCAGTTACATTTCTCAGGTTATATTTAAAAAAACTTATATTTTTATTTTCAATATTGATGATGTCTTAAAATCCTAAAGAACCTATAAGATATGTAAACATATTTTCGAACATCTAAATTGTATCATTTGATAGTAAAAACTTTGAAACAAATCTAGCCGTGCAAATATGTGTGCTGCCCTGGTAGTTATATTATTAAAGCAAATACAAAAGGAGGCACCACGTTAGCTCTCAAGGGATAGCAATTCCTACGTTAATCGAAGAAAAAAGAGAAAGATACACACCGTTGATCATGGTGGGTCCAGATTATAACGGTCTAGATTAAAATAAAGAGTCCATAGCAAGTACAATCCAAAAAACAGAAATTTAGAATAAAAAATAAAATAAAATTAGCAATTTGATTTCCATATGAATTCATAAGTAAAATTAAATGAAATAAATAAAAATAAAAAATTAACAATTAGATTTGTATATGAATTCCAATAAAAAATAATTTAAATTTGAAATAAAAAATAAAATAAAATAAACAATTTGATTATGATACGAATTCTCAATTTTAATATCTATAAATCATAAAAAAAATTACAATTGGATTTACATGTGAATTTCGACCAACAAAATTGAAATTCAAAATAGAAATCAAAAGAAAATTTGCAATTTGATTTCTATATAATTCCAAAGTAAAATCTTTAAATAACTAAAATTCAAAATAAATTAAATAAAATTAATAATTTAGTTTCCATACGAATTCCTAATTAAAATCCCTAAATAAATATAATTCAGAATACAAATTAAATGAATATTAGCAATTGGATTGTACATGTATTCCAAAAAAAATTGAAATTCGGACTAAAAATATAATAAAATTAGCAATTTGATTTTGATACGAATTTCAAAGTGAAATCCCTAAATAACTATAATTACAAATAAAAATTGAACAAAAACAATACTCTAATACTATGTAAACTAATAAAATTGCCGCTCATATAATCAATATATTGCTTTGAGATTAAATAAAGGTGCATACGCATGTATATATTTTCGAAAAGAGTAAGTAATGGATGAAGAATAGAGACATGCAGCTATATGATCCATGCATATGGAGAGAATTTAATTTTTTAAGAACATCAATCCGTCAAGCTCATACTTCAATTACATTTCTCAAGTTATGTTCTTTTTCAAGTTTTTATTGTCATTTTTAATGTTTATGATGTATTAAAAATCCTAAATAGCTTTATATTATTTAATATTAATTTTTTATAAATAAATCTAACCGTAAAAATACACGGGACACCTTGCTCCTGCTAGTTATATAACTTCCACGAGCCCCGCTTAGTCAACCCATCTGATCGAATGGCATGACATAGTCGCGCGCACTAATCGTCAGAAGAAATTGTTATAGGACTGAGCCTCACATGAGGCCCCTTTATCCACTGTTGAATCATGATAATAAACTTCATCCAACAGCTAAGAGGAGGGGCCTAAGCCTCGTGGAAATCCCTTCCCTAATCGCCGACGTGTGAGCACATCCTGGGCAACTTGCTGTCAGATGTTCGTTGCTACACGGCAAACGCAAGAAAGTTGAGGCAACTGTTCATACCGTGCGGTGTACTGCAGGTTCAGTAACCATGGCGCTGAATGGACATGCATCACTGTGCAGGCATCCAGGAGCAGCAGAAACCAAAGAAAATGGAAAGCACATAGGTTTCTAAGCCCGGCACCGGCCGTCATTCATGCCATGCCAGCACGACCTATGCTTGGGCCGTGCCGGACCGATCAGGCCTTGGGCTAGTCCGAAAATACCCAGCTCGATTCCCACCTCTACTCCGCCAGTTGCTCGACCTTGACCCCTCCGGCCATTGCCAGCCCGTCTTCGGCGCGCTGCCGGAACACCATGGAGCACTCTGGCAGCTCTCCGAGCCCCTCGAACATCACGTCCTCTTCGTTTCCCTCCCCGCCTAACCCGCCGATGACGTCGCCGAACTCGTCGGGAAGGAGCGCGGCCGTGTCGACGACTGCTCCTCCCAGGAACATCGACCCGTAAAGCATCTCGTCAACCACCTCTATGTCGGAGGGAGGCGTGGACGAGGTGACGGACACGACGTCGTAGAGCCACCGGAACTCGTCGTGCACCTCGATGGCCGCCGGGGCCTCGGTGACAAGGCCGCCGGCACCGGTGGCGGCGCCGTTGTGCATGTCATCGGATTCCGTTGGCTCCGGCTGGTTGGGCTGCGCCTTGGGCTTCTGGGCGTGGCGGTTCTGCCCCCTCGGTACCGTGGTGGAGTGGTTGTGCTCGAAGGAGTACGTGACGATCACCATGTCCGGGTCGGCCTGACTCCTCTCCACGTGCTTCCTAGCCGGGCACCCCTTGGAGCTACTGCACCTGTAGTAAGCCCTGCTCACGAAGCCCGAGTCCAAGCCCGGATCAGCAAACCTCTCTATACATAGCGCAACTAACGTATGCGCTGGATGGACAAGAACTCGAAGAACACATGTAACCTGTAACCATGGATGCATATATGATTGCTTAGTACGCACGTACCTTGGGAAAGGTGAGCCCTTGATGGGCTTCTGGCCGTACTTCCGCCACGCCCACGAGTCGGTCGGCGTGTTGCCCTCGCCGACGCCCTTGGGCCGCGGGCCGCTCACGTCGGCGAGCGGCACGGTCACCACCCGCTTCTGCGCCGACCGCCTCCTCCCTCGGCTAGGCGACGTCGACGGCGCCGCCGGTGGAGACAGCGGCAACCCCGGGCAGTCCAACGAGACGCCATCCCCGGCGCCCTTCTGCTCGCCGCCGGACATCGTCGGCGACGACACCGCCCCGTCGCTCCACTCGCCGTCCATACACAAGAACCCCTCCTCCGGCAAAGCCAAGAAGACCGAAGAGGCAGTGGTGCGATCGATCATAAATTAATGGAGGAGGCAGCAGCTCGGGTCGGAGGAGCAGTTCTTGGATCGATGTCACCTGCAGCTACGAACGAGCCATGCATCCATCCATGGGATATAAAGAAGAAAGAAATGGTGCGGCGTTGGTAGAAAACTAGCTAAACTAACACGAGGAGGAGGGAGGCTGTGTGTCGTCGTGACGGTTCGTGGGGCGTGATAGGAGGAGAGGTCCAGAGGACGTGGGGTTGTGGGCGCGCACGCTGCGATCGACGGGGGAGTAAACAAAAGAGACAGGCTTGCGAACACGAGCGTGTGACGGCGACGTCTCCCCAACTATCTCATGTACGTCTGGATCAACATCATCTATCAGTTGCTTCTTCTCATCGGCAAGTAGACGAGTTAATTGTTTAAATATATTTGGAGTGGTATATGCGTAGGAGTGGAATGGTATACCCGTCACTAATGTTTCGATTTCGAAGGATAATTGCAGAGAGCCGTAGGAAGTATTTAAGAGCTTTTTTCTAGATGCGTGGTAGAATCTTCAGCAAATAGCTCAGACAGGAGTAAGGTCGTGGTAATTCTGGATAGGACTTGCTGTTTTCTTTTCCTTGAGAGGAGAAACAATGATGTTTGATTGGGAGTGGCAAGTGTAATTTTACCTACTAGCTTGTAATTGAATTTTAAGATGGTGGGATCTACCAATTCTACCTCTTGATGTTATGGGTCAAATCTCTGGCTCTTGAAAGCAGAAGGCCAGTTCAGGGTTCATGTCAGCTACATTCCTTGGTACTTTCCTGTTTGAAAGTTCCAACTGGGGCCATCCAATCGTCGCATGCCACATCGAAATACAGAGATACTGAGTACACGAAGCTAGAGTAGCTAGAGACGGATTGTGCATTTGACCATCGTGCATGATGCAATTATTATGAGGCGGCCTGGCATGGCATGACCGCCATCACGCAGCGTTCTGCCCCAGAGAGATAGATAGAAAACTCCATTGTTTGACAAAAGCTTAACAGCCGATAAGAAAACTGGGAAATGGAGTTTTATATCTTCTTGGGATAACAACGCGGAAACAGCTGTTGCTGCAATAGGAAAGGAGACTGCAAAATTCTATATATCAGGATGATCTGACTGCATCATGCATGCATGTCTGTGAGTAGTTCACAACGCAATCTGTGGTTGGTTGTTTGCCTGGAATGGACCCAAACAATCGTCTCAACTACTCATGATATACAACTTTGCAATTACTTGAGATATTGTTACTACTTTGCAATTTCCTGGTTCCAGGTTACATATGAACAGTAATAAGTGTCAGATTAGTGCACGCGGTTAAGCCTCAGACGTTGAAATTGCATGTGCACAGGAGTGTCGATGGAGTAGAAAGATCGACTCCACACTGTCGCGTCTTGTCACTGAAACTGTTGGAGCGAGCTTGGAAGTGGCAATTGTTTAGCAAATTTTGTTCGGCCCAAAAGATTCAGATGCAGCCCAGGAGCTGAGCTCGTGGAAATCATAAATAGCCCATCAAGCACAGAGAAAAGGCCATTTTCGCGACCCAAATAGGGGACAAAAAACTATTCTGAACGTGTTTTATTTGCGCTGTCAGTGGGGCCCACTTGCAGTGACACAGGCACCAGAGCATCCGGAGCCTCTCGGCCTTATTGGAGCATCCGTATCTACCGAAGCGGCCTTGCTCAGTCGCAGGCCGCACACACTACGCGCTAGTTCTCCCCCTCGCTGCCGCCGCCGTCGTAAAAATCACCAAGCTAAAAGATATCATACAATGTATCACTGACATATGGATCAGGCTCCACATGTCATTCTCACATTGGATGGTGTTTCTAACTCTACATCTTCGCGACGGTACCGAGCTCATTCTCTCAAAAAAGGAAGGTCTTAAGACTTCTGAAAATTTTTTGCCAGTGTTGAATTGATCTCTAGGCTAACTGCCTCCGAGATTTTAGGGAGACCAGTCTCCACTCCCGCCTTAATCGGAGGCGGTTACCAACTATTTTTGGTTAGCGGTCCCGGTCACCCAGCGCCATATATATGAGAGGGGTTTTCAGCAGGGTAACGCACGTGAGTTGTCTTACGCCCTCACGAACCCGATCAAGCCCGATTGCTAACGGGTCTTTGTGGTGAACGAAGGTCGAAGCCATTGACGCCCGCGCCGCCGCCATCTACATCACCGGTCGAACGTCGTCACCATCTTCTTCACCATCTCCGGCCACCTCTACTGCAGCATCACCGCACTTCTACGACCTCCTCATGGCCTCTCGCCTTGGTATGTACTTTGACGATTCCGCACTTATGTATATTAGGTGTTCATGATTTGATCTAGGATTAAGAATTAATGTTCATGCATAGACTTAGATACTTTTCGGATTATAGCTATCAATGGTATCAGAGCCTGACCTAAATCAACTAGAACCCTAACTTAGTTCCAACCGAACTCGGATTCACTAATTAAAAGGTCGGATCTAGAATTTTGGTGGCTCGGTTTAGAAATTAGAAGGAGGGGATTTACGAAACTTTTGCAAAACCCTAAGAAAATCCCCAAACCCATGTTCTAAAACCCAAATCACCCACATGAAATTTTAGATCGACGGCAAACAAACAAAAAAAACTTACGGTTTGTGAGAGCGCCGCCTCCGCTACGCTCGGTGTTGCCGTCGATGCCGTTTCCGCTTGGGCGCCACCGCCGTTGTCGTGGTGCCGCCGCGCTCGCGCCGCCGGCCGCCGCCGCCGCCGCCCTTGCTCCGCTGGTGCACCGCTGCACGCGTGCCTGCCGCCGCCGCCTTCTCCGGGCGCCACATGCGCAGCCGCCTCCACGCACGCACGCCGTGTCGCTTCTCTCGGCGCCACCGCCGCCTCCTCACGATGCCGTCGCTCGCGTGCGGGCGTCGACGCGCGCGCTGCGCGCCAAGCCATGGCGCCGCCGAGTCGCCTCGCTTTCGCCCTAGCGCGCCGCCGCCGCCGCCGACGGTGCAACATGCGCGCCGAAGTCGGCCGCCGTCGCCGATCCCTTTTCGGGAGGACCGGTGCGAATGCATCTAGGGTTAGGTTTTTTCCGGGTTTTTATCCTGTGCGCGTGCAATTTCGGCCGTCTAATTTGATCGGACGGCCATCAGTTCACGGGCTGAAAGCCATTTGGGCCGGACGCTGGCCGAGCCGTCCGATCAAGATCCAATGGCGTGCGGGCATGGAGGGCGCTGCGCGCGGGAATGGGCCGAGCGCGTGATGTTGGGCCGTGCGCGTGCTGCATAAATGTTTGGCCCGTCTTGTGGTCGCCGAATTTTGGGCGCGACGGCGATGTTTTGGGCCAAGCCAAATTTTATTTTGGCCCGCAGGGCATTTTTACCAGTGAGGAGATTTATTGGGCTGATTTTTCCAACCCGTTTTTTCTTTTGGGGCTGAATTTTCAGCCCAAATTTTCTGTTGAAGGCCTTTTTTCAGTAGAAAATTTATATTTTAATTTTCAGTGTTTTTATTTTTGGTTTTAGTATATTATTATGCACTGTTTTAATTAATTTTTTCAGAGGCCCAAATTGTGATGAATAATTAAGTTATTGTTATGAATAATCTCAAATTTAAATTGAAGCAACGAGATATTTAAATTTGAGAATTTATGCTTAGTTTTTGGCATTATGTATACATATGGTTATATTCTGACCAACGTCGTTTATAATCATATGTCGCCAATGGGATATTTTAATTTTGACATTTTATGCTTAGTTTTTGGCATTATGTATACATATGATTATATTCTGACCAACGTTGTTTATAATCATATGTCGCCATCGAGATATTTAATTTTAAGATTTTACGCTTAAATTTTGGCATTATGAATGCATAAGGTTATATTCTGACCAACGTTGTTTATAATCGTATGTCGCCATATAAAATTAAGTTCTTTTTCATTTTCTGCCCAACGGTGATATGAATAAGAACTATAATTTCTGCATGTTATTAATCAGACCAATGTAGGGTTAATTACATGCAATATATATATTTATGATGATTCTAATTTTTGCCATGTATTTCAATTCGGCACTTAATGCTTCGAACGTTGCCGCCACTATTGATAATATTGAGCAGCTCACGGGGAGCAATTTTTCCTCGTGAAGAGAACGAATTTATGTTGTCCTTGGTGTTTTGGACCTTGACTATGCATTAAGAGTAGACGTTCTCGTTCCACCCACCGAGGGTGAGGAGAATTTTGCTTAGAAAAAGAAAATTTATGAAGATAATACTGAGAAATGGGAATGATCTAACCGCTTATCACTTATGATTATGAAAACCTCGATTTCAGTCATGATTAGGGGAGCAATCCCCAATTCCGAAAAAGCTAAAGAGTACATGGCCTCAATTGAGGAGAAATTCAAAGGTTCCACTAAAGTTTATGCCAGTACCTTAATTCAGAGGCTTTTAACCTCAAAATATAATGGGTCTGGCAGTATAAGAGAGTATATCATGATGATGACTGATATGTCAAAAAAAAACTCAAGGGCATGAACATGGCAATTTCTGATGGTTTTCTAGTTCATTTTATTATGACATCACTTCCTTCTGAGTACACAGCTTTTAAAATTAATTACAACACTCAGAAGGATAAATGAAGCATGTGCGATTTGATCGCCATGTATGTCCAGGAGGAAGAGAGAATAAGAACAGAAAAGAAGAATTTTGCTTTTAATGTTGGTGGCTCTCATAAAAGGAAGTTCCAAGGGGACTTCAAATCTAAGAAGAAGCTGCATTTCTCCCCTAACTCAGATAAATCGGAGCATAGAGTGCACAATGCACCAAAGCCTCATGTTGCTTCCGCTGGATCAACTAAACGGCGGGAATGCCACTTCTGCAAACAGTCAGGGCATTTTCAGAAAGACTGTGTAGGTTTTCTTAAGTGGCTCGCCAAAAGGGGAATTCCTTACCGCGAAAACACTAAGAAAGGGGGAGCGAAGTCTTAAAGTCGCGGATGGAAAGGAAGCTCAGTTGATTCGCGTCTTCATTCTTCATCTCAATTATGTAGTTTTGCTCCTTCCATCAGGAGAAAATAATTTCAGTTTCTTTATTAGACGATGAGGGTTTTAAATGTTTTTTTGGAGACAATAAATGTATCATTAAGTTTAATTCTAATAATGTTGAAAATAATGATGAGACTTCTTCGAAATTGTGGCACTGTCGTTTGGGCCACATTTCGAGGGGAGAATGGAACGTCTCATCCAAGAAGACATTCTCCACCCATTAGATTTCTCTGCACTGATTGCATTAAAGGAAAATAAGTAAAACAAATAAAGAAGGGAACTACTCACAGTACATGACTCTTAGAATTAATTCACAGTGGATGGTTTTGATTCTTTCATCACATTCACTGATGATACTGATATTTGCGGTCCTTTTCCTGTGACATCAGTGGATGGTTTTGATTCTTTCATCAAATTCACTGATGATTTCTCCCGTTATGGTTATATTTTTTTCCCATTAAAGATGTAAAGTCTATAAGCACTAATGATGTATGAGACTTAGTAGAAATTTCTGACGGAGTCAAAACAGTAGGCTGTAATGGGTCTACAAAACAAAACATGACTCTAAGGGAAATATCGAAAGATTCAAAGCAAGGTTTGTAGCAAAAGGCTTCTCACAAAGAGAGGGAAATAACTATAATGTCATCTTTTCTTCCGTCTCAACTAAAGATTCATTCAGAATTGTTATGGCACTTGTAGCTCATTATGATTTAGAGCTGCATCAGATAGATGTTAAGACGGCATTTCTTAATGGCGACTTGCAAGAAAATGTTTACATGGCTCAACCGGAAGGTTTTGTCGTGGAAGGCAAGGAGCATATGGAATGCCGACTTAAGAAATCCATTTGTGGCTTAAAACAAGCGTCGAGGCAATGGTACCTCAAATTTGATAAGATCATAAGAAGTTTCGACTTCAAAGAAAATGAAGTTGATAACTGCATATATGTTAAGTTCAAGGGGAGTAAATTCACCATCTTAGTACTTTATGTGGATGATATCTTATTGGTTAGCAGCGATAAGGACATGCTGTTTGAGATCAAGAGATTTCTTTCATCCAATTTTGATATGAAGGATCTCGGTGATGCCTCTTATGTTCTTGGCAATGAAATTCACCGAGATAAGGTCTAAAGTAATATTAGGTTTATCTCAGAATGCACACGTTGATGAGAGTGTCAAGAAATACAATATGAATAAGTGATCTGGCTCGCCTGCTCCTATTGTTAAGGGCGATAAGTTTGGAACATTTCAATGTCCAAGGAACCAATATGAAACTGATCAGATGAAGTCGGTTCCTTATGCTTCAGCTGTCAGAAGCATTATGTATGTTCAAGCATGTACACACCCTGATTTAGCTTTTGTAACCGGGATGCTTGGCAGATATCAGTCAAATCTAGAACTAGACCACTGGAAAGCCGTTGAGAAAGCTTTGCGTTATATGCAAGCTACTAAGTATTTCATGCTCACATATAAGTTTTCTGATAGCCTTGATGTTATTGGTTATTCAGTTTCAGACTTTGCGGGATGTGTTGATACTAAGAAATCCACGTCAGGTTACATCTTCACACTCGCTGGAGGAGCTATTTCGTGGAAAAGCCCCAAACTAACCCTTACGGCATCTTCAACGATGCAAGCTGAGTTTGTGGCATGTTTTGAGGTTACGGAGCAGGTTGTATGGCTTAAGAATTTTATCCCGAGACTTAGAGTGGTAGACAGCATCTCTAAATCACTCACTTTATACTGCAATAATGAACCCGCAGTCTTTTGTGTAAATAACAACAAGTCAAGTTGTGCTGCCAAACACATTGACATTAAGTATCATGTT
This sequence comes from Bonia amplexicaulis, assembly GCA_036346245.1. NCBI lineage: Eukaryota > Viridiplantae > Streptophyta > Magnoliopsida > Poales > Poaceae > Bonia > Bonia amplexicaulis. The sequence continues at coordinate 16,815,516 of CM070737.1, read as the reverse complement.
TTAAAAAAAATAGAATCCAGGATCAAACCATAAGTATCAAGCATATTAGTACTAAGTTAATGCTTGCGGATCCGCTTACTAAAGGCTTACCACCCAGTATTTTTCGTGATCATGTTGCCGGCATGAGTTTATTGGAAAGCCTCTGATTCTGGATAAAAGGACCTTTAAACAAACCAACTCCCATTAAGAATAATGAATATCCATTCTAAGATAAAAGTAGTACACTATAGGCATTGAGGTTGTATGGTGCTTTATTGACCATGCAACACATTGCCTTGGTATGCTGTTTGTATCAAAGGATGGGTTTATGATGTTAGCCTTACGATCAAAGGGGAGAATGTTGAATTGATCTCTAGGCTAACTGCCTCCGAGATTTTAGGGAGACCCAGTCTCTACTCCCGTCTTAATCGGAGGCGGTTACCAACTATTTTTGGTTAGCGGTCCCGGTCACCCAGCGCCATATATATGAGAGGGGTTTTCAGCAGGGTAACGCACGTGAGTTGTCTTACTCCCTCTACGAACCCGATCAAGCCCGATTGCTAACGGGTGCTATGGTGAACGAAGGCCGAAGCCATTGACGCCCGCAGCCGCCGGCCATCTACATCACCGGTCGAACGTCGTCACCATCTTCTTCACCATCTCCGGCCACCTCTACTGCAGCATCACCGCACTTCTACGACCTCCCTCATGGCCTCTCCGTCTTCGGGTATGTACTTTTGATGATTCCGCACTTATGTATATTAGGTGTTCATGATTTGATCTAGGATTAAGAATTAATATTCATGCATAGACTTAGATACTTTTCGGATTATAGCTATCAGCCAGCCCACTGCTCCGCTGTCTTTGTCTTTATATTTGCATTCTAGCATTTTCTAGGTAGCTGTGAACTTGTAAACCTGGCCCATTTAAACGGGCTCTTACTACTGGGCCGTTTAAATATAAATCGTACTCCACTCCGTTGCATAGAGGCATTTTTGGACACATGCCAATTGGGATAATGTCAGTGGAGAAACGCAGGTGTGCGTGACTACTGAGGTTTTGGAATGGGCGAAGCTTGCCAATGTCCGCGAGAGCTTTCCGTTTTTTCTTTCCAACAGTTTAATTGCCACCGTACTTGAACGGCAAAGGCATCCAAACATGAGACCTGATATAGTCCTAAAAAATTGGGACTTGATATGAAGTATGGACTATGGAGAACAAATTCAATTTTTTAGCGAGGCTTCCGAATACAAATTTTGTTGGCCTATAAAAAAAATTTACAAAGCATATTTGACAGAAAAGAATTTGTTATGTCATCTCTATCATTCTTTTACAAGTCAAACAAATATACAGCTTTGAGAATAACCTACAAATTGACACAGCTACGGCCTACAAGGTACAGAGTGAATCAATCATGGATGCTAAGTTAACTGCTTGTAAAATCTACGACTTCTAACGTCTTTCATCTAGGAGATTTTGTGGAAATGCATCTTCCACACAAGATAAGCCTTGACACAGCTCGTGACCTTCGAGTCCTGACCTTCAACAAAGATAGCTGTGGAGAAATGATTGGATGAGCAAGAGAGAGAGAATCATGCGTAAACACAAGGACTATAATTTAAGCAGAATTCATAAACTCTTCCGCCAATTGGTTACACACATAAGCTGTATGGTAAACGCCATTTCTGTGCTCTACTTATAACCATGGAGTCTACACGGTTGATAATGCTCACTTCAGAATCTACAGCCATACCAATCTGATGCAAAATCCCACAGGAATGCAAGAGGAATGGAATTTGTTTGTGGAAAAATCTATCGTGAGTGTAAGAAAATAACTAACTCTTTTTTATTTCAGAATCCAGATTGTTCCTGTTGTTTCGCACACTACGGATGCAACTCTTTTTTTTCATTTTTGTTTGGTTTTCTCACTAAAATATTATACTCATCTTGAAAAATATGTATATTCTTTAAATAGATTATTTTACTTTAAGGTATGATCAAAGGAAAAAAATCAAATCCAGCTATGCATAGTCAATTCAAAAGGGGCCTACTTACAGGTTTCAAGCTAACCAGATTCCAGATATCATCTATTGCGAACACAACTAGACTAAAGTTCGTCTCTGTAGTTCCACACGCACAGATGATTCTTTTTTAGACCTATATACAAATTAGTTCAAAGGGAAAAACTGATACAAGTTAACATTCCACATTGTATTCAGGATTCATTCGCACTGATTGTAGTGAGGACACACAAATTATGACATAATACAAATGTGAAAGATTACCTTCCGTCGTGTCCTTGAAGTTCTCCAACAAAGTATACTCCTTGATCTAGGCTCCAATCTCCTGTGCACAAGCAATATCTCGATGAATTGGCAAATGCATAATCCGAAATGGCAAAATGATTCAAACACGGTAAATTTGACTGGAGATGTGTGTTGTTACATATATGATTTCTTAAGTATTGACTATTGACTACTCACCGTGCCTAACAGCCATTGTGATTTCAAGTAATTATTAATGTGTGATATTACCATTGCTGTTATTGTTTTCTACAATGCAATGGAGTAAAAGAGTCGTAATGTAGTGACATGTATTTATTTTTAAAATGAAAAAGCTGGAGTATTACTCCCTGTATTTTGGACAGTTTGAGAAGCATGAGTTGATCATAAGATAAAGTTACTTACAAATTCTCTTGTTCCAGCTTTTCTGCAATTGACATAGCTTTTCGTCTAGACCAGCCTCCTCTTTGAGAACAAGCTTCTACCTTACCAATAACATGTGCAAGAGATACCTTTCCTTTTACAATGCTGTTCTGTCGACGCTGTTTATTCCCATTTATTCCTCTTTGATTAACCATGCTCTCTTGGTTTGGTGATGACAAAGCTTCCTCTTTTTCCCATATGTTCTCCTTTCTTCTTTCATTTATGTCAAGAACACCATTATTTGTTTCAGCAGGCCAATGCATGTGAGAAGGTCCAACTTCAATGATTTCGCCTTCTGTCAATATATGGGGATCAGATTGCATCCATCTGGTCTTGCTAGAGCTAGCTCCCTTCACAACACTGTCTTTTTTAAGCCTCCAAATGAGATTCTCACCTCCAGAAGGGAGCGGACTATGTTTAGTGAAGGACCTCCTTAATTTCATGTTGGAGGAGTCGTTCTCTGGGTGAGTAAACATAGATGGATCATGACCTGCTCTCACACCATTCTTTGATTCATATCGGATTTCAAGTATTATAGCAGAACGAAGAACAGACTCAAATGCCTGAAGAATTTGTCCTCTGAAGTTTTCAGCTTTGGACTTATTGACACGTGAGCTGAATATTAGTTGCACTGTCGGTGCTGTAGGAAGAAAAGAAGCTAATGTTAGAAAATGATCTGTTAGAAAGACAGGCCAACCATGCATTCTTTTAGTATCCCAATAAAAGACCATGTGAAGGCATAAATTGTCATTGAGTTTGGCAATGTCATGTTAACTAATTAACTGTTGTTTAAAGTAGTGCAGCTTAACATATTAGTGCAAGGAAATAACAATTCTACATAGCACAACTACAATCTAGCAAGCTTAACTATGATTTCCTTCATACATCACTACTTCCTTTCATAAACTTTTTATTTCAACAAAAATTCTAATGTGTGCCTATAATCAAAAGGATTTCGTCAATCCAAGAACAGAAGTTTGGTACCTTCTTTAGAGGAAATATTGTAGTTACTTAGTCAGTTAGCCTTAATGCAAATTATCCATAATTATTGCAACTAACTTCAACAAAGTGCCAAGAATTGCTTTAAATAATCAATACAGACATACAAAAGCAAGTGACAACTGTCCTGTTGTCTGATAGGAGGTGCTTCCATACTTTCTTAATAGTTATTTGCACAATTTTTAAAGCATGGTGAATGATGGATAGATGTTACTTATCTCTTCATTTGCTTTGAGATTAGTGCTACTCTTGTTAGAGAGGAAAGCATAGAAGCACCACTTCTGATGGGAGCACCATGTTTACACTATACTACATGAGCTTTCCCTCTCTGTTTTGCAATTGCTAAATCTATATATTTCATCTTCTAGCACAAAGGAAACTAATCCTCATGTACAATCTGCTAAGAAGCTTATGATATGATGTAAACGCTTTGAAAAATTGAACTGGATATCAGACATCTTACCTGTGCCTAGGCTAACAGAACTTAGCCTTCCCTCTTTGGCCATCATTTTTCTCAGTGTATCTGACTGAATACTCTCAAGTACAGCTTGCCAGATCATTTCATTTTCGGTTTTGTTATGTTTAGATCGCTCGTTTGCTTTGGCGGCACTGGCTGACAACACATGGCTATTTGCTGTATGTTCAACGGACCCCCTTTCCCCATAGGAAGTGCTTGCCACATTACCATTATGCTCGATAGCTGAGTGCTTTGCAATATCCTTATCAGGAAAAGATCCGGCCAGCACACCGTGGTTGAAACTCGTGCTTGTTGATGAACTTGGCAGCACATACTGTTTATCAGGAGCAAGCTGAAGCAGAGCAGCCGTAAACCATGTTGTCTTGTCATTAGAGACCCTCAACTGCTTTTCAGCTTCAGATAGTGTTTTCAAGGCCTGGCGTAGTTTTTCCATATCATCTTTTGACACTGAAATTAGTATACCAAAACACTAAATTATGTGCATGCAAAATCTTTAATGTAAGAGAACAGAGAGGAAAAGCAAGTTAGCCAGAGTGCTAGACGAGTGACTTGACACTCTTAGCAGAGATAGCCAGGATGTAAAACAGTATATATTTGTTTTGAACTATCCATTGGTTAAAAAGATTGTTGCTTACAGGTTGGACGTTTGAAGAACTTTCTTCGTAGTCTTTCTCGTGTGAATGTATAGGAACCAGCAAGGATGTCAGTAATTATTGTGGCAAGTTGAGACATAAGTGCCAAAGGCTCAACTCCAGTCTCCGTAATGTCTCGCAATGTCTTCACTGTGTTTACAGTGTCAGCAGATAGCGCCAAATCAAGCAAATCAACCAGCTTATCATCAGATACCAGACCAGCCTGTGAAATGAACAAACAACTAACGTTTTATCGTTGTCACAGAGTAGAATTGCAAAAAAAAAAAAAACATGGAGTGACAACAAAATTACAATTCTGACAGGGGCTTCAAATTGGTTACTTCCTTAATTGGGTTCCTAGAACTAAACTTGAAACCACATGTTCAGCAAACAAGCAAAAAAAAAAACTAAATTTATATCAAAGGATAAGATTCAGTGTCTGTGCTGATTATTCGAACTATGCCCCTGCGCTATTTAGATTATAAGGGCCAGCTGAACATGCATGCTGCTCTTATGTAATTAACTTCATGACTGCACAAAACTACCAATGCCCCAACTAAAAATTATCTGATATTTTCTATTCGGCCCAAAAGGTAACCAGATATTTGGTTTAATTTGGTTTTCCAAAAAAAAGCTGATGATATTATGATGCTTGAGAGATATCTTACAAGCTCTTGGACGAGAGAGAGAGAAATCCTCTGCCCCAGCAAACTCAGCTGATCGAGAGTCATCTCGGCATCCCTCAGTGATCCATCTGAACGGGATGCAATTAACTTCAATGCATCCCTATCAGCATCTAGGCTTTCACTGGTAGAAATCCACTGCAATGTGTTGACGATTTCACATTCCTTCAACTTGGGGAAAAAGAACTTCTGACATCTGGACAGGATGATATGAGGAAGGCCGAGGTTGGGACTGACGAGGATAAACACCACACGGCGGGGCGCCCGGTCCACAACTTTCGAGATGACGCTCCAAGTGTCGGGTGGCAATGTATCGCAGTCATCAAATATAAACACCCTGTAGTGCGATGGTGCAGGTGAAAGCATAACGTTGTCGAGGACATCGGCAATGCCATCCATGTCGATATTGCCAACGGGCCCAATCTCCATGACGCTCCTGCTCTTGCCAAGATTGAACGCGATGCACGACGTGCACGAGTCACAGGGCCTCGGGTGCTCGGCGGAGTGGCAGTTGAGCGCCTTGGCGAAGACGCGCGCGCACGACGTCTTGCCTGTACCATGCGGCCCGTAGAAGACGTATACCAACCCAATCTTCCTCCTCAGTGTGGCGTTGGACAGCGCCTGCACCACCAAGCTCTGCCCGACCACGTCCTTGAACGTCCTCGGTGCGAACTTCTGCGTCAGGCTGCGGTGCCGCCCGCGGCCTCGCTGCGAGCCCCGCGATTTCTGCCCCGACCGCGCCTCCGACAAGAGGTCGGAGTCCATCTCGCTGCTCTGGTTGGAGAAAATCCCGAGCTCCCCGGAGTAGCTCCCAGCGATGCCGCCAATGCCGTTGCGCGCACCGGAGGCGGTCGCCTCAACGAGCAGAGGCAACGCGTCGGAGTCCGAGCTGGTCGAGGAGGCCAGCCTCTCGGACTTAACCGGGAAAAGCGAATGCGACGCGTTGAGGTGACCGCGCGAGGCCAAGGCGGCGGCTTCGGATTTGCGCCCCGCCGCTGACTTGGGGTCGGAGAGGCCACAAGAGAGGCTGCGGCCGGCCAGGTCGAGGATAGACTTGCCACGGTTGTGGAGGCGAGACCAGTTCCATGGAATGCCACACACGTTGCGCGAGTCCTGCGACACATGCTGCTGCAGCTCCTCGTCGTCGTCCTCGCCGTCGCGGAAGAGGTACTTGTTGCCGCAGACGGCCTCCTGGGAGCTGGAGTTTACGGAGAGCACGGCGGCGGCGGTGGCGCGATCTGGAGCCTTACTGGTGGTGCCGGCACGGCGGCCAGCCCCGCGTTTGAAGCGGCGGCGCGGGAGTCGGGAGGGCTTGGGGTGGGGATGGGGGTTCTCCGCGAGCTGGTCGAGGAGCGTCTTGAGCGCCCCGGATGTCGTGGTGCTGCGTCGGGACCTGGCGGGGAGGTCGACGTCGTCGTCGGTGTCGTTGTCGGGGTCGGCCGCCACCTTGGAGGACTCGACGGAGCGGCGCGTGGACGGGTCGCGGAGCGATCGCGAGCGCTGAAGCGCGAGTAGGTCGCGCATCAGCGCCGCCGACGCCACAGCCGTGGGGCTCCGCCTCCGGCCCGACGACGACGCGCCTCCCCCTCCACCCCCGTGCGCGTGGTGGTGGCGCAGGTGGATGCAGTTGGTGAGGTGCGCGTGGCCGCGGAGGTGCCCGCCGCCCCCCGCGGCGGCGGCTCGGTCGGGCGCAGGCATTGCGGCTCGGCACGTACGAGCGCGGCACTGGTACCGAGATGCGAAAAAAAGCTCCCTTGCGCGCCACTTGATTTGGGGCGTCGGTGTGCGCGCGAGTGAGTATGGTTCGGGGATTGGCCTTTTGGTTGGATCCTGGAGGATTTCACGGGAAGGGGAGGAGGGAGGAGTAGGTGGCGACTGCCCTCGCCTCGTGCCGGGTGTGGGAGCGAGCACTGCTTTCGGGGGTCGCGCCCGCGTCGTCGGGGCACGGGGGGATGGATTCGCCTCGGCCTCGGCGCCTTCCATCCGCGGCGAGGGCGGTGCCACCAAGCCCCGGTTTGGCACAAGCGGCTGGCTGGGAGCGTTTCAGCACTGTTCGAAACTCGCGGCCTGTCGCTGGAATGCTGGTGTGTAATCGTCGTGTCGGTCGCAGCAGCTGTGTTAATAGTGAGTAACACAAGCCCATGATAAGACGCCCAGCTACAGGTACAGCATTCCGGTAGAGCATTTTAGCTATTTACGACATAGATTATGAAGAAATATCCGTTTACGATTTTGGTTGATACAGATGTTGGATTTTTAACATATACTACTTAAGAAAATACTCATGTTTAAAAGTTAAATACTACAATAAAAATTAAAACATGTTAGTTTCGATCGAAAAGAATAGATTCATATATTGTCCCGTGGTGCTGCCTGTTTTCCAGCGTGATTTGCTGCCGCCGATGCGTCGAAAGCAGTCGGGCACGTGAGGCGTTGCACACTTGGCGTGCGCAAAGCAGCCATCCCGCCTGTAACTTGTGTACCGGTGGCATACGTTGTTCCCCTGCCACTGTCAAATCATACGTCGGATAAGCTGATCCGACGGCACGGGTTCTGCCGCGGCGTGGGGCCAAAAAAGGACAGTAATCACGCTGGGGAGTGGAGTGAATTTGATCGCAACGGCGGGCAAAGCCGCAGTAGTACAATGGAACGGCCAGTGATTCGCTTGGCAGTTGACACGGCGTTAGCTGATGCACATACGTATATGCTCCTAGCAACATTCATACAAGTTCGTTCTATTAATTTCGCAGCACCTCCATGCGTGACATTAGCGTACGGAGTACTTCAGGTAGTTTTAAATAAGTAGTAGTACGACTTATTTAATCTAGTCACCCATTTTCTGCTGCATCGAGCAGAGCCCAGAGACCTGGACTTTGCAAGGGGAGGAGGCGTGTCGCCGGTAGCAACGCTCGGGAGAAGCATTGAGAATCTGCAGCATCGATCGTCTCTTGCCGGCTCCGCGCCTGGCAAGGAGGCGCTGAAAGCGAGGAGCCCCATGCCGTCGAGCAGGCTGCCCTGCCGCCCTCCAGTACACAGTACTTCCAAAATCAAGGGAGAGTGACATATGCAATCATTCATTCCATCCGTCTCTTTCTTTCAGTTCAGCAGCAGTGTAAAGAGCTAAGGTCATCTCCAAATGTTTATTGGACAAGGTAAAGTCCATCTCATTTCAGTTTAAATTTTTAACTTATTTTTTACTATTTTAAAATTTTATTTTTTCTAGCTTTTTAAGTTTTTTATCGGTTCTTTTTTCCGTATTTGTTTGCATTATCCATAATGGGCTAATTTATTTTTTCTATTTTAAAATTTTAGTTATGACAAATAAGCTACCATCGGTACAGTGTAATTTCAACCAGCTACAGTGCAATTTAAGCCATAAAGCAGTTTATTTTAGCCCAACCGAGCGGCACCTAAAACTCATGTAATATATTATAATATTTATAACTTGGAGGAGACTTGCATCATAATAAAAATAAATAAATAAAACACAATCTCACCTACCCCCTCCCATTCTCTCGTCCTTTCTTATTCTTGCTTCCCTACCGTTGTCAAATCTTATCTCCCACCGGTCACCACTCCTGGGTTCTCCCTGAGCATCTCCTCATGCATGACAGCACCCGACATCCTCGACTGTCTGAACCTCGACTTCTCCCTGAGCCTAATCCCGGTCCACCTCGCCGTTGCTCACCATGTCCACCACCGATAGCCCACACTCTGGTTTCTCATCGTCCTGGCTTGTAACCACCCCGCAAGCCTCAGTCATCTTTGACGTCTCCCTGACCGTTCTGGACCTCAACACCTCTCTGTGCCTAGTCTCGGTCCTTCCACGCCTCACCATGACGTAGTTCCGAAGTTTTACAACCAACACCAACAAGCAAATCATCACGTAGCACCGCATGATACACAAAGATCATTAATTTGCGTAATTTATCCATATAATGCACAATGCAAAAAGTATGCACTCAAATTACTGATCATAATCCTAAAACCAACAATAAATTCACGTGCACATTAGCAATAAACAACCCGAACAACCCTGATTAGAATATCAATATTTCCAGAGAACACCTCAGACCACAGCTAGTCTATTCGCCTGCGACGATCACAACTGATCACTCGAAGCCCATAGAGTACCTACTAGAGGCCTACGACCATCGAACATACCGCTACGACCATCAAGGACACAAGCTATGACTACCACAATGATCGCTACGACTATCGATCATGCAGGCAATGACTACCACAACCGATCGCTACGACTATCGCTCACATCGACTACGACTATCGATCACCCATGCTACGAGTACCACAACCGGGCAGATGCTACGACCATCGACCATCCATGGTCGTTGAGACATTTAAGCTTTCGACTACCCCGTGGTTGCTCAGCCGATCTGACCGTTCGACCACAAAGTTGAAAACAGCGAACACTCCTATCAAACGAACTCGTAAACACAAAGTCGTCGCCCAGACTAACTCGTAGACAGACAGAAATCGATCTTTTGCAAAATCTTCAAAATTAAACTCACCCTTCGCAGATACTCTAATCCAAAAATCAATTACTCATCACAACTATAAAGTGATCTACACATGGTCTCACACCTTGAGAAAACCGAAGTTTATCTGAGCTCTGAGAGATATACTAGAGCTGAACGACATGAAAACTATTGTTCCCAAATTCCCATTGACGACCGATCAGTTCGTCACGGATAAGAAAAACGGGCGGTGGTGTAACTACATAGCAGCAGTGAGCCTTTGTGCGTACATGGCGGCGCAATAACTATGCTGTCACTGTATATTTAGCTTTGCTAACACGAAAGTTAGAAGGTAAGGAGCGTTAGTGCATTTCCTGGCCGCGAGCCAAATCTAAAAGCATCTAGGTTACTCAATCTCCTGAGCGCGACACCTTCTCCATAAAATCCTAACCACCACCCTACCATAATCAAGTAAGCAAAAAGAATCCCTTTTCCTCTAACAAAAGCTGTTGGTAGAGACACATCTATGCTCAGCTAGGCTTTAGCTCTTAACTTCTTAATTTTATCTTTTTTATTTTTTTTTATTTTTTTTATCTTTTTTTTAGATTCCTTTGTATTGTTCATGATAAGGTAACTTTTTTCTTTATTTTTTTTAAATTTAATTACATTTAAAAGTTTATAATAGCTATAATAAAAAAATCTTAAACAGTAAAAAAACTAAAAGCTAAAAACTTAAGTTAGAATGAGCAGTACCATAGATCTAGCTAGCGCATTTTGATTATATATGCTGAATCTAGGGCACTATGATGCCTCGAGTGGTTGGGAGTATGATAATATGATCCGCAGATGGATAAGTCGCGGGCTACATAAACTAGAGTAGTTCGCAGTAGGCAGAATCCTGCCTAATCCCATGGCCGCATAAACTAGCAGTTCAGCTGGGCCATGGGAATCAGTGCTCCAATCAACCGATGCTTGATGCCCGACTCCGCGTCGTGTGTGCCGCAGAAGTGTACGCTTTTCGCATCTCCACGCACATGGCATCTCGGCCGGGTAAAAGTAGCTTTTGCAGCTTGCGCGCGCACTTCACTCACCCGTGGCCAGACTTTTATTCCTCCTGCCCTTTCGCGTTCCATGCCGAGTTTTTTTTTAATCCATCTGCCCTGATCGTGTGCTGTTCCCTGCAACTCGCCGTAAACTGACGATTCAGTCGGAACAAGTGTACGGGCAGCAAATTTGAAAGGATGTGTCTGGTTGTCATTCTAATGTTTTTTTAAATAATTATTTACAATTTTGATCCTTAAGAATAAGATCCAATGACCATCATCCTTCCCTCTTTCTTATATAACCTATCTATCCCTAACCCTATTCCTCGACCCTGCCGCCTCCCACCCCGTTGCCTCTCACCAAGCGCCGTCCCCTCCCACGGCCTTCTCCTCCTTTCTCATCGGAACAACTCTGCGCGCTTCCCACTGCCACCCCTTCGCCCCTCCTCCACCACTCGCCCACTGCTGGGCCACTGCCCCCGCCTCTCTCTATATCTAGGGAAACAGTGAATTTTAGGTGCGAAAGGTGGGATTCTTCTCCTCGGTCACCGGCGAAGAGGAAGAAAGGGTCGCCGGAGAAAAAGGTGGAGGTGGCGGCACACGTCGTATATATCTAAAGATTAGAAATTTGGATGATTTTTTAGAAGAAAACATCCAGATGATATTTATTAAAACCCATTTGAAATGGTCTTGTCAGGAGCTGTCGGCCATGCGTTTTGTGTTTTTCTTTTCCAGTTTTTTAGTACTGTATTGTAGCCTTATTACCAGTATCAACTTGTTTACAATGTGTCCTGGAGTCTGCATCAGAAAAAAAAAGGATGTACATTGTACAGAATCCAGATATGTAGCTGACCGTATGACTATTTTCCCTTCATGCAGTGGGGTCTTATGGGTTCGCTGAGTTTGCTCAAGTTTTTTTGCAAACCTTGTGCGCTCTAGTCTTTTACTCTTTGTTAAGATTAAAAGAGGTTAAAAATACTCCCAAAACGGGGCCTGATTCAACCTGCCTAATATACTTTACACAGCACTGATGAAGCATCCTAGGCTCAGATCGAGTGGACCATGCGACTGCTATACGAACCACCAAGCTTCTACAGACTGATCATTACACGAGCCCAAAGGATGAAATCATGTGATCCATCGCGAAAATTCGAGCGGTCGAGCCCTGCTTAGATCTCAGATCTGGCATATACACACGCACACATGGAATCCTAGACATATCATCTCTGACCATGCATCGTCCTACTTGTTGAAGTATAAGTAAATTGCCCACCTTTCCGCATCAGCTTAAGCTTTTGGGTGAACTGGTTGGTGCATGCAACTCAATATGGTATCAGAGCCAAGAGGTCTTGAGTTCAAGACCTGGCTGACGCAATTAAAAAAATTAATTGCAGTCCACTTCTATTCCACGTATTAGGCCTAAGAGAGCCTACACGTGAGGGGGAGTGTTGAAGTATAAGTAAATTGCAGTTTGTCCGTTCACTCTCACCACTCTTCCGTACACGCGTACAACACGCCTGCCGCTCCACGTACAAGAAAAAACCACCTAAAAAACTGCCGCCTCCTTACCAGCACGTCCCCTAAACACTTCTTCGCTTCGGCCGCAAACCGATCCTCCATGGCGACGCTCGCCTTGCCGCCGACCGGCATGGCCACCCAGTCCGCGCAAGAAGACCCAAAGTAGGGCTACCTTTCTCTTTGATTCTTCTTTAAGATTGATATAGATGGAATTTGGAGCCCCTTTTGTGATTTCTTGGATGTTCTTACTTTGATGCAGCGGAATCGAGAAGCCTGCGGGACATCGTTCGCGTGGCCAAAGGGGTGTTCGGTTAGCCGAACGACGATTCACACAATGAAGACTTAGCGAACGCAATTTTTTTCAGCTGGATGCAGTTTCGTCCGTCCTTCCACAAGGTTGTCTCAACCCTGATCTAATTTGTTCTTGTTTCACCTTGTAGACCCGCATGTGGCCACGGAGAGGGGTGTTTGGGTAGTTGTGTGTAGCACCCCATATAACCATATGGGATACCACTATGGAACGTTATCGCCAAAGTGAAGAATAAATAAGAACAACAAAAGAAATCACAAAGAGTTTAGAACTTTATTAACACTTTAATAGAAAACCAATAGAACCTGGAATAACTATTTAAAACATGGGACCGGTCCACTTCTAACCAAATGAAGAACGAATGAAACAACAAAACAGTGTCAAACCACGGTGCTGAAAACTCGAGTGCTCCCACCGATGCAAGATGCTATCACTCCACTGGCCTTTTACCTGAGACTGAAAAGAACAAGTGTGAGATGTGAAAATCTCAGCAAGTACCCAACAACAGTCGCAACACAAGAGGAAAGACAAGTAATGCAACCACGTGAAATAAAGGACAAGCATCACAAGTAAACAATGGGTACAAGATGAAAGCAATGAACAACTGATATCAGATATACTGTCATAAATGGGAGATGGATATCATGGAGACTGTGTATTAAAGATAGTTGTTATTTGACAAATTATAGCAAGGGTGCCGACGACCTCATCCCACATACCCGGTTATACGAGAATAGCTAGGCACAACCTTATCCTCGACTGTATAACCGCAGACGGGGTGTAATATCCTGTGTAACGAGAATGTACGGCCCCCATACGTTACCAGGTTGGGTGAAAATCTCCCCTATATGTGGGTAGTCTCGGCGTGATAACCCTTAGTTCTTTATTTAGCGAATTATCCATGATATAGTTAGGGAGTCATGAATGATTTAAGGTAAAGTTATGAGGGTAACGATTTAATACAATAAGATTGGAGAGATGGGATTGGTGATAAGGTAACTGATACATCATAGATAGATCATAAAGTATGAATTTGAGGAAACTAAGAGATGGCGATGATAAGGCTATAATAAAGTTATGAGAAGTGAAAAGATATGTTAAGATTGAAAATGGAAAGATATAGTTTCGGATACGAGGGCGATGTGGAATAGTAAAATGGTGATAGCGTGATAAGAATTATTCTAATAAAGTATTATAATATAGCACACACATGGGTCGACAACCAAGCAGGTTTTATTATGCGATGAGTGATTATTAGTCCGATTAACAGGCATTAAACGCATCAATCATAACCCACATATGAAATCATACAAGTAATGGATCATAATCTTAGGAAGAATAACCTAGCAGCCCTAATGTTAACGATTGCTAGTGGTTTAAACCTAGACTTGGAATATGTTCAAATGCTACCCCCACATTAACAATTTAAGTATAAATTCTAAAACACTTATTAAAGACTTTAATTCTAGAGCATTATTAATCGAGCATTCTAATAAACCTATGAGCAAGTGAACAAGTTAGCCCAGAACGTCGTTGTATGAATATAGTATTAAAAGTCTATAACTAGGCAAGCATGAACGGTATAATAATAAACAGACGAGCATCAGTGATATGTTAATGACCAGGTAGCTTTAATGATATGATACTAGCCAGGTAACTTTGGTGATATGATAATAGCCAGGTAACTTTAGCAATTTGCCAAGTGACTTTAGCGATATGACAATGATCAGGTAAGTTTAGTGATATAATAATGATCAGGTAAGCTTGAGTGATTTGATAATTGTAATCAATGGCAAGGTGGCAAATAATCAGGAAACATGTGATATGCCGCCGCTGCCACCGCGATGCCGCCGTGCGCCGCACCCGCGCCACCGTGCTACCGCCCTGCGTCGCGCCTGCGCCGTAAAGCCTGCACCACAGCGCTACGTCACGCCCGCACAGCTGTGCCGCGCCGCCTCCATGCACCCGCCGCCGCACCTCGGTCACTGCTCACTGGCCGCCGCCGCTGCACCGCTCCTCCTACCAGACGCCACCGCCGCCATGCGTCGCCACTGCACTGCACACGACCGCCGCCATGGAAGATAAGTTTGATAGGAGAGAGGGAGTTGGATGGAGATTAGTTTGATAGGAGAGAGAGAGAGTTGGATGGAGATTAGTTTGATAAGAGAGAGAGAGTGGTTTAAACGGGAGAGGGATTAGAGATAGATTTTTCTTGGTGTTACATTGTGCATCTTTGATCCTTTGAGTAGCGTGTCCGCCGAACATGCTCAAGGCAAGTATCTCGCATCCGTGACCTTTCTGTTTCGCATACCATGTGTTTCCAGATTACTTGCCACCTTGCCATTGATTACAATTATCATATCGGTAAAGTTACTTGGCTAATATCATATCACTACAATTACCTGGCTAATATCATATCGCTTGGCTAATATCATATCACTACAATTGCCTGGCTAATATCATATCGCTTGGCTAATATCATATCACTACAATTGCCTAGTTAATATCATATCGCTTGGCTAATATTATATCACTACAATTACCTGACTAATATCATATCGCTAAAGTTACCTGGCTAATATCATATCATTAAGGTTACCTGGCTAATATTATATCGCTAAAGTTATCTGGCTACTAATATATCACTAAATCTTATGTGGTCAATATTATATCACTAATGCTTGTTTGGTTATTATCATATCGCTCATGCTTGCTTGGTTATAGACTTTTAATATTGTATTCATACCACGATGTTCTAGGTTATCTTATTTCACATGCTTTTAGATTTATTAGAATGCTCAGTTAATAATATTCAAGAATTCATGCTTTTAATTAATGTTTTAGAATTCATGCTTAAATCATTAATAGGGGTAGCATATGAACATGTTTTAACTTAGGTTTAAATTATTAGCACTCTTTTGACATTAGGGCTACTATATTTTAATTTCTTAACTTCATGACCCATTAATTGTATGATGTTGTATCTGAGCCATGACGGATATATACATTAAACTGTTAATCTGACTAATAATCACTTATCATATAATAAAACCTAGATTGTTGACAACCTTGTGTAAGCTACGTTATAATACTCCTAGAATGATTCCTAATCCTCCATCACCATATTATCATTCCACACCGCTCTCATATCGGGAATTACGTTTCTCCATTTCCAACCTTAGCCAATCCTTCATCTTGTCATAACCTTATTTTAGCCTTTTCTTAGTTCTCTTAATTTCACACCATATAACCTATTAACAATGTAACGGTTATTTGGCCTGGGGTTATCTACATATAGAGAAGATTTTCACCCACCTGGTAACATATGAGGGGCCGTACACTCTCGTTATTTAGGATATTACACCCCGTTTGCGGTTATACAGTTGAGGAAAGCGTTGTGGCTGACTATTCTCATATAAACATATATGTGGGAGTAATCGCCAGTGCCATTGCCATAACTGGTTAAATAACGATTATCCTTAATTGCATTGTTTCTGTTACCTCTATCTCTGGCTGTTATCAGTGTTTCCGATTAACTCACTAATAAAGGAAATAACAGGTACCTGGCCCGGGGTTTCCCACATATATGGGAGATTTTTACCCACCTGGTAACGTACGGGGGGTGTACACTCTCGTTACACAGAATATTACATTCCGTCTGCGGTTATACAGTCGAGGACAAGGATGTGCCTGACTATTCTCGTATAACCAGGTATGTGAGATGCAATCGCTGGTGTCTTTGCCATAATTTGCTAAATAACAATTACCTTGGTTCCACATTTCTGTTATCTCTATCCCCGATAGGTATCAATATCCTTGGTAACCTAGTTTCATTGCATTTAATTTGTGTCAATTACTTACTTACATTACTTGTTATTTAATTGCTGTGTGGCGACCGTTGTTGGGTACTTGTAGATATTTTCAAATCTCACGCTTGCTCTTTTCATTCTCAGGTAAAAGGCCAGTGGAGTGATAGCATTATGTATGGGTGAGAGCACTCGAGTTTTCAGCATCGTGGCTTGCCACTAGTTATGTCATTTTATGTATTCCTCTTTTGGTTAGAAGTGGACCGGTCCCATGTTCAAACATTTATTTCAGCTTCAGTTGGTTCTCTATTAAAATACTTTTAAAGTTTTAACTCTTTGCGATTTCTATTATTACTTTTATTCTTTACTTTGGCGATGACGTTCCATAGTAGTATCTTATATTGGTATATGAGGTGCTACATAAGTACCTTATGGCGTAGTAAGTAAATGAATCCTAGATCAAGTGGACAATGCCAGAAGGCCTGAAATAGAATTTGTTTTTTAGTTTATGTGTAATTTATGCTTTTAGAAAGAAATTTTTTGCATTCATTTCATACCAAAGCTTAGACATTGAAATAGAAAATTAATATCACCACCCAAATTTTCATACATTGAAAGAATACTACATCAGTCCTTGCATGAATTGGAGTTTCTAGAAGACTAATTGAGTTATCATATTTGAAGCCTATCTGAAGACCTAGCCATCGACATGCATGTGATTAAGATAAACAAAATATCCAGTTTTGAATTATGTTAGCTGATATATATCATCCTTATTTAGTTATCCGTTGTAATATACGAACATCTTACTAGTCTTAATGGAAGCAACAGACATTGAACGACAGCACTGGAGGTCAAAGAAATATCTGATTAGGTGCTGAGTATCTATGCAGGTGATGGAGCACTCAAGCAGTATCACCAACACCAATTTTCTACGGATGCAACAGGTGAAGCATGCAGCGATGTCAGCTCCTGCTTCTTCTGATAAAAGTCCTTGCACAACCACCGGTTACGAAATAACGCTGACAATTGCTAGCACGCATGACTGAAGGCCAAAGCGCAGATGGAGTTGTCAACCTCAATATACAGTTCATTGCTGTTGAGGAATATGTGACATCTCAATGCACTGTATTCGGGAGTCAGATCAAGAAGAGACGAGTACAAGAACAACTTAGACCGGAACTAAGTGCGGATGGTATCTTCATTGAAGTTCCGAGAAGAAAGTCAAGGCTGATGTAAGTGAACAAATGCGATTTACATAATTTACATTGATCCTTCATATTCTACGTCTTCAGCCCTCCCGGATCAGATTTGTTGGATCGCTAGAACATACTTTGGTAGTTCGTATTTGGCACCTGCAACATAGTTTCCAAGGCCATCATTTAGTTGGTACTGCAAGCATGACACATGGAGAATACACAAGTTACAAAAGAATTCTTTCACCTCTCCTCTTTCATCATAGCAAAGTGTCATGTCAGAATTTGATACCATGATGCCAGCACCGTCCAGTATGGCTTGTGCAAGAGATATGTCAGCTTCTGCAGCAGCTCGAAGTGGGTCCCAAATCTCTGGCGGAAATAGATGGCAGCTTTTAAGACAAATTATAACATCTAATGTCTCCTTGTTTGTAGTCACTAATGTTCAGGGTGTGTCATCATCAGACAACAAACATGCATTCCATGAATATGAGAAACCAGCAGAGTAAATGATGTAAAACATCTATATGCTCCACACCAACCCTTTGCTAAAACCAAACAAACATCTAATGTGCTAATTAAGAAGTATATTTTTTTAACGAATTTGCAAGGTCATCCCAAGGACAAACCTTCGGCAATGTCCACTCCATGGGGAGATCTATATCAATAAAGAAATGCCCACTCCGTGGGGAGATTTATATCAATAAAAACAAGGACGTACCAACTTTTGTTTTGCAATTCCCTAGTTTTTTTCCTCTTTAAGGGACATGTCACATTTAACATCAAACAGTGGATTAAATTACCGAAACAGCAAAATCAACACTACTTGGGCATGCACTTCACAAGTTCAAAGTAATGAACTCCACACATTTATTTAGCAAAGTTAAGTCAAATTTGACTGTTGCTTCTTCTAAGGAGGAAAAAAGGACTGGCCCGACAAGCAGTATAAATGCATCGCAGATAAATGTCCACAGTACAAAAATGGAGTTGTTATCAATAATAAATACACAATGCAATACCTTTCTGTCCACCATAGTGAGGAGCAGTGTCCCAGGATTCAGCACGCATCTGTTTGAGTTGTGCTGGTGTTCTTGCTTGAGTGTGCTTCCAAGGCTTTGGCTTTTTCAGCTTCTTATTGTTGTCTGAGATCAACAGAAAGAGTTAAGCATAAATAACTGAATATATCCAAATGCAGCAGCAGGGGTGTTTTGTTGTAAATAAGCAATACACTTATCTTAAAACTAAATCAGGTTGCACATTCTATCAAGATAATGTCATCAATGAAACTACAAAAAACAATGCATAACCTCAGAATTATACAAAGTGATGAAAGCACATAATTCTACTTCCAAGGACTGCTAATATGACTATATGAGAGAGATGCCATTTCTCTCTTCTCTCTCTCTCTCTTCACAAAGCTCCAGACAGACTTTTTTTAAACAAACCTACTAGTCTACATGCCTGTTTATTAGTGTGTTAACATTCTTCATTTGCTGAACAGGACAGTACAAATCCATCTTCACCACCTTGATATACAGAAACTTTACAGCTTGCTGAACATTTTAAAGCAGTCTAACTATACTACAATAAGGATGCACCACGATCAGCAAAAGAGTAAAGTCATGTCATTTCATTTAACAACTATTAGAGAAAAGTAGTTAAGCATGCTAAGTAAAAGCACATAAGGAAAAGAAACTGCAAATGCAAGAGTGCTTCCTTTTGCTATTGTTGTCTTACTCCGATTTAACCAGGCTAATGGACAAAGTATCTCACACTGATATAGAAAGTGATTTTGCGTTTGTTTAGACGTTTTTTGCTTAATTGACAGCTCTAAACAAATGCAAAAAAACGTCTTTCCTCTTACAATAAGAATAAACCATCATTTCAATCGGTGTTTCGTAGTGTCATATCTTGGCTTTTGCTAGGTACGGAAGAATAAACCGTCGGTTCCATTGCCTTGCCTAATACTCATATGCCTTTCCTAATACTCATTGTTATGAATAGCGCTTGTATTCATATGAGGCCAAAGGGCTAGTATATATACACAAAGTACAGAGAGATATGCCATATAAAGATAAGGCATATATGGAAATAAATAAATAGTCCTAATACAATACTATCTCTATTATATCTCTAACACCCCCCCTCAAACTCATGGTGGATCAACAACACTGAGTTTGGAGAGATGGAAGCCGTGCTGTGCTCGGGTCTGGTCCTTCGTGAAGAAATCCGCTAGTTGAAGGTCCGAAGGCACATACTGAAGAGCAATCACCTGATCATGCACACAAGACCGCATGAAGGAAGCATCAACACCAATATGCTTGGTGAGCTCATGCTTTACTGGATCACGGCACATACTTGATAGCACATGTCTTGTCGACAAGAGAGAGTCGGTGTAATGTAAACACCAAAATCCTCAAGTAACCACCGTAGCCAAGTAATCTCTGGCGTCGGAGAGCCATAGCTCGCAACTCGACCTCTGCACTCGAACGGGACACGCATGCTTTCTTCGTCTTCCGTGCAATGAGAGAACCACCAAGAAAAACACGAGAAGCAGAGATAGACCGCGATCGGAGGGATCGCCGCCCAAGTAGCATCCGAATAAGCTCGAGTCAGAACGAGTGGAGCGTGAAAAGAAGAGACGGCGAGAGATAGTCCCACGAAGGTATCGCAGAACTCGAAGAAGGTGGCTGTAATGGACCTGAGTGGGAGCAGAAACGAACTGACTCAGAATATGAACTGGATAAGTGATATCCGGACGAGTAACAGCAAGGTAGACAAGACTCCCAACAAGGTGACGATAGCGAGTCGGATCAGAAAGTGGCTCGCCATCAGAGGGTCGGAGGTGAACATTGAGCTCCATGGGAGTCTCAATCTGTCTGATCGGTGAGGAAGCGCGATCAAGAAGATCTGAATATACTTCTCTTGGGACATAAAGAAACCATCCAAGTGGAAGTAACCTCAATCCCAAGGAAGTAACGAAGAGGACCAAGATCCGACATAAGAAACTGCTCACTAAGAAGAGCCTTGATAAAGGCAATGTACTCAGAATCATCTCCGGTAATGATCATATCATCAACATATAGAAGAAGAAGAGTCCGACCACGAGATGAAGTGTGAACAAAGAGCGCAGGATCATGATCACTTGCTGAAAAACCAGCAGCAATGACCACAGAGGAGAAGCGCTCAAACCAAGCACGAGGAGCTTGCTTAAGGCCATAGAGAGAGCGACGAAGGCGACAGACCATGCCCTCAGGAACAGAATACCCAGGTGGCGGATGCATGTAGACCTCCTCACGCAACTCGCCATTAAGAAAGGCATTCTTGACATCGGTGAAAGCAGACCCGATGGCGTCTGACGCCACTGAAAGGAGAGTGCGGACAGTGGTCATGTGAGCCACAGGAGCAAAAGTCTCGTCATAGTCATGGCCATGCTCCTGCTGGAAGCCACGGGCAACAAGACGCGCTTTATAGCGCTCAAGAGAACCATCAGAGCGAGTCTTAATCTTATAGACCCACTTACACGTGATGGGGAGAGAGTGAGATGGAAAGGGAACAAGATCCCAAGTACCAAGACGCTCAAGGCGCAATCTCCTCGGCCATGGCATGTTGTCACTCGGGGTGAGTAGCAAGATCCCGGAAGAAGCAGCTCACAGTAGTCGCACCGGCAAAGGCAAAACAGTAGGAGGTCAAGCGATCGGCGATCGCGGAGAGCGTAGCGAGGAGAAGAGGACCCATCAGGGGAAGATGGTGCATCAGAAGATGAATCATCAGAAGAAGATGACTCATCTGGAAGATCCGCAATACGAGGTCGACGAGTGTAGACGAGTGTAGTGGGGGGAGCCTGAGGAGCCATAGGAGGCGATAATGGCGGAGAGGCCACGGAAGGAGTATGAGGAGACTCAGTGGGACGGGTGGGCCGGTAAAAGCAGATATAGGTGTATCGGAAAGGTCAAAAGACAGAGACTCCACAGAGGAAGTCAAGAAGAGAGCAGGACGTGGGTAGAAGGGACGAGACTCGTCAAAAGTCACATCCCGAGAAATCCGCATCCGTCGACCAACAGATCCCAAAGACCGATAGCCCTTGTGCTCGACACTGTATCCCAGAAAGACACACTCAACAGACTGAGCAGTCAGTTTGGTGCGTTCTCGAGGGGTGAGGAGAACGTAGCAAACGCAACCAAACATACGAAGGGCAGAGTAGTCAGGAAGGAGACCACAGAGATGCTCAAAAGGGATTGCGCCCTGAAGAGCAGAATAAGGCTGGATGTTAACAAGATAGGTGGCAATGGAAACAGCCTCGGCTCAAAAGTGAGTGGAATAGAGGCGGCGATCATCAGGGCACGAGCCGACTCAAGGAGGTGACGATGCTTGCGCTCAGCAACACCATTCGAGCATGAGCACCGGACAAGAGGCGAGCAAGAGTTCTCTTCACAAGGAAGCTGCAGTGATGAGAGGGTACTCGCCCAGAGTCGCCACGAAAGACACGAATAGGAGTGGAGAACTGCGTGCGAACCATAGTGGTAAATTGTTTATAGATAGACAGGACCTCACTACGAGAAGACATGAAATATATCCAAGTGTGGCGAGAAAAATCATCTATAAATATGATATAATATCGATGACCCCCTTTCGAAATGAAGGGAGCCGGACCCCAAATATCTGAATGAACAAGATCAAATGGACGCTGAGATACTGACTCACTATGAGGATAAGGAAGCTGAAGTTGTTTACCTAACTTACAGCCCTGACAATCTAAAGACACGTCTCCTGAGACAGACCCCAGAAGACCACGACGAACTAAAGACGACAGACGAGAGCCACACATATGGCCAAGACGGTGATGCCACTGCTGGAAAGAGCCGGTAGACGAAGTGGCAGAGGCGGAGAGACTGGCGGCAACGGTGGCAGCGGAAGGAAGGTGAAGCCAGTCAAGCTCCCATAGACGCTGTGAGTCAAGGCGCCGAGGGCCAGAACCAACCAGAGCTCCCGTGTGGCGGTCCTGAACACAACAAGAGTCAGAATCAAGAATGATCCGACAACCAAGATCAGTAATCTGCCCAGCAGAAAGAAGCTGCATGGTAAGGCGAGGAACATGAGCAACAGAAGGAACATGAAAAGATGAGTTGCTAAGAGATCCTCGGCCAGAGACAGAAAGAGAGGTACCGTCAGCAGTGAGAACACTAACAGGAGAATCAAGAGGTGTAATGCGAGACAGAGTGGAAGCATCAGAAGTCATGTGAAAAGATGCTCCAGAATCAAGAATCCATGGGGAGATACCTGACTGTGTAGAGGGTGGTTTCTCGGTGCAGAAGAGTCGATGAGAACTGCGCAGAACTTGTCGAGGAGAACACGAGGCGGCAAGTAAGCGTCAAGTCCGCTATCTCTTGCTCGGTGAAAGAAACTGCTGGAGTAGTCGATGTAGACGTCAATGTAGAAGTACCAGTGTCAGTGCTAGTAGAAGAACGGCGTGAAAAATGCCGCTTCTTCTTATAGCACTGAGACTCAATATGGCCGGCCTTGTCACAGTAGGAGCAGTGAGGACGGCCACCTCCAGATGAAGGGCGGCCACCACCGCCTGTGGCAGCCGCTGGAGGAGGTAGTGTACTGAAGCATGAAGCGAGCGATGTAGCGGTGGACGGCGGCGAGCACGAGAGGGAGTGGCATCGCACCGGCACCACTCGAGCGAGTCTCCACCGCGTATCTCAATAAGAGCCTCCGGAGAGTGACACGAGGGTGACGTGCAAGTAGGCGGGCACGCATTGCTCGAACTCGGACGAAGGCGAGTAAGGAACTCGTGAGACCCACCGAAACTCAGTCGGCCGTGCGGCTAGGCGGGCAAAGACGGACAAGAGCGACAACCGGCGGTGCGGAGAGAGTCCAAGCGGCGCCGACGCCAGAGCTCGAGTGTAAAAGCATCAACGGTAGCATCACCCTGCTGAAGAGAATGCTCCTGACGGACCACGGACAGGTACAAGGCGTCACCGGAGGGCTCGTGGCGGCGAAGGTGAGTCCACATCCGAAAGCCGAGGAGAGTCCTACAACCTCGAAGAGAACCGAGGTCGGACATCGGCAATGAGGGCGCAGCGGCCGGCGTCGTCGTCGTACCACCGAGTATAGGCGCGGACGATCCTCAGATAAATCGAGCCTCTTGGTAGACGAGGCGCCTTATCATCGGCATCGTAGTATCCTTGTCTACCGTCGGGCGGCGTGACAAGCGGAGGTTCCGTCGGAGGAGTAGGGCAAGGCGGACAGATGGCATCGCCAGAGAGGGTGCCTCAGAGACGAAGACCACGCATATGGATGCGCATGTGAGACACGAAGTCGGTGTAATTAACACCATCGAAGATCACCGGGCAACGAGGGAGAGCAATAGTACCCATTGGTAGGCGGTGCTGGACGGCACGGCGACCAAGAGAACGAAGTCTAACAGGCGGCGCTGGACGACGCGGCGGTTAGAGCGATGTTTTTTTTAACCAACTTCTTTTGAATGGGCCGGCCTCAGCCCGAGCCAACACGCACGGGAACCGAACACTAGGGTTCCCCGCTGTGTGACGGCGGCGATGGCGGCGGAGGAGCGGCCACGGCGGGGCGGCGGCGGCAGGAGGAGCCGGCGGGCGGGTCGAGAGCAGCCGCGACGGGTGGCGGCGGCGGAGAGCCGGCGGGCGGGTCGGAGAGCAGCCGGCATGGTGCGGCAGTGAGCTCCCTCGGCGGACGGCGGAGATAAGCGCGAGGCGGGTCCGGCAAGCCGGGCGGCGGGTCGAGCCTTGATCGGCGGCGGCGGCAGGAGCAGCAGCCGCCGGCAATGAGCGAGCGCCGCGGCGGGCCGGAGTCGGCGGCGGTGGAGTCGTCGACGGCGACGGAGGAGCCGGGCCGGCCACTGAGCGGCGTTGAGGGACGCGGCGTCGGGGTGGAGGAGCTCGGCCGGGCGCGCACACAGGAGACGGCCGACAGGGATGACCGACGACGGCGACCTCCAGATCGGATCTGGGAGATGACGACGTCGTGGGAAGCGAGGCGAACCCTAGGTACGCTCTGATACCATGTTATGAATATCGCTTGTATTCATATGAGGCCAACGGGCCAGTATATATACACAAAGTACAAAGAGATATGCCATATAGAGATAAGACATATATGGAAAGAAATAAACAGTCCTAATACAATACTATCTCTATTATATCTCTAACACTCATATCTTCTCTCCCCACTAATTGGATACCTTTTGTCCTACAGTACAAATGGAGAATAAATCACCCCTCAATTGCCTTTTCATAATACCATATCCTCTCTTCCACCAAATTGGCATTAATTCCATCACATAGAAATTTGTACCACTAATACAGTGATACGTTTGATCATGGTGATAATAACAACTCCGTTCTTCCCCAATTGTTCGATGAGGCGTTACAATTGTGCCAAGTGCCAACATAAACAAAATAATCACATATGGCCAAATATAGCATGAAACGCACCACAGTATTCCATAAGTATCACTAAGTTGCCCTTCCCTGCTACCTGAGTGATGATTCTGCAACTGAATTCTTGCATGGCCCCTCATTCCATTTTTTAACCATCCAATAGCTGGCAGAGCTAAATCGACGCAACAATTGCAAGCGCGCTTGATCAAGAACCAAGGACACTAACGAACCAGTTAGTCCTGCTCCTAATCGCGGTTCTTGGAACCAAATTGCCCAAGATCTCAATCCTTAACCCACCAAAGAAAACAAGAAAAGAGAAAGATAAAAGAACGGAGAAAGACGGGGCAAAAGAAGAGACCATCCGTTTTAGGGTTGGACCGGCGCAGCCCATGCCGACGGCCGATCAGACGGTCATGGACGGCCTCCCTTCGAGAAGCTTCTGGAAGCGGATCCGGGTCTCGCGGATGGACTGCAGTGATGGGGGATGCGGGAGAGGGCGAGCTGAGCGGCCCCTAAAAGGCGGAAGCGGGGAAGGAGTGCGTGCTTTTTTTTGGGCTAGCTCGAAGCACGGCACAGCTCGGCCCGACACGTGGTGGGTCGTGTCGGCACGGTACGAACAGTGGACCGGACTAGGCCTTAAAAATCGGCACGGTGGACGGCACGGCACGGTAAATCGGGCCGTGCTCGGGCCGGTATGGCACGATGGGTATGGACGGGTCGACGTCGAGCTTAGAGAAGATGAAGGCGTAAAAGATGACACAATCACACAACCAACTAAGCAAGCATACTGCATACATACCAACACACATACAAAACTACACACTAACACACATGACGCCGACCGCAACGCCGTCGCTCGGGGAGGAGAGAGGCGCCGGGTGAGGAGGGAGGTGGCCGAGCCGTCGGGGGAGGTCGGGGAAGGCCGAAGGAGTCGGGCGGCGGCGCGGCCGTGTGGGAGGAGGTCGGGAAGGCCGAAGGAGCCGGGGCGGGCGCGGCCGTGTGGGAGGGAGGCCGGGAGGGCGGTGGGGGCCGGACGCGGGAGGCGGGAGGCGGCGGTGGATGGGCGGTACGAAGAAAGGAAGATGACGACCGTCGCCACCGCCAGCGTATAGTAATTTCGAGCTAGGTTTGAGTGGCACGACACGAACGCCGGTACGATGGGCTTTGGGCGTGCTTGGGCTGGCGAGGCGGCGGGGCGATGCGACGCGGCACGATGAGATGATCGAGCCGAGCCAAGACGACACGAAGCGGCGCTGAAGCACGATGGGCCGGGCCGTGCCGATGCAAGACGCCCAAGTCCCAACTCTAAGTGCGGGTGTAGGTGGTTGCCGACGAGGTGAGGTGGTTTTTCTTTTCTTTTTCTTTTTCTTTTTGGCCTCTATCCTCCCTTTCGATGCACTGATGGTTTATAGGCAAAGTTTAGTTTTCAGGCTTTGCATGTACCTATATATTTGATAGGTTCGTTTGTCCTATAATTTATGTTTTTTAGTTTATAGTTTTTGATTTTTAGATATTCACACAAGAAAGTATAAAGAGAGAGAAACTCATATACGATTTTGGGTGTAATAGCTGAAGTCGGTACAATGTTTATTACAATTAATTTATAGATATTATCTTAAAAGATATGTGGTTTAAAAGTTATTTACTGTAGCAAAAATGAAAAAGACAAAAACAAAGTCCATTTGAGCCCACCTTGTCAGATTCATGCTCCAAAGTCCAACCTCCAAACCCCCGTCTAAGATCGTGACCGTAGCAAAAACATTTTTTTTCTTCTTTTTGGATCCAATGTATTGTAACTTTTATTTGTGGAGTCATTATTCTAACAACCAGCAGCTTTGCAAATTGTAAATTGGGCTTGTCCATAGTATACACTCTCTAAGTCTATTTTAGACATGCGTGTGCGTGATGGTGCGCGCGTGCTTCTTCTTTGTAACAAAAGAAAGAAAATTCGTAGAGCTTCTATAGGATTATGTTGTTCCTCAAAAAATTTTATGTAATTCCTATGTTTCAAATGAACCCTAAAATGTGGTGGTATAAAAACTGAACTCTGTATTTTAGACGGCGTCTACACTCTCTAAGTGACGCTAAGAAAATACAGGAGAATAACGAGCTCTCTCGAAAAGAACAGCTTCCAAAATAGCTCAAGAGTAGGGGTGCAAACAGAGTGGATAATTTTCGTCTGTACGACTGACCAAATGCATACGGAATGGATACGAAAGAGGTAGATGGTTATCCAACACTATTCGTGTCCGACTCCGACTCACAGATGGTTCCTATCAAGAATCGTCTGTGATGTCTACCGTTATCACAGATAGTTCTTATATAATGAAGTTATCACAGACGGTTTGTATTAAAAACCGTCTGTGAAAATACCACAGACGGTTATTCGTATGAACCGTCTGTGATACTTGCAGCACAGACATGAATCAGTTTTAATTAAAAATCGATTGGAAGATCGAACGAAAATATGCACTTTTAGCAACTCATTATCTAATCGCTACAGTAACCACTACAGTGTGCGCTACAGTAACTACTACAGTGTTCGCTACAGTATTCGCTGCAGTATTTTGCTACAGTAATCGGTACGTTACTGCTGCAGTACTGCTACGGTAAATCAGGAAAAAAAATCATGCTTTTTTTGTTTCGTTATTTCTGTTTTTTTTAGAGATTAAACAATTAAAAGGCAAAAAAATTTAGAAAAAGCTTCCGCTAGGTGATGCAATCATTCACCCCGTCTGATTGCCATCGACGATCCTACACTACGTATGCATCTGTCATGCCACGTCTAGCATGAGGTGATAAAGTGTCCTACACGGACACAATATGAATTTGGATCAACTTTAATACTAACAAAGGTGAATTGATTTTTGCCCGGTTTTCTTGTATATATCCTTGACTCCTTGTGGATGATGTAACTCTATAATTAACCTAACATATCGTCAAAAAAATATTAGCCTAGCAAAGGTGGATTGAATTTTTTTATATAAAAAAGTTCAGCGTTCCGGTTGAAATCAATGATTTCCACCTTCAAGTTCAATCTGGTTTTTGCCGGCAAAGGTTGTATTGAGCGAACACCATACTGTGCCTAGCGTAAGAAGCAGGGATTTCATCGTTGCACAACGATGTAACTAATGTACGTGTAAAATCCAACCGTATCGTCTAGATGGCGAACGTTGCTGAAACATCAATACGACTAGTCCGCTTTCCCCCCTTCTTTTCCCCAAACAAGTGGATTCTATTCCACTTTCCTCCGCTTTAAACAGGCAAGCAAATCTTTTTCCACGAAGCCGTATCGATTAATCAATTCCGGTCTTTCGATGGCGAAACGCCGGTGGTACAGCGCGACCCCCTGATGGCCACGTTTTATTCGACGAGTCGCGCGCGATGATATCACTCGCGCTTTCCCGTGCCGTGGAAGGGACAGGCCTGCGGCGGCGGCTGCGGGGGGTCAGAGCCGGACGCCGGCGACACGGTAGCCGCTTCGCGGAGCCTCTCGTCGAGCGTGGCTTCCTCCTCGGACGGCACCGTGGCGCCCTTGAGAAGGCCACCCAGGAGCTCGCCTGGATCGTAGAACACCTCCACGTCCTCCGCCCGCAGCTGCTCATCCACCTGCATGCGCCCACGCGCCGTCAGTGATCAGTCACAGGCGTGTAGTATCCATCGCGTGTACGCTGAATCCGTCCCATTAACAGTGCGACTACGTACAGGATTAATTGAGCGAGTTACTTCGTCCCAGGATTTAGTAACTACGAGGTATATTATTTAAGTAATATATAATAAAATTAGATTATGTTTATCTATTAATAGAAGTAATTATGATCTAATTTTATTAAATATTACCTAACTAATGTATTTTTTTAGGTATAACTACAATATATTGTAAAACGGACGAAGTAATTCTTACTTGCTACGTGATCTTGATATGCCAAGAGATAAGATCAGGCCCCAATTAAAATCTTGACATGCCAAGAGATAAGGTAAATCTACACACGTGTTTTTGTTATGGTATGGATTGGTGTGCCGCACCTTGAGGACGGCGACGCCGTAGAACTCGACCTTGTCGCCGGTGGGGGCGTGGCCCTTGTAGGGCCCCTCCATGTGGCCCCAGTGCCGGAACTTGAACGCGATCACGGGCGGGCCGGAGTACACCTTCACCACCTCCCACGCAAAGCCGCGCGGGAACGCGGCGCGGAACAGCTCGTGCGAGGACTCGAACGTCTCGGCCGCGGCGTCGTAGGCGCCGGCGCCCGGAAGGATCGGGCCCGCGAGCAGCGCGTTGTAGCTGCCCACGGCCAGCGTCTCCTCCCCCGTCAGCGGTCGCCCGCCGTTCACGGAAAGCCGGAACCGCCCCGGGCTCACCGACTTGAAGTCCTCCAGCCGGGCCTTGTGCGACAGCTCCATCTCCCACGTCTTGATCGCGTTCTGCACCGTCTCCTCCAGCGACCCCTTCGCCCACTCCTGCGCGCGTAGAGGAAAACCATGCGTGTATATGCGCTTGCGAAGAAATGAAATTGATCGCCATATTTTAAGACGCGTGTGCGTCTAAAGAGATCGATCGGAGGATACATCGAACCTGTGTCCTCTCGGCCTCGAAGAGGCTGTTCACGGCGTCGTACGTGGGCGGCGCGCCGTGCCGCCACGCGGTGTTCTTCTCGCCCTCGCCGGCCAGGTGAGACCTGTACCTGTCGCCGCCGGAGGAGTCCGCCGCTGGTGCCTCCATCTCGATCGCACGCACGCTGAGTGAGGCAATTGCCAGTGGATTAATGGCGATGACCGGGTCGAGTGCTGTGGTTTGTCTTGTGTGCGCTCTCCGTTTATTGCAATGGATGGAGTGATCGACGGGGTTTTCAAGAGGCGGCCCAAAAGTATAAGGGATGGTTTGTCCACCAGCTAATAACCTGCTTATAAAGACTTTTAGATTTAACTTATAAATAGTAACAATTTATATAGAAATTCATAGAGGGAGATATTTATGTACGATTTTAACCGATATAAATAGTAAAATGGTTTGGTGCTTGACAAACTCTCACATATAAATGGTTTGGTGCTTGATAAACTCTCAAACCTTATCTACGTGAAGTTGTGCCAGAGAGAATGCTATCGCCACCGAAGCACGGATCTCGACATCGATCTGAATGCCAAAAAATAGTCTCTGTTGAAACTTCAGTTAACCGAAAGTCAGCAAATCTAAGTATATAATATGCACCTGGCGGCTAAGCATCCGTATAGAGTACTAGCTCGTGATTACTCTCTGACAGCAAACATTTGTATTTCAAGCTCAGTTTAACATGTCCTGCATCTTCTATAAGCATCCGTACGTAGTATAATACCATGCCCCTGGCGGCTAAGATAGGGACTAGTAGTATTCTATAGCACTAGGGCATCTTGTTCTTTTTAGCTTTTTTTTTTTGTGGTTTTTGTCCCATCTTTTCAGTAGCTGCAATAATGAGGGTGTCTTTTTCAAACGATTTGTTAAAAGTGCTTCTTCAAACAACTTTCTAAGTCTAAAATAGAATGCATCATCTACGTCGGTGTTTCCACTGTCCGCTGTTATCTCAAAAAACATAGCTAAAATCCAACAATCACAGCTCAAAAAACCAGGACACGGAGTAGCCAGCAACCACTCTGCTAACAAAAATATTTGTTACCCTGACACCAAACCTCAAAATACGATCTACACTAGATGGAAACAAAATTGATGCTGAGCTGAAAATCCGAAATAAAATGGAGAAGGAGATATAATTACAACTCTTCACTGAAATTTGTCCTTTTGTTACCGTGCCACCAAACTCTCAATACGATCCACACTAGAGAAAAAAAAATCGACACTAAACTGAAAATCCGAAATAAAATGGAAAAAAGATAAAATTACAACTCTTCAATGGCAATTGTCCTTTTCCTCTAGTGCACATCATTTTTTAGTACACATTATTTTTTTAGCTGAATTTTTGCAGGATGGTTAACCATCTCATGATCTATTTGTCCAAATTTTGTCGAAAGTTTTCATTGATGTTCTAAGGTGGGATGCACGAGAGCACCGAAGAAGCGAGATACACCGGAGCACGATAATTTATACAGAGATAGAATTATTTCCTGTAAAATTCCCTTAAAAAGCCAAACCATCCAAAGCCGTCGTGCTGGGACATGTGCGAGCGTTTCGGGCTCCGACGAGCCGAGATGGTATTGGTTTGCCTGAATCTCGCCCCGGCGCCCATGATTCGACGAACGTACCCAATTCGCATACGTTTAGTTGAGTGCTTCATTTGGACTTGTATACGCGTACACTGCATATACCGAACGCCGTCGTAGTCGTGTCCCACGTACGCGGCAGCATGCATATACCGGGGAGCAATTACAGGCATGTTTGACAATGGCTATGGCTTATGATTTTTGACTGAAATTTTTAAATTTTAGCTGTTTACGATACAGATTACGAAAAGAGATACTCACTTGCGATTTTAGATGATATAGATGTTGGACTTACCACGTATACAACACAAATTTTTAAATTTTAGCTGTTTTCAGTATAAGTCCCCTCACCCCCTCCCCTCTCACACACCATCATTATCTCTCCTGTGTAATGGTTTGTGTACCCGGATAATCTATTGCATAAGAGATAATATCAGGATTTTGCTGATACAGGGAGGTTAAGAGA
Source organism: Bonia amplexicaulis (assembly GCA_036346245.1). Lineage (NCBI taxonomy): Eukaryota > Viridiplantae > Streptophyta > Magnoliopsida > Poales > Poaceae > Bonia > Bonia amplexicaulis. The sequence goes on along the minus strand of CM070737.1, from coordinate 16,783,616 downwards.
CGGCTAAGGTGTTGGTAGAGATGACCTTAATGGACCGATACGCTACTCCTGTGGTCCTATGTTTGGCTATTCACTCCCAGAAAACAAGATAGCTTGCCTCCAATGTAGTGTTTCCTTTTTGCTTTGGGTATGGATACCAATTTCCTACATGTAATCTCCGATCATAGTAGTTACATACTGAGTTGTCCCCCCACCCCACCCACCCACCCACCCACCCACCCACCAGGGTTTCAAATTTCGTCTGAAATTTCGCGAAATGGACAAAATTTCATCTCTTTCGGTGCCCAGCGAAATAGGTTTCATTCGGGTAAAATTTGGCCAAATTTGGTCTTATTTGGAATTTGTTCAAATTTTATTCAGATTTTGGTTAAAATTCATCAAAAAATTTGATTTTTTGTCCGAATTTCGAACAAAATGAACAAAATTTCGTTTTTTCGTTCCTTTCGCCGGCCGCCAAATTTTTTCTGCATCCGAAATTTGAAACCCTGACCCACACACATAAACAAAAGAAACGGGTTAAAGTAGTACATCCCACCCAGAACATTTCAGAATGGGACATGTGAAGAAGAGCAACTGCATAACATTGCGGCTCCACCATTTTTTGTGGCCAACCGAATAGCTGATCAGTTTTACCTCACATATTTCCTTTTCTGGCTGCAGGTCTGTCGATATGCACTGCGCTACAAGTTACAACAAACAAACAGACGTTGAGCGCTCACCATACCATCAATTAGAAAATCGTTCGTGCGATGTTTAAACCACCACTGGATATGGAGATCGACCTTCTGATAGTCACAGGAACAGCGACATAAAAAATAAAGTAATCCTTTCCACTGCACCGATAAATCTGTGCTAGTAGGGATGCTAAAGAAATACTCCACTCCAGTTAGAACAGTAATCGATACTCGAAATTACAAAAAAATTAAAAAATTACAATAAATCTCCTGCTAGAGTTTTTTTTAAAAAAAAAACTAGGTAAGAAGCTTGCAATGTCACAAAAGCACCGCAAGTCAGGATTTGTTGTTGAATTAGAACAGCACTGTAACTTAAAAAAAAAACTAGGTAAGAAGCTCTCCATACAAATTTGTTGAATTAGAAATCTAGTGTTTTACAAGAATTTAGTAAACATGAATATCTTAATGCAAGTCAGGAGTGAAAAGACAGATGTGTACGCATAACCGTTCAATGGATGGTTATACGGTTGAAAATATAGGCAATATTTCAATTCAATATTTTTATTTGACTAGAAGTCAAATATCGTAAATAATTAGTGATGCATAGCTCATAACTAACAGCAGCGGGTAAATCATATTGTACTTCAAATGTTATATACGCGAGAACAAAATTATATCAGAGTCGATCAGATACACGAACAACTTGCAGTATGGTCTGATGAAGAACATGAACAAGCGCAGGCTCAATGCATGCAGAATGTAGATGAATCAATGAATCGAGCGGTCTCACAGATGTGCGCTGTCCAGAAACCTTATTACTGTAATTCCACTCCCCTCCTTCACGGTACATGCCGGGAAGAAGAGTTGATGAGGTTCAAGCTACACAACACAACAATACAAGTTTGCAGGAAGAAAGAAAAGAAATAGAGGAGGCAGTGATTTGAGCACCTATGCTCTAGGCGTCTCCAAGCATATATATGGATGCAGACTATAAATTGATGTAATTAATCAGTCATTTACCCACTGGTAACTGATGCAATTAACCATCCATTTACCTATTGGTAAACTATCTGTCATCACCTAATAAAGGCTCAAATTCAAATATTCAAACATCATTCAAATAGAGAGAGATACATGGTTCAACAAAAAATAAAGGTAGACTTGGTCTACAAGTGGCGCGCTACGTCACAGCGTGGTCGTGCGTTGTGTTTCAAACACAGAGATAGAGAGGGAGATGCACATTTCAACAAAAATAAGGTAGAGTTGGTTTACCAAGTGGCGCGCTACGTTATGGCGTGATCATGCGTCACGTTCGAATCTCATTCAAACATATAGAGATACATGGTTTAGCAAAAATAAAGTAGACTTGGTCTGCTAAGTGGCGTGCCACGTTACGGCGCAGTCGCGCGTCGCGTTTGAATCTCATTCAAATAGAGAGAGATGCACGGTTCAGTAAAAATAAGGTAGATTTGATCTGCAAAGTAGTGCGCCACACACGGCGCGGTCACGCGAAAATACGTGAAAATGTGCGTGTGCCTGTATTTGGCCAAAACCTTTCTCATACCATTCTCATCCATGTGTCATATGTTTCAAAGAGTAACAAGAACTCCACATCATAAAATTGCATTCCCTTTATTTGGCTAAATGCAATATGGTTCAAAACCATATATATTTTAAAATTATAGAAACTGGGTCTCACACTCTTATGAGCCTAATTTCTAACGAGTACTTCACTGGGAAGCTGTAGAATCCAGCATCTTTAAAAAATAACTAGCCACGTAAGCGCGGCGCCACGCAGCGCCAGTCGCCGTGTGGACCGAAGTAAAAGAGACGAAAATCCGCGAGGTGGTTCTCTAAAAAAAATCGAGGACGTACGCGTAATTTCGGAGGAACCAAAGGATTTTTTCGCAAAAAAACAGGGACCCGCAAGGACCTGTACGTAACTAAACAAGGAACTATACGTAATTTTGGAAACTGCGGGTTGCTATCGGTGAAGTGGAGGGGGCTTTCTAGAAACAAAACCTGGCAGGGACCTGTTTGCAAGGACGGAGGACCTCTACGCGATTTCGCAAAGCGCAGGAATTTTTTCGCAAAAAAGACGACGTGGCCCATCTCCCCGGCCGGAGAGTCTGCCGCTTATAATATACGGAGTATGTGGAGGAGTATCTGTGAATCAAGTTAGGAGTGTTAACAGGTTTGCGTGACAGTACTATGGATTCTATTGCTGTATCTGCATGATAGACAAATTGTAATAGTTCTAACTTATCAAAATTTCGCTAATTTTTCTCCTTTTGAAAGGATCCTGATTTTTTTCATTGGATTTTTCTGGAAATGATTAACAATATAAGACTGAATTCTACTAATCAGAATACTTTATGATGCAAGACAGAAATGATTTACTTATTGTCTTACGCCAAAATGGTAGTACATCAAATGGCTGTTGGAAGGTTTCAGATTTCTTGGTTCTGGCCTTGTTCACTATGTACAAACTGTTGTAAATTTTGGTAATTTTTTTCCTTTCCTTTTCCCCTTAAAAACCGAAAACAAAAATAAGGAAAGTCCAAAATCGTCCTCCAAACACAACACAAACAACACCAATAAGATAGGACGAAGTATGAACAAAATTTGCATATTTTTGGCAGCAGATACTTCGTACAAACCATTGGCCGGGATCAGATTTCTTCTATTTCTTCTTTTAAATAGATTTAATGAAACCTCTTCGCAATTAGTACATACTGATAGTGATGGTAATTTTCTTAGCCTTGTTTTTCGTCGAGGATCTTAGCCAAAACTTTTTGTCTTTTGTGCAAACTGATTATTCAACATTTTCATGATGTGAGACTAATGAATGGGTGGTTTCCAGAGTAAAAGAATTTACCTGGTATACCAGATATGGTAACGACAGGAAACGTGTAAACCTGTAGTTTCTTAGTTTACAACCAAACCTCGTCATAGTTTCACACTTCCACTACAAAGAAGAGGAGAAACCAAAAAAGGTTAAATAAAGTCAACAAGCTTATGTAAGGCATAGAAAAAACTTGCACGTCGTTTCGTATAATAGTTACCGGAGTCCCAAATCCTCGGGAAGGGAGAGCGTGTGACATTTGGATGATGCGTCTGTTCTTTTTAACTTAGTCTTATAGCTTTTGACTGTATGTAGCTTTTAGGCTATTTATGTGAGAGATTGCAGAGTAACAAAAACTCACGTGTGATTTTTGTTGATATAAATGAAGTCGGTACAATATATACTATAATTAACTAATAGACTTAATCTTAAAAAACACTTCATTTAAAAGCTAGTTATTATAAAAAATTAAAAATAAAATACAAAAGCTAAAAAAACAGAGCCGATATCTCCTGACGTTACCTCACTTCCACAGCTGGGACAATCTTGCTGCCCAGCTCAGCAATGGAGAGAGAATAAAGAAACCAAGCAATAAAAGCAAAGCAAAGCATGAATTAAGAACATGTCATCTTCCAGAAAGATGTCAAGTTAATAATCATGATTCATGATGACAACACTAGGTTCAAAAAGCTGCCTCTCTGGGCCAAGAATATGAAAATCTACTTGCAGAGATGTTTTATGGAAATATAACTCGTTCTTGATGCCCTTCTTGCCTCTACCTGCAAATAGCCCCGAATTCAGACCTCTCTTTGGAACCGACCTACATGCTCATGCACAAGAACACAATTAATTGACAAAGAAGGTGAAAGAATAACATGCCAAGATCAAAATTTTCTGAGTCTCAAACATAGCTTCTTTATCTAAAAATAAATTACTTGAGCGACACATAATTAAACGGATGATTAAGTACTAATGGCCGAGGGCTAATGACCTACCGTCTGGCCACTGTGCAGCGCCACGTGTCGACTGTTAAGCGTTGTCGTCCGGTGACCGGATGGCATAAGCACTATTTTTGTTAATACCGTTCGTATACGACTATTTCTGTAAATACGCGTGTAAAAGATATTATATATGACAAAAACCCGAGGATTGGAGCACACAAGCCGCCCGAGACGACGTGCGTCGTACGTGCCAGTGTCACTCTATCCATGTGGACTTAATTATCCAGGTGTTGGCGCGTGCTTAGGCCGTATATGATGTGGTAATCTCATGTCTATCTGCCGGCTTGGCACGATATGCACGTATGACTGTACGAGCTCGACAACTCTGGCATACGACAGCGGTCCATCGATCCGTGTAACCGTTGCTTCCTATGACTGTAGCCGTGCTGGTGATTGGATGAAAGTTTGGAGCCGCTGCATTCTTTGGGCTCTGGCAAGCCGCGCAATGGATGATGCTGGTTTACCGCTTGCCCATTGATCCATCAACGGGCCTAGCTCGTACTGGAGCGGCAAAAGAGAGAGTTAATGAGTGCATTGAGTGGTATCTTTTTCATCTCCCTCTTCCTTCTTAAAAAAACGACTCATTTGTGACCTTCGTCCGCTTTGACTCCTCTTTCCCCTACCCTCCTCACACCGCTAGGCACCTCGCCCCAGCCCTTACGACCATCTGCGCCGCCACTAGATGAATCGAACCTGGCATTTATTCTTCCTTGCCCCTGATTGCTTATATCCCCTTCAATCCCTTCTTCTCCACCTCTGTCAATCCCTTCTTCTCCACCTCTAGCCGTCGGCGAGCCAGGCCATCTCGCCAATGAGCCACCAAGTCCACCGCCTTCTTCCTTCCCTCTCTCCCTCCACCGAGCGTCTCTCCGCCAGATCGCCTCGCCGCGCCACTACCTGCACCACGGCCATTTGCAGCCCGACATCCTTCACCACCTCCTCCACTCCACTACGCCAAGACCGCACAACCGCAACCTTTTTGCTCCACGCTACTACCCATCTCCACTCCCTCCTTTGCTCTCCATCCGCCTCCACTCCACTGAGCGCAGCCCACATCTCCTCTATTCCCAAACTCCGAGCACCGCCGTCCATCTCCTCTCTTCTACTCCACCGCCCGCACTACCTCCATACCACAACGCCGCCCACTGCCTCTCTCCACCGCCACAGCATCCTTTGCTCCAGCCCCCTCTCCTCTGCTGCTCTGCCATCTCACCGGCCACCACTTCCACGCTGCTGCCAAAGCCTGGCTTCTTCCCCCCTTCTCCCTTTGCCCCAATTTTGCTTCTCTCCCCCCCTTTTGCATTCCTCTGCTTGCCACCTCAGATCCATGGTGCTCTACCCTTCCCTGCCACCACGACGTCAACGACGGCTTCATCACCTCGACTTCTTCCTCTTCAATGGCCTGTTCCCCTTCGGCGCTTGCTTCCTCTTCACCAACCCCAGCGACAACCTCTTTCACCCCGTTGGCCTTACCTTATGAACACTCTTTTCTTGATATTTCAGCCCATGGTCTTCTGATCTATATGAAGATTGTGCTGAAAAGAATGTCTTGGGTGGGTTGTCACTTGAAGGATTTCTCTCTAAGGCACTCTCTCAATCTTAGCATGCTAAGAATTGCAGTACACTTAACATAAATACAACATTTTACAACCCTGTAGTTTATTCATAGATCGATCTTATTTGCAAATTACCATTTCTTTGGTTGGATTCAACATATGAAAAGCAAACCCCTTTCTCTATTCAGAGCTCATATGCTTTGTAATTATGGTGTGCTGACTTGTACCATTGTCTCAGCTCATTCTATCACTTTGAGAAAAGCCCAGACTGTTGTTTTTTAATCTTTGTATGGCTGTACATTATTCTGAGTTGGACATTCTTGGTATGCAAAACTAGCCACATAAGAGATTAATACTCCACTGAACATGTAAGAAGCATATAGAACTTAAAACCGGAATTGGATCTATTTAAGTATAGTGGTGTGCTCTATATGATTAAGATACATCATATACAGTGATGTGTCTTGAAAAGCATGTGGAATGTTGTTAGGTAAAGAACCATGTTTGAATTTTACTGTATATTGTTTAAATGCCTGTCTACAGGCTAGAGTTTTGATCTTTGTGGTTAGGAAATACTGAAGGCAAGGCACCTGTGTATTGTGGTGAACTGGTGATGTGTTTTCTTATTAGATTACTATGTAGATTTTCCTTTGTTAAATAAGTATTCTGCAATTGCAGTGAGCTCTTATGACTTCTAGATCCAGCAAATAGTTTTGCAAGGCGCGACCACCACAAAACCAGCGATGACCAACGCTTAGGATAGAAGCAAGAAGAACAAGGAGACTAGCAACAGTGACGCGGTGTGGTGGTCAAGCCAGCAAAGATCCTTAAGAGGGAAACCGTAATTTAATGTGTGCGCCTTTTCAGGGGACGCATGAAACGATACCGCACGACCCGAAAACCAGACGACGTCATGACATCGCGCTGCACAACCAACCAATAGGAATGGGACACATGTCCACTCCTCCAGAACACGAAGCGGCAGACACCACAATGAGCGAAGCCCACGGCCTACCAACCCACGAGTGAAGGGACGGAGGGGGGGCAAAGACAACGCAAAGATAGTTTCACCACGAGTGGCGGAGCCCTTTAAAATGAGAGGCTGTTGGGGGAGTGGCCTCCACTTTTGCCTATTCGGCCTGCTGGACCAAGAGGCCCATCAAACATGTAAAAAAGGCATTTGTACTATTAGCATTATGAGCCATAGCAAAGGCATTCTTGTAATCCGGTTCTAAGGTCATATATATATATATATATAACTTTGAGGAGAGGAAGAACTGGAAGACAACTCATTCATTAGTTACCCTCACTTCTAATCTATGCAAGGCTTCGAGTAACCCCTAGTAGCTTTTCTATAACCCCTCGTTCACTGTTTAGTCCGTAGCCACAACATCACCGTTAGGCTTGTCAAAGCTCTACTCAGACAGCAGCAGAGACCTCACAACCTCCATGGACCACGACAATCCCATCGTTACAGATTCATCACAGATCAGGGAAGAGGGAAAGAGATTATCTCAGTTTCAAGAGGTCTGGGATGTGGTGAGGGGGTGGCTATGGCCTACGGGGATCAGAAGGAGCGGCCAGCGGAGAGTAACGGTGAGAGGGAGATGGAGGGCTGAACCAACGGAGGCGGCGCTGATCGAAAAGGAGTGGCCAGTGCCCACTGGACCTCACAGAATAGGGGTAGCCGACTTTGGCCTCGTGGTTTTTGGTTTTTTTTTACTGAAATGAACCGAAGCTATGTTAGTTTTTTTAAAAAAGATATTTAATTAAACTAAATACAAAAAACGAAAAAACATAAAAAAAACTCCATTATATCTCTATGGATAATACAAAGAAAAAACTACGTTAAAAAATTAACATGTTCTAAATAGCTTTTGGTTTCTGTCGTTCAGAAGCTTTGGAACGGGGCCACAATTAGAGTTTCAAATCTTGTAAAGATTTTGTAATTTATTTTTTTAATTCAGCTGTAATGTAATGTATGTTCTGGTTTTGATTATTGACCCTTTATGTTGTAATATATTGCACGCTTTCCTTGGTAACGTGAGTATTTACAAAGTAGTAAATCGAAGATTTTTATACTACGACAATAAGCATGGTAAAACCCTCTCTACACTATGATCTAGTACTATCAAAGGAATCAGCATGACAATCAGCATTGTAATATATGTTGGGTACCAGTACCACGAAGGGCACCAAATGATCTAGTACTATCAAAGGAAAAGGTGCTAGTGGGCCTATTCTTTAATGGCTTTTAAAAACAGTTTTTGGTTTTTCTATAGTATTTAACTTTTAAACAGAATATTTTTTTAAGACGGGGTCTACAAGTTAATTGTAGTACACGTTAAAAGCCCAACATCTGTATCAACCAAAATCACAAACGAGTATTTCTCTCCGTAATCTCCGTAACTAAAATTCAAAAATTTCAGCCAAAAACCATAAGCCACAGCCATATCAAACAGACCCAAAGTTGGCTGCTACGTGGTGCATATAATAAGGAAGGCTTTTCTATTGAAAGGGCCTCACCTCGAAGCCCCTCATCCACCATTGATCAAGGGATCAACAGGGAACGAAGGTCATTAGTAAAGTTGTCAGAATTTCGATTCTGTCATATGATCCTAAGATTTTACAATCCAAGATTGACTAGACCCATCCAATTCTATAGTAAAATCTTAATGTAGTATAATCTTAATGTTCTTACGATTCTATCTAAACTTTTGTAGGCTCATGATCAAATGTTTCATACAATCTTACTTGATTATATTGTTTTATTATAAATAATTACTTGTATACTTCCTTTTAATTAAAAAATTTAACTTTTCTCTATTTATGTTCACTATAATTATCATAAAATAACACACGATCTTACTTTTACTCTACAATTTATAAAGAACAAATTAAAAGACATAATTTTAAAAATACAGTGGTGTTATAATACATTGTAGATTTTTAAAAATATTTTTTAGTAGAATCAGGTAAGATATTAGATTCTACATTGATCCTACGATTTACGATCCTACCAAAGAACCTCCACAACCTTGGGCATTAGGGTGAGGCCCTCCCTCCATACACTAGTTCTCCATATAATATCTGCCAACTCTAAAGTTTAGAGTAAATTGCAAAGAGGTTCAGAAGGAGGTTAATTGAATCACCGTGCGGCCGTTTGAAACCCAGGAAAAAACATGAGAATATAAAAAACAGGATTCAATGTCATGCAAAGTGAAATACTACAAGAATCAAAATGCAGGAATCTCTCAAAAGTGGACTTTGGATGCTCCACAAAAAATAAAGCAAACTTTAAGAGAAATGTTTCTTAAATAGAATGAGAAGAGATAGGGAGAGAATGTGCATTGAAACTTTCAAAAGGAATAAAATATACGAGGTTAATGCCCACGTTTCATTTCGTCCAAAATTTATAGGAAACTCTACTATTCCAAAAGGTTTGTACAATGCAATCCTACGATCCAAACCCTCATAGGGATTTTTCCTTTGGGATGCAATCCTTCCTCTTTTTTTTGTTTCCTTCAAAAAATTTTCGTTCCAAACCAAATGAGGACCTATGGAGTTAAGTGGCACAAAATGATGTTTTTGGATATTTTTTTTCTTTTTCCCCCTCGAAAGAGAAGGCATAAGTGATGCTGAATCAATTAAGGGCCCGTCTGGATCAAAAGATTATTAAGGAACGTTTGGATCAAGGGATTATTAGGGAATTGTAGAGGTTTTGTTTCCTGTAGAAAGCTTTCCTTAACCTGCTTTTTTGTTTTAGCTGTTCGGGCACTAGCTCACTGTTTGGGTAATCAAATTGCCCCGTTTGGAACAAATTGTTTCCGTATGAAACTTTTGTGAAATTTTCACGTGAAATTCCTGCGTTCCCAAGAAAATAAAATCAAAGCCGTCTAATTTTCGATCGGACGGTTCACGCACAAAGGTACAATAATCTCCCTTCCTGTCCCAGCCACCCAATCCACTTCTCCCTGTTATTTCGGATTTCCACTCCCACTCCCCAACCCCGCCGCTACTTCCCGCCGCCTCCAAATCCCCGACCGCCGGCGGCGGCCATGTTCCTCCACCACCGCCTCCTCCCTCGCCTTCTCTTCTTCCCCTCCACCACCCAACTCCTCCGCCCCTCCCGCTTCCCACCCCGCCGCCCCCTCTCGCCTTGCTACTCTGCGCTCTCCCACATCGCGGCCCCCCAAACCGTAGACCACTCCGACGCCGAGGAGCCCCACGGGGAGGTGCAGGTCCAGCTCCCGCTCGACCGGCTCTTCGTGCCACCCGGGGCGAGCGTGGCCGCGGGGGACGAGGAGGCCGTGACCGCACGGGTTCTCAAGGGCTCCAACATAGTGCTGGGCCCGTACGCACGCGGTGACGCCCAGGTGGTGGCCGCGGATTTCGTGAAGAGCAGCGTGCGCCCCGATGACTGCCCCAGGGACGGGCTCCCGGAGTTCGCGCTCGTTGGCCGCTCCAACGTCGGCAAGTCGTCGCTGCTCAACTCCCTCGTCCGCCGCAAGCGCCTCGCGCTCACCTCCAAGAAGCCTGGTAAGTTATGCTTTTGGGATTGTTGCCTTATTGGATAGTGCTATAAATATAGTGCTATTGGTGTTTAGGGTTTAGCGGCTAAGATAAGACCTTTCTTTCCTACTTGCTAGGAGGCGATTATCTAGTTGGCACGCTAGCATTGCGAGTACTTTTAGAGCTCGTAAAAGTGGGCTTGTGTTAATAGAATGTACTTCTAGGTGGTCCTAGTTTTGGGTTTTATGCAAACCTCATGCGTTTTCCGTCCTACATTTGGCTGTTCAATACCATTCATAGATGGAAATATTGATGGTTCTTTCTCCTAGATGATTTATTTTTTGTTTACTATGGTCATGTATACTGTGATATAGTTATCTAGAAATATTCACTTCTTGTTGTACTGTTGGGCTTTTGGAAGGTCTGGTTTGCAAGGTGCTTTGGTGGCCACAGTCCACAGGTTTAACTTATAAGAGTTATCATCCCATCCAAGTGAGAATCTGAGAATGTCTGGCTAAAGATAATAGTAATAGGCTAGCAGAAATTCCATGAAATTGTGTTGTCTAGCTCCAGCATCATTTTCCCCCAACTTTTAAGAGCTATCATCCCATGTGAGAACCTAAGACTGTCTGGTTAAGGATAATAATAAACCAGCTGAAATTACATGAAATTGTGCTGTCTAGCATCAATATTTTTCTCTAGAAAATATCTTCGGAAATTCATAACATAGGCTTTTTCCAGCTGCTCAATTCAGGTGCCTGTCTTTTTTATGCTTTGCAGATATACTACAGCAGCACGTTAATAAACATAATAGCAGTACTAGGAAGCCAATTCTCTATCTTGATTCCATTAATTTCCGTAATTGTTTTTGTTATTGAAGGAAAGACCCAATGGATCAATCATTTCAAAGTAAACGACAGCTGGTACCTTGTTGACTTGCCTGGTTATGGGTACACTACTACTCTTAGTCCATTTTCTAGTTTTTTCTTAACCATGTAGATGAGCATATCTAAATTGTTCGATTGTTGATCTTGACTCCTGTTTAGTTGCCATAAAACTTAACCATTTCTCTTCCTACGCCTGTTTATCATTTTCGATGTCACATGGGAATTGATGCCATGGCATTACATATTTTCTTCTCATGTTACTATTCTGTGACGAGAATAAATATTCTTGGAATGGATAGACTAGCTTAACTGAACTCTGAAATAATGAAGCTACTTTTTTTTCCAAGTATCAGCCAGTTAAGTAACTGCCCTACTGTATAACTTTTTTTTAGAACAAAGGCCAAGGCCCAGTTTATTTGGAGCCTATTAAGAAAGAGTTCCGCACTGGATAATTTTTATAGAGCATACGTAGTATTAGCAGGAAGCCAGGAAGGAGAGATGATTTAATTAACTCAATGTTATTTTTTTAGCAGCAGAAACAGGGTTACTTTAGCCTAGAGTTCGAGTCTTCGAGACATTGTGGTGCAAGATAATTTTAGGAACCAAATGGTTGCCAATTACTTCATAATCTAGTTGATATTTGGGAATTTAGAAGAATGTTTCACACTATTGAATGCAACATGTGCATGCCCCATTATCTTTATTAACTTGATTTAGATCTTGACATGTGAAAAATACTATGTATGTTGAATCTCCTTAAACCTTCTTTATGCCAGTTAACAAAAATATCTGTCCTTAATCATACATAAAACAATGGGACATGGACTCATGAGACTAGAAAATATACACTGCATTGGTTGGAGCCTGTACTTTTGGTGAAATATTCTCCATCTTCTGGTTTTAACTAGAGCTTGTACCAAACAGATATGCTGCTGCACCACAGGAAGCTCGTACTAATTGGGATGAATTTACTAGAAATTACTTCCTCAGCAGGGAGAATTTGGTGTCAGTTTTTCTCCTTATAGATGCAAGTATTCCTGCTAAGAAGATTGATCTTGACTATGCTAGTTGGCTTGGTCAAAACAAGGTAAAACATACTTCTCAAACAACTATGCCTTCATTTATCAAGTGACTATACCTTCATTCCTTCTTCCATATCAGTGTTAGGAGTGATATTTGAAATTGTTAGGAGAAACTCTAGTTGATCTTCGCAACAGGAAAGAAGATTGATGGAAATCTAAAAGCAGGATGAAATTTGTCAATATGTCAGGTTGAATGCTTAAGCATACATGATTCTAGCAACAGTCTGTACAAACATTTATTAACAGTCCTCTTAACATTTTTTTCAAGGGAAAACGTTCAAGGAGACCCCTACTTTATAGCTTTCTTAGCTGTACACACCCTAATGTGTATCAATGATGTTAGTCCATCTTGTTAGAAAAAATTCACATTAAATTAATTAATTCATTCACCCATCACATTGACAAATGTGTTCCTGTCCACTTGAAGATTTTTTTGGTTCTGAATTTCTGATGAAACAAATTACATGGCAGTTGCAAAATGCCACCCAGTTTCATGAAATTGGATATATGCCACTCCAGTTTCTTGTTCCTTTGATATATGCCACTTTTTCTAGCTTTCTCCCATTTCCCATTCTTTTCTTCTCTTTTCAATTTTTCCTCAACTGAATTTCCCACTTTGCCCTTGCCTTGATTGGATCGATCCAAACCAACCATATCGTGTTGATACAGAGGTGACCATATTCCCAGCAGGCAGCAGCAAGGACTTCTTTCACCAAATATAAAAGACTACAAAGCATATGCCCAGCAGAAAGCAACAAGGACTTCTTGGATAGAGCGGGCGGCCACGGCAAGGAGCTCAGCAGTGGGGCGATGGAGACAACAGCGAGCAGCTCGGCGGCGTGCAGCAGTGGCCATGGCAAAGAGCTCAGCTGATTCGGTGATCTCAAATGACTTTATCTGTTTGATTTGATACAACCAAAGAAAGAGAAAGAGCAAGGGCATTTCAGGAAATTCAGCTGAGGAACAAATTGGAAAAGAGGAGAAAAGATGGGAAATTGGAGCTAAAGAAATTGGCATATATCAAAGGAACGAGAAACTGAAGTGGCATATATCCAATCTCATGAAACTGAATGGCATTTTTCCCATTGCCGTGTTTGAAGTGGCATATATCCAATTTGCCAATTACAACTTTATTACAGATTTCTGAAAGAACAAACGAATCACATTCGTTATAGGAAAATATAGGAGTATTATCTTCATGCTTCTTTGGATTGGGCACTTTGTTTGAGCCTTTTATGTTTGTCCTTCAGTCACACTCTAGGTTTTCTAGGATTAGGGCACTCTATTTGAGCCATTTGTTTTTCCCCTTTTATCTTGCTGTCAGGGACATGGGCTTTGGGCCCAAGGCCCAATCGGTTCATTATTAGAAATTAGAGATTAGATTCTATTTGAGTTAGAGATTAGCTAACTCAAATAGAATCTAATCTCTAATTTCTAATAATGAACCGACTAGGGCCTCCCAAGGCCCACGTCCCTGACATTACACCCCTCTCGGACATGCAGCTCGTCCTCGAGCTGCTAGGTAACGGCTATGGTTGCAGTCCACGTCGATGAAGTGTAGTGCTTTCGACTAAACGATGCCTGCAAAAATTTTTTTTGATTTCTTTTGATTTTTTTTGCCTCAATTAATCGGTCGGTTAAAAGCCGACCGAGGCCACACAAACCGACCAAACCCACTCCAATGAGCGGCAACAGCGGCGGCGGCGGCGGAGTGGCGGGCTGCGACAGGCGGAGAGCGGCCGGAGGAGCAACGGCCAGCAGGCTGCTGCTGCGGCGGCTCGGCGGGCGGATCCAGCGGCGACGGAGCAATGGCGGAGGAGCAAGCGCAGTGAGCTGCTGCGGCGGCGGCTCGGGCGGAGAGTGGATCCAGCGGCGGCGGCGGCCGCGACATGGGCTCGAGGAGACGCGGCCTACGGGCGGCCGCCGCCGGGTCGGCGGGGTGTGGGCGGCGGCGGGCGGCGGCAAGCGCAGCGGTCGGCGAGCTCGGTCGACCATCGCCTATCATCCGGTCTGACCAGGGAAACCCTAGTTTCCCGATCTGACCGCCCTTCTCCTCCCGGTCTGACCGCCCTTCTCCTCCTGGTTTGACCGCCGTGTCCTCGCCGTCAGACCGTCCTCCGCCGGTCCGACCGCCACATCATCGCCGGTCAGACCGTCCTTCGGTTTTTCTCTGGTCAGACCGCTGCCTTCTTCTCCGTTCTTCCGCACTGCTCCTCGGTCGGATGCACCCTCGCCGTGGCCGGTGATCTTGGCGACGGGGCTGAGGACAATCTTGTCCCCGTCGATGTCGGTCGTTTTTGAAGGCTTGGGTGCCACTGCCATCTCGCGTTGCATCTTCCTCATCCGATCCGAGAAATTCTTAAAAGTGGCCTGCATGTTGAGGAAGATGTCCGCTATCTCGTTGTTGGTGTTGGCCATCTCATTAGTGTTAACTTTAATTGCGGCCCACTCCTCGGCAACAGGAACCGTGGTAGCAGAAGTTGTGGGAAGGGATCGACTGCTTTGATACCAAGTTGTCATGAACCTTAATTCATAGGGGTAAACACCACCGAGAGGATGTCCAAATGGCGTTGACGTAGAAGGGGAGAGGAACTTTAGAGGAGAGAGAGAGACTTTAGAGGAGAGGAAGACTTTGTTATTTCTCTGATTGATTCCAATAGCATGTGGTAGCCCTCTTATATAGATGTGCTCTCTCTAACAGATAGAATCTAATTCTAACTATATCTCTAACAATATGGAAACTAATACCATATCTCTAATTATATCTCTAACACAATGAAACTAATCTCTAACTCAAATAGAATCTAATCTCTAATTTCTAATAATGAACCGATTGGGCCTTGGGCCCAAGGCCCACGTCCCTGACACTTGCACTCATTTTTTTAGCAAATACATCAATGGTTTTAATTTTGGGTTAAACTATTACAACTTGAAGTACACATTTGTAGTGCTTTTCGTGGGGCAATTCATGCGAGCATTTTGTTTTATTGCTTTGCCCTCCATGTACGATTTCGAACAACATCATATCATCATAAGTGACTACAGCTTGGAGTTTACTTTCCTTACCCTTGCTTCTTCTTTCACCCTATGCGCTATAGCAAGGGCAATTTTGTTAAATCAATTCTCTCTGGGTTGAGCTGTCATCTGAAAACACCATGAATAATAAAAGTGCACATGCATCAAGCTTTCTAAGAAGGCCACAGATAAACCGGCACGTAAGTTAGTCTTCTGTGGACACAATAAACACAGGACTCGGATAAACTAGTCTTCTTTGGACACAACAATTATAGGAGTGCAAAAACCAGATCAAGATGAGGCAGCTCAAACCTGGAGATAATTGATTCGACAAAATTGTCATCTTCAGATGATGTAATATACCTCACTGTAGCACACATGGTGAAACACGAAGTTAACTCCAAGTTGTGGTCACGTGTGATGTTACTAAAAATCACACTTAGAGGGCAAAGGAATAAAACAAAACGCTTGCATGAAGTGAAATGCTTGAAGTTGTAACAGTTTAACCCAAAAATCAAAACCATTGCTAAAAAGGAGTGACAAGAAAAAAACAAATGGCTTGATAGAGTACTCCAAAAGAACAAGAGTGCGTCTGAAGAAACATAAAGGTAATTGTCCTATATTTGCCTAAAATAAATGTGATTCGTTTACGAAGTCTGTATAAAGTTGTATTCAAACTTTTATTTATCAACATTTCATATTTTGTAAAAGGATACACATGGCAAATGTTCTCACGATTGACTTTTAGGACTGGGCCCAATCTTTTAAGAACGGATTTCCATCAAGTAGGTCAAGTACTCAAGTGCTATGAGTCTACTTTAGTTAATTTGTAGCTTACTCTTTTAAATGCAGAAGATCAGGTGCCAAACATGACCTCCGACTCATGATAGTGAAGATAAATATCTGTAGGTCCCTAACGAATATCTAATTATGATATGTATGTATGAAATGTTTTAGTTATTTAGGAAAGGAACATGCAATGGGCTCTCTGTTGCTGCATGCTGCCATTGGGCTTATGATGTAGCCTGCTATTTGGATTTTGGATAGTGTTCAAATATCTGTCTCAAAACCCAACCAAGTCTGCAGAGTGCAGCTTGACTCCGGATTCCCTACCTCATTTCTGGGAGTTCATAACTTGGCAATACAAAGTAGAGGTCCTGGTAAAGACAACTCCGACAAACATGGTAGTACCTGACCAAGAAGTCTACATAGTGTTAGCTTCATGTTTTTTTTCCTGTCCTGGAGCTAATTCTCTTTTCATTCCTTGTGTAATACTGCAGTGTCCCCACTCACCCACCCGCCCTTTGCAACAAGGCCTGATTCTCAACTCTGGACTTTGGACCGCTTGTCCTACCAAGTTAATATCAATCAATAGTGCCCTTGAATCTCATCTGTCCTTTTTTTTCTGCCTTACCCCCACGACCATTATTTTGCCTTTCTAGTTTCGACCACCCTCTTTCCTGTTTTGCTGCAATTCGGTGCAAAATACTCCTCTTTAGACAAAGACCTATGTTGGCTTGAGCCTGGTCCCAAGGACATCCATTAACATCGGCTTTATTTCAGACACACAGTAATGGATTGGCCTTATGTTCACGTAATAACAGGCAAGATCCAAAGATTGCGTTATTGTCTCGCATATTTATTTCTCTTGATGCGTTGGTGCCTAAATCTGATTGAAGATGTCCGACTGTTTTTATAGATGTGTTCTGTAACTTGCAACTTGCAATGTGCATACCATTACTACTGCATCAAACATGCATTATTGTTACTTTAAACATGTGAGAAAATTGATACTAGTTGGTTGAGCAACAAATCTTGATATTGTTCAATTTTAATGTTCTTATGTTCCATTTGTTCAGGTCCCCATGACACTTGTGTTCACGAAATGTGACAAGCGCAAGAAGAAGAAAAATGGTGGCAGGAGACCGGAAGAAAATGTAGAAGACTTCCAAAACTTGATTCGTGAATATTTCGAGGCAGCACCTCCTTGGATCATGACGAGCAGCGTGACCAACCAAGGCCGAGACGAGATACTTCTGCACATGTCTCAGCTTAGAAATTATTGGCTCAAGCATTAAGATGGAATAACAATAATAGGACTGAAGCAACAGCAACTGCATGCAACCGGCAAGGCCTGTTGTGCATTGATGCATCGGCACCTTTGCAATCAGGTTTTCACCAACTAGTTTGCCTTTTGAGCTGTTGATTGTCCACAATTGTCCTTGTAAATGATTACTCAATCAACAGACCGGGAATACAGACAAGCTGCTAAAATCAACTACCCTGGTTTTTCTATTTGTATAACCGTACAATCCCAACGTTTTCTCTTTGTTATTTCCTGATTATAAGCTTGTGCATCCTGTAGATTAAAGAACCCCGGTGTCAGCTAATCATCACTGGGAATCTCACTTTTTTGTCTGTTTTGTGCTCCCTTGGACCCTGCATCATACAAATGGCAGGAGATACAGGCACTTGGCCTGTTTAAGGAATGGTTTCTGTGATGTACAGAATGC
Organism: Bonia amplexicaulis; assembly: GCA_036346245.1. Classification (NCBI taxonomy): domain Eukaryota; kingdom Viridiplantae; phylum Streptophyta; class Magnoliopsida; order Poales; family Poaceae; genus Bonia; species Bonia amplexicaulis. The sequence goes on along the minus strand of CM070737.1, from coordinate 16,765,531 downwards.
ATTGAAAATGCCTCAATTATTGGGACCCATTCTGCAGTGATTTCTTTTATCCCAGACTCAATTAAGAAAGATACTAGTCCGTCTGGAGACAGAACACTGGTCAGATTAATCGCAGGCTAGCTTCACTGTAACTCGTGCTTATCCTGAGGATCTCATGCTCGTGCATGCTTTGTTTGTTTTCCACCATCTCTCGTAGGCTTCGCTAGTCCATCTGTCCTCAGTTTTGTATTGCTAAACACTTGTTTCTTTTGTCTTTATAAGGTCAGATCATTAAAAGATGTGCGCCGTCTACGCGATTTGCCACTAAACAATGCACCGAACGCGTACTTTAACAAACTGTAGCCTACACACGTTTGTTTGGATTTGTTCAACGCTTCAATTACGTGATGCTATGTTGATTGCTACGGTAAAAACTATACTGTGTGTATGTGTACTGGTGGCACTGTAGTAGTGGTGTACAGACTGCAGAGCTACCGTAGTCAACACTGGCACACATGGCCGGCCGATTGTACACAGCAAAACTGGGATCAGCTGCAGCCTTGCACAGAGCAGTTGCATGCACAGAAAGAATGTACGCCAAATCGCCAGCCAATCTACTTTCTTTTCTCTTTCTTTTTTCCTCTTCTTTCAAATTTCCGTCCGGGAACTGTACTACGCAGAAAGCATGTATGCCTTGCACTGTGTTCAGCACCGGTTTATACAAGTTGTTCCTAAGGTTTATTAGCTAGCTATTGGTCACCTTAGCATTCCACGTGCACGCTGCTAACGAGCCACTCCACGAGCGACACAGGCAACACAAGCCGACATTAACACACGCCAATAGTGTAGGCTTTGAATTGTAGTGATTGAAAGAATTTATTTTTATAATTAGAATACACATAGTGGGAAAAGTGAGATAGATGCTTATGCGAGACGTGAACGAGATTAGTGAGGTCTAACACAAGATAAAAGGAGGAAGTAGAAAAATCGTTTCGAAATAAGATATATTTATATTAGTATTTGATTGGTTCAAACAAATCGATTAGAACCCCCTGGATAACACCTGCTAAATCGATTAGGGTCTATTCTTTTTTGCTGCAGCTTATGATTTTTGATTAAAATTTTTGAATTTTGGTTATTTGTAGTAGAGATTACGGGGAGAGATACTCGTTTGTGATTTTATTTGATATAGATGTTAGGCTTTTAACGTGTACTATAATTAATTTGTAGATTTTATTTTAAAAAATATGTTATTTAAAAATTAGGTAATGTAGTAAAAATCAAAAGCTATTTTAGGAGGAAAGGCAGAGCGAGGCGAGCACCCACGACCCTGGCCCCCGCTCAGCGGTTTTGTTTTTAGCTGGCGGCACGGGCGGGTTAAAAGCCGCGGGCGAGGCCGCAGAAGCCTGGCACGAATGCGATAGAGCAACTCCCTCCCGCGCGCGCGCTCCATCCACGCATACGCGACGCGCAGCGCACACAGAAACCGAGACGCGAAGTCGCGAGCACGACGAACACAACTCCCCGCACGGCCATGGACGGCTCCGGCACCGGCCGAAGGAAGCTGAAGCACCGGCTCGCGGCAATCCTCTCGGCCTTCTCCAGGAGAGCTGGGGGCAGGAAGCGCCGCGACGAGGAGGCGCCGCCGCCGCCGCTGGCATTCCCCTCCTACTCCCGCCTTGGGGACGGTAAGAAGGCTGGTGGGGGCCAGCACGACCGCAGGATCTCCGTCTCGGCCCCGCGCCCTGCGGCGCTGCTCCACATCACCATCGACTGCGCCGGCCGCCGCTCCGTCGACGCGGCCGATCCGTCCCTCCTCGCGCCGTTCGACGCGGACGCCAAGAAGGGGGAGAAGCGGCTCACGGAGATCGGCGAGTGGGAGGGCCGCAAGTGCCCGCCCTCCTCGCCGTTCGCCGCTGCGCCTCCGCCGCCGGTGGCGAGGTGGAAGGAGCGGCCCAGCAGCCGCAGGCTCTCGACCCACTCGTCGCGCAGGCTCGTGAGCAGCTCGTCCTCCGAGGACGAGTACGACGAGGACTTGCGAAACCTCTTCTCCTCGAGAAGCTTCTCCTCCGACTCGTCGGACTTCTACAACTGCCCGCGCAAGAACACCAAGGCGCGCGCCTCGGTGTCCGGCCCGTGCCGCGCCCGCCGGCCGCTGCGCGGCGAGGCGCGTCGCAGAGCTGCCGTTACAGCTTCGAGCTGCCGCGAGGCTCGACGGCGTCCGCCGCGACGGACGGTGGGTTCGCGGTGGTAAAGAGGTCGGCCGACCCGTATGAGGACTTCCGCAAGTCCATGGAGGAGATGATCGCCGAGTGGCCGGCGGGCGGTGACGGCGACGGCGAGCACAGCGCGGAGCGGCTGCTGGAAACGTACCTGGTGCTCAACTCACCGCGGCATTACCCGGCGATCCTCGCGGCGTTCGCGGACGTGCGAGAGACGCTCTTCCCCTGAACTCGACGGCCGATCGGCCGGCATCGGTGTGATGTTGATAGGATTAAGTTTTTTCAAACGAGATTAACGGCACAAGAATTGAGCATGTGCTTTGTTGTGTGCGTACGTGCGTGTCTCTCTCGTTCACTAATGGATCTTGACTTGCTAACTTCTGCTTAATCTGACTCTGTAGTCACTCTGTATGTGATGGTACTCTTCCTTGGCTTCTTGGTGTTAACTTCTCAGCTTCATGAGATTATACTTTTGCATTAGCAATGCCAAAAACTTCTCTTTCTTTCTTTCTTTCTTTCTTTCTTTCTTTTTTGCGACGACAAAAACTTTTCTTTCATCTCTGATTGATGCTCTTCCGTAAGAAGAAAGAAGAATTCCTGACAAAACGATTCACACTCACGGGCACATTTGTGATTTGGCTCAAGATCTTACTCCATACAACCTTTCCTCAACTCTTCCATAAACAAAACTCTTCCCCACAAATTGATTCACAAATCCTAGGTGCATGTGGGTTCGTTTGGAATTAATCACCTTCGACGAACTCAATACATTCTCTGCTTCATTGGGACTCTGTTTCTATACAATGGCAAACAAAGTCGGGAAGGAGTAGCCGGCAGACAAAGAAGCACTAACAAATCGGCAACGCCCTCTCCTTTCCAAGCAGACGCAAGCGTATGTCGCAGGCATTACCGCGTATACAGTAGACCGTGGAAGTCTTCCCCGTATGCGTGCTGAGAATATTACCTTTTGTGCCTGCTTGGGTAGGCTACAGGGGACTCGTGAGATTAGGAGCAGCCATGTGCACGCTGGTTGGCGCGGTTGGTGACGGCGCCTGATAGACAGGAGCGGTTGGGCTGGCGAATCGCACCAACCAGGTACGTCGCCGGCGACGTGAACTGTGAACCGCTTGGATCTAGGGCCGTGTCGCCATCGGCCGGCCGGCGCTTGCGTCGATCGATCGAACCGCGCCCTACGGCTACGTGGGCCTCCCCTCCGCGCGCGCGCGGACGTAGGCACAGGCAGGCGGACGGCGACTGTAGATTGGATTCCATGCTCTTGTACGCGTCTACTAGCCTAGCTTCATCGACCTTTCAGCGCAACGTGACCGCACGGCACCGAGAGGCCCCGTCCGCGCGCCCGCTGCCGACCGACGTGATGCCCTCGTCAGAGCCCAGAATGTTGCCAGTTCGTCGCATCTTGTCGCGCGTGCTAATCAGCGCCCTCTTCTTGCGGCTCGTTTTTTTTTTCTATGATTTTATCTTTTTTGTTATAGTCTTTGAATTCTGACGGTAAGTAAGAAAAGAAAAAAAAATCACATATAGACCGATACAACTAAACTCGATACAGTATATGGTAAATTATAATTTACCTATAAACTCTGTAAAAATTAGTTACTATAATAATAAAAAGTTAAAGTGAAAAAGAACCTAGTTGCAGTGTACTGTTTTGTAAATGCAAGTTAAGCAGGTAAGCTTCGGTGACTCCGACCGCAGCGTACGAAGTAACTGTGATCAGATCGATCGGAGCAGTGTGGCGGTTTCGGATTGTGTTGTTCGTGGCAAAGGTCTGGGCCGAACGTACGCGTCGAAGCATGGCAGTGGCCTTCTACGTGACCGACGTGATGTTTTGGCCCCGGGCTCGGGATAGCACGAACTCACGATGCCGTCGCGTCTTGTCGAGATGCTCAGATCAACTGAGGAACAGCCTCCAAAGGTGCACGATCACATGCCCCGAAAATAAACCCGTCAGCTCCTGGTTGCGAAGTTCTACCTCCATTATCTGCAAAAAAAAAAACTAATCTACTCTTTCGTATTTCAAAAGAAGACGACGACGACGCCAATTTACTCTACTGCTGCTGCCGCTCTTTCGGGATTCTTATGCCTGTCTCCAAAGGCGCGGCATGTCCCGTCGAGCTTTCACTAGCCAAAGGCGTAGACATCATCAGTTATAATATAATTTTAATCATAAATTAACTTATTTCAACCGATCCGAGGACTCATTAATATTCACGTCTACAGCCGTGGGAACAGCTAAACACGGCCTATATCTACTCTATACTAGTACAAGCTGTTGCCTTGGAAATGGTGGGTGGTGGGTGCATGTCTCGCCTAGCGCCAACTAGAACGGCCAGAAAAGATTCCGCCGCGCGCAGGCGAGCCGCTGGCCGCTGCCCGGCGCGGCGAAGTTTCTTTTCGTCCGTGCTATTGAAGGAACCGCGGACGAAGCTCACCCGTCCTGACTATCCAAATGACACATCCAGTTCAACACATGCACGGTGGTCCAATGCATATTTGCGTGGCGTCTCTTATCACGACGTAGCGAGGGGGAATACACACGAGTACAGTAGCTGAGCTAGAGAGAATCTAGATGTCCTAATTAATTTATTGTTGTTGTAGTTAAGCTAAGCTAGCTACGTGTGTTAAAAGGGTCTGTTCTTTTCCTCCGAAACTGACGGTTTTTAGCTTTTAACATAGTATCTAACTTTCAAACGAAGTATTTTGTCAAGATTGGATCTACAAGTTAAACGATGTACACATTAAAATCAAACATCTGTACCATCTAAAATCGCAAGTGAGTATCTCTCCGTAATCTGTACCATAAACAACTAAAATTCAAAAATTTCAGTCAAAAATTATAAGTCGCAGCCGTTGCCAAACATGCCCAAATTATCGTGGCTATAAGTAGTTTCAGTTTCTCTCTTCTTGGTGTGTACCTGTATGCACGTACGTAGCGACAGCCATTTAACGAACCACCGCCCTTGTCCTTCTCCCCTGCAGGCTGGAGCTGCTGTAGACGTTGCTTTTTTAAGTTTACGCCCAAGAAACCATGGTAAGTAGGTTGTGCTGTACGGTAAAAAAGCTATTCTAAACGTGCATGGTAACAGACTAACAGTGGCTGGAGTCAGTGTTAAGCTAACCAGCAGTAACAGCAGTTTTCACATGGAACTTGGTGTGGTTTTGCAATTTGCATATTGATTCTTTTTTTCTTTGATAAAAATGTGTACTAATTAAGACTGTAAAAATTTGCGTCAATTCAAAGCCGTGCGTACGGAGAGATCCATAGGAAGGATTGGGCTACTCGAGTTGTCATTGGACTAGTGTGGTGCTCAGTTCAGCTGAATTTTTATGGTTTATAGCTAAATTTTTACTGTAGCTAAGTAAAATTATACGGTAGTTGATGATGATTTATTTAGCATAATTAAATTTAATAAATTAAAAAATAAAAAACAAGTTAGCTCAGCACGTGTAATGCAAACGAATACGAAAAAAAGAGCCGACAAAAAACTCAAAAAACCTCAAAAAATTAGAAAAAAATAAAATTTAGGAATAATAAAAAATAAACCGAAAGGCATAAATTCAAGCCCAAACAAACGGAGCCAAGCTGATAGGCAACAGCTGAACAGCACAACCCTTTTCACTTCGCGTGCGGTGCAACACTCTGAATTCCGAAGTCCATGATGGACTTTTTAAAGAAACAATTGCAGGATCTAACGCAATCTTATGTGCGATTAATTTGGCTTGACTGTATCGATTAAAGAGGCTTTAGAAGGATTTGGTAAACGAGATAGGTTTTCTGAAAGTCCAAAGAAACGACTTGTGGTCTCTGAAGTTTGGAATCTCAGTATGTACTGCCCCATCTTTGGTGAAAGAGAAGGATGGTGCAGTAGTACTCCTACACTACTACATCACAGCAACCGGTTTTTATGGGCACGACGTTGATTTATCCACCGGACGGTAGGTATTAGTATAGGGCCTCGCCTCTAGCCCTGTACTACTACGAGCGTAAAGAATGAATGAATGATCGTACGAACCAGTTCTGTACCGTGCATCGGGTAATCAAACGGCTGCATCTCTCTCAGAAAAATAAAACGGCTGCCTGTCTTTCGAAGTTTCAATCGACCGTATATCACTCTGTTTGTACTTTTGTACCATATACATCGATGGGTCCAAATAATTTCGAAGTTTGTACGACTTCGTCTCTTTCAATCGTATACCACTCTTGTGTACTCTGTATGTACGATACATCAAACCATCAAATAATTTCGAACTTTGCATAACTTCACCTCTTTCGGATGTAGCTTTGCCCGGTCTGTACTTTGTACCACACGTCAATCTCTTTATTTCTCCTCTATACTAATATAATACTAATATAAACGAGAAGTTTGTCTGCTCACCCTCTCTAAGTCTTCTTTTACATATACCGATACTTGGACCCATATCGTCAGGTCCTAAACTGCTCTATTACTCGTTCTCACTTAATTGCTTCATTATGTTCCTAACTTTTCGTACTATTCACACATAGCAAGGCAGTAACTGCCTCCAATTTGTTCTCTCCTCTCGGAGCCATCGCTATTCCTTTCGCGCGTCGCCATACTACTCCTGCACTAGGATGGTGAAGAAGAGGAAAGAGGAGGAGTGGTACTCAACGATAAAGAAGAGGAGCACACCGGTGCAGACGATGAAGCGTTGGTGTACACCACCAAGGATAAAGACGGAATTGAAGTATACATCATTGAGATCGACGAACGGGACGTGGAGTACACCGACATGGACGACGAACAGGGAGGTGGAGTACACCGACTCGGACAAGGTGTACACCGCTAGAGGTGAGGAAGAACCGCGAAGCTAGTGGGTTCAGGCAGGGTAGATTCGGAGCGACGATCTTGGCATTAGCAGATCTGGCTACACCGACCTCACAAACAGGCGATCCGAGAGCCAAATCCATATCTGCCCCCAGGCGGTCGAAAATTCCGAGAATGGCCCGCCCGTCCACAAATTTATGAATTTGGCCCCCAAACGCCCCATACCACACGAGTTTCCTGGCGCACCCATGCGACGTGCCAACCCCTCCTGGCACGCCTTCCCAATGTGCCAGCAAGCTAGTGCCCCGTGCGCCAACTTCCTGTGCCACGCGCCTTCGCCTGCTCGCTCGGCCTTTTTCCCCTCCACGCGCGTTCTACAGATGGCAAAATTTTGCAGGAATGTAAATTTAGGAAAAATATACAAAATTATTTGAAGAAATAGAAATGCAATAATTTTGCAGTAATAGAAATTTAAAAATAAACAAATTGTTAGGTATAGAAAATAAGCTGCAAAAAATAAAATTGATTTCATGGAGCGCCATGGCACGCTTTTTTTAAATAATGTATTTTTTTTGAAATTACAATAATATAACTTCGTTCAACCAGTGGGCGACACGTCGACAAGTCGTGCACCGGTTCACCGATGTAAAAAAACAAAAGTAATATTTTTGGATTGATCCGATGAAAATAATTACAGGGAAATAAAGAACAATTTTTTCTATAATACATGTACGAAATCTTGTTTGTAGGTTTAATGTTTTTTGGAAATCCAATGGTAGGCAAGGTAGGTTGATCTGTTTGTGATTTTCGTATATTTTGAAGGGCCCGTTTGGTCTTGTCATTATACAAAGCTGCCATCTTTGGTCTTATCACTGCATAAAGCGGCCCCGTTTGGTCTTATCATTGCACAAAGCAGCTTATTTGGTCTTGTCACTCCACAAAGCTGCCTCTTTGGTCTTGTCACTGCGTAAAACTTGTCCCTTTGGTCTAGTCACTACATAAAGCTGCTCTATTTGATCTGGCCACTGCACGAAGCTGCCCCTGTTTGGTTTAGGGATGCAAAACGGCCATTTGGCCCTCGCACTTGAGGCTACAAAAGGAAGCCATTCCCCAGCCACTCTTTCACATCTTGAAGTACTTCTCCCCTTTCTCTCAATCTTGGTTTGCTCCTCCCTCACCCGGACGTGGAGGTGAGCCAACTCAGCGCCTCTTCTTTGGCACCCGTAGTGATTTGTCTGAAGTACAACACGGTTGTGAGACATAAGACCTCACTGACGGCCGCGAATCCAGGACGACACTACTATAAGTGCCCCTTTCACTCAATGAGTTACCTTGTGTTTGGGTTGGTTCAAATTGTTTACTAGATGTTACAAAACCTTTCTCTTATTGAATTGCAGGACGGCCCAAGCAGTTGTCGATTTTGGGTGTGGGAGGATGAAATGGCCACTAGACCCGTCATTGTTCCACAATAGACAATTATGATGGGGGATACCGAAATGGTCGATATGCGCCATCGTTTTGATAGACTCGATACCAAGATTAACATAATGTTGTGTGGTATTTTATTTCTTGTGTTTGTTGTCACCTTCAGAAGTTGCCATAAGGTCTCCCCTAAACCACCCACCACGGAGGCGTACAATGCCTCGATGCACAGCTTGTTCATTGCAATGGTGCAATCGAATGCAGAACGGACGCACTTCCTAAGCTCTGGGAGGCTCATGTCCTTCAGACCAGCTGCCTAGATCACGGTTCAATCACAATTTGATAGGTCCACCCTGTACAGTCTGTCACGTACAAGACGATCCCCGTAGAACATGAACAAATCCTGAATATTCGACACGGTGTAACTAAAACATGTGCACAACAAGCCCAGTCAATATACAAAAAACCAAAACAAAAATTTTCTGGTGCTATGTAACATCTTAGGAGCATGTGAAAATTATCATAGTTTACCACTACATCCATACTAACCTAAAAAATTCACACAGTGTGCAACATTGAGTTACACCATTTCGCACTACTTTAGTCATTCCTAAACTATGAACAACTCAGCATACGACACATGTACTTCCCTAAAACTCAAAAATTACTTATAACAGTACTGTATATTTTTTTGAAGCAAACAACAACAACGATATTCAATTTTTAACATGACAGTACTATGTAGGACAGTGCAGTTTTGTACCGAACCGAAAAAACCGTACCGAAAAAACCGAACCGAACCGGTCAACTCGGTTTGACCAGTATTCGGTATTCGGTTCGGTATCTGAAAAAGTGGCATTTATTGGTTCGGTTTTTCGGTAAAACCGAGGAAAACCGAAATTCGATAAACCGAACGACCCACTCGGCCGCGGTCTCTACCCACTGTGCCCGACGCACGCGGAAGACACTTCAACCCTAGCCTACGCAGAGGCGAGCGCGACGGCGGTCGGCCACTCCCGATCCCACTCGCCTCGGCGGCTCGGCGCCTCGCCAAATCTGCACTTCCGCAGACCGTAGGTCCGCCGCAGCTCATTCTCTCCGTCTCTCGGTCTCTCCGACCTCCAGTGTTTCCTGCCTCCCCCCTGCGGCAGGCGCTCGGCGGTCGGCGGTGCCGCAGACGGCCACTCGCCTCGCCAGATCCGCACTTCCACAGCCGGCAGCTCGGTCTCTCCGACCTCCGGTGCTCCCCGTCTCCCCCTGGCGTATTTACCGAACCGTATAAACCGAAAAAACCGTATTTACCGAACCGTATAAACCAAAAAAACCGAACGAACAGCCCTAGTACTATGACAATTGGGCATTAACTATATTTTCCAGGAATCACATCAATTTGACAAAAAAATTTGCATGTGTAATATTTTCTGCAAAATAGCGCATAAAATGCTAAGCACAAGTATTTCGAATTGTAGAAAACAATACAATCTTGTCCCATGCAAACAAAATAACCTACGCATAAGTTATGCTATTCACATAATTAGCATGACAAATAAACATTTAACAATACTAACAACATTGTTTATTCGACGTCAACTAAGGCCACTTCCCATTTACAAAAGCCTAACTATCACCATTTCATACTAAAAAAACTACTATTTTTCTAATACATGCTAATCGTGTTGCTACAAATAATAGCCAATGTCTATGAAAATTACCTCTTTCGGATGCTCACACGCCGATCTGCAACTTTCCCAAATACGCAAACTTGAGATTTAAATTGAAAACCACTCAAAAATCCGACGCTTGAACGGCTTTACTTCCTCTCTTCTCTGTCGCCTCTCTCGTCTGCAAAATAATGCTTCAGCCTCTTCCAAAGAGGATCACTGCACCATTTAAACAACCAGCGGAGGGGAGGGGAGCCGGTCACGCCCGCGCTGCCATCTGGAGAACACGAGCGGAGGGGAAGGGGTGCCGGCCGAGCGGGCGAAGGCGCGTGGCACAGGAAGTTGGCGCGGGTGCCAGAAAGGTGGCACGGTGGAGCCGTGCTAAGACGGGTTCGTGCGGTGCACGAGCGCGCCAGGTAGCTCGCACGGTGGGGACGTGCCAGGGGCCAAATTCAGAAATATGTGGATGGGCGGGCCATTCCCGGAACTTTTGACCATCGAGGGGGGCAGATATGGCTTCGTGTCCCAATCCGATAGCGACGACCTCTGAGACAATGGATTCGGCGTGTTGCCATTGGGGATGCCAGATCCAGTGGCTATGGTAGGTCATTCCCGAATTCAGTGCCCTAAGTTGAGGAAGATGCTGGACCCAACGGGCAGAGGCGACGAAGACGCCAGATCCGGCCGTCTCCTATTGCACCGTTGTTGATCCGACCTCTCCCAACTGTGCTCGACTATTGCATCGCTACCTACCACTGATCGTGGCACCACCACCCGTCATAGGGCACGGCACTGCAACCCGCTGCTATGCGCCATCGGTGGAAGGGAGAGAGAAAGGTTAGAATGAATGAGTATGAAGAGAGAGGGGGTTAGATAGGTAGGTATATAAGTGCAACCTACTGAATTGTTTTTGCTTTTTGTTTAGAATTACAAGATGGCAATTCACGATGGAATGCAAATATGCATAGCCACCTCACAATCATTTTACCTGCATTATTTACCATTTTGCTTGTTATGTAATTCTGTGTATTAGGGGTGTATTTTATTTGAATTGGTACAGATGAGCTCTTGTTTGTAGTTTTACAGAAGAATGCATTTAGACTTACATTTTAAAAATTTTTGTTATGGATGGGAATTAATTCATCTGCCTATCAAGAGATTCCTTCATATTTTCCCGTATTGCCTCCCTCTTTTAAATATTTATTGTACGATTTGGGTCATGTTTGATTATATGTATCACCTTATTTTAGAACCTTGTCGTAACGTACGAGCATCTTACTAGTATCAAGAAAGTCTAAAGTCTGCAATTCTGCATGCATCCTCTCCTCTCCTTATCGTGTTACCACAGCCTAAATCAGCACTCTGTTCCGCAGTGATTCAGGTTGTTGTGGGTGATAACTCAGGTGAGTAGTGAGTACTGAAGAACTTACAGGTATAGCCAAGTTATTTTGGGCTTATGGGTTCTCTCAAAAAATAAATAGGACTATTTTTTCACCGCTATTTTGAAACAGCTTATCGAGATAGTCTTTTTCAAGCGGCTTATCGGTATTTTATTTATTCACATAAATACTCACATTAGGACCAAAAATCCATAAACCGCGGTTGAAAAAAACATTTTCACAGTGAGGTTGTCCTGCAGCCCATTCTATGTTGTTCTTCTGTACGGGATGTGATGACTCAGTCTAGCTATGGGGCACTTTTTGTTTGCGTGCCCACTAGGGGTGGAAACAGATTGAATAGTGTCTTTACCATATTTGTATTCATATTTTGTAAACGAATATAATATGAATTTGAATATTCTCAAATACAAATGTGAATCAAATATTGTAACTATCGGTATTTTAATACCGATCTCACGTATGATTTGTTTTGATCGGGGGAAACTCAAGAAAACTCAGATTATGAACATGCAAAGTAGGGACACATGAATTTTTATACAGGTTCGGCCCTTCTCCTGAGAAAATAATAACCCTATGTCATGTGTGGCTACTGCTTACAGAAATTGATTACAACTGAAAGTAATGCGAAATGCATAGCACTCTCTCCTGTCCCAATGTCGTCTCCTCCCTTTCCCTCTGTCGTTATACTTTATATAGTTGATGAAGTGACGATCGTTGTCCCGCACCAAAAGACGTCTCAACGCTTCAGGAGATAATCGTCTAGCGAAAGTTATTATCAAAGAGACATGGTGGCCCCTTCATCATGCGGCGGTTGTTTTTAGAGAGAGATTGTGCACGGTTATTAGAAACAAGCGCACGTTCTAACCGCCTTGTCAGATAAACCTATAATGTAACAGGTCATTATAGACAAGCCAGTTGGAGACAAACTGGTCGCAGGAAGACCTACGACCACCAGGTGGTCGAAAGATAACTTACGACTACGTGGTCGTAGAAGGATTTACGACCAAGAAGTAGTCGTAGTAGGACTTACGACTTACATGGTCATAGACTTACGACCAAGAAATAGTTGTAGATAGACTTACAATTACCTTATGAAACTTCCCCCTTATCGATAAGGGGTATACTCGAATAATATGATAACATAATAATTAGAGGATTATTATATACTCATCAGTAATAAATACAAATTCGAACCAAATATCTACTCAATTCGGTCGAATATGATATCCTCATAACTTAGATAATAATGATATTTTATTATTGTACAATCACGCCTAGTGATTCTAATTCATTTACTTCATCTAAAAAACACGAATTCACATTGAATTTAAAAACTTATCCAACTAATTAGTCATATTGCAATAATATATATATTGTTTCGTCAAATACGGATACGAATAATCTGGATAAAACAACATTTCAGATGGTAAAAATCTATACCATATTAGTATCCATATTTTTATGCAAATTCGAATACGAATACGAATAAGAGAGAAATTATAAATTGGATAAAAAATATCTACCGCATTCATATCTTATCGAATACGATAACATAATAATATATATAATTCATATCTATTTTCAACTATAGTGCCCTGTGCTGCCGTGGAATGGTGTGGGCATCGGTGCCTCGGTGTCAAAACCGCCAAACAGTGAAGGTAGCTAGAGGGTCCTTTTGGTTGAGTCTTGGTGTGGGGAAAATCTGTAGGGTGTGAGTCGTGAGAAAGCTCATTGTGGTGTGAGTGTAGAAAAATTGAAAGTTGTTTGGTTAAACAAGTATAAAATATACTTTTTGTCTTTATCTCTTTTAAAACAACTATGAAAGAGTTTTATTCAATCCATTTCCAAAAGTAGAAAGCCAAAAGCAGAGTCAAAACAGCTTTTAAAAATATACTACGGAAAAACAGCTGCTTTTGAAAAAGTTGCTTCCAAAAGCAACCCCTTTGGTTGAGCTTTTGGCTTTTAGGGCCAAAAGCCGAAGCCAAAAGCCCAACCAAAAGGACCCAGAGGATGTTGCCAAAGTTGGTGCTCGGGGCCACGCCAGCCAACCATGCTCATTGCAGAGCAATGGCCTGAGCGAGCAATAACACGATTACGACCAGCGTGGTGTTGTTGTGCCGTGAAATATATTAGTTTTAGGGAAAATTTTGCCACTTCTCCTGATATGGCTCTACCAAAGAAAGGGTACAAATGATATATTGAGGAACAACTTTTAAAAGGCGACCGAAATGCCTAGGTAATACTAACACCTGTATGATTGGCCTTCGTAGGGATCCACTGCTTAGTTCATAGTATTAGGTACAAGTAGATTTTTCATTTACTATACTTGCATCAAAATTTACATTTTCTAAAAAAGAAAAAAAGCGTAATGCATCTGAGGCCCATGGGCTGCCTAACACTATAACTTCTAATTCCCTGCCCGTATATAGCCACTCGGAAAGCCCAACGAGATGCCTCTCGGGCCAATTCTCCGCAGACGCTACTGCTTTGGGCGGGAGCGCGAGGAGCTCATCACCATCCAGCCATGGCCCCAAAAGCGGGGGAAAACAGCCGCCTCCCGAAGCGTAGAATTGAAGGCTTCCAATCGTAATGGCGCCTGGATCTGATCGAGGCTTCGCGCGGGATCGGAAGCTCCGGAAGCCCAGCGCACGCAGGTGCGGGGCCGCCCGCGATCGCGATCGGGGTTCGAGAGGCTAGGGTTCGGAAAACGCTCCGATCCTATCGGGGAGGTGAGTCCCCGAATCTTGTCGTTTTCTGTTGCTGGATATCGTAGTGGATGATTCGGTGTCGAATTCGGTTGGAATTTTGAGTACTGATGCGCTTTGATTGCTGTGATCGTGGGGAAAAAAAGAGTAGTTCGGGGCAGTTGGATCGGGCCTGTTCCAGTAATCCAGTTGCGTGAGAAGTTCGAGTAATTTTTGGCGTTTATGGTGGCTTTCCAGAAGGTGGAATTTGGTGCATGCAGGATCGATGTGCTGATGGGAATTAGATTCAAAGCATCCTCCCATCGTTTTGGAGGAAGTTGTGGTACTGTGATTCGTGAAGGATGTGTCATACTAGAATAGTAGAATAGAAACTATTCGACGAAACCACCGATTTCTAGATGTACAGAATGACAGAATTAAGGGAACCCCTGCAACATGCAGGCCTTCTGACATCCATACTCATTGGCGGTTCCTCTACCGGTTAAGAAACAGTTGTACGTGCCAATGCTATGATTTTGCCGTGCTGAACTTACTAATTTGTGGGACAAAACATAGACAAATTGTTTATTACATATGTCAGTGTGAGATGTGACATTGCACATTTACTACTCTATTAGCTCCTTTTTGATAATAATCGAAATGGAGCCTGGCATCACATGCATATATTTTCTTTTTCATGCTTGATTTACCGGACCCTTGAATCGAGTATTAAATGTTTGATAATAAGATAAAACATGTTTAGAATAGGTGGTCCTGTGGAAATGTCTGTTAAGAATAAGAATAGAAATAGATAAGGACTCTTATCTATTTCCTTATATGACTTGTATTCTTTCCATATACTCCCTCTTGTACTCTCTATATATATTGCCCTTTGGGCCTCATACAATACACAATATTTCTAACATGGTATCAGAGCAAAGGTTCCATACCTAGCCTCCGTTCGTCTTCCGCTGTTGCTGCCTCCGGGAGGATTGATCTCTCCCGGGGGCGGCTATCTTGTTGGGCTGCGCCGCCACCGCCTCCTCGTCTCGCCCGCCGCCGTCGGTCTCGGCGCCGCCGCTCCGCTTAGCGCCGCCGCCATCTGCCGGATCCGTCGAGCCCGTTCGGTCACCGCTTCACCGTCGCCGCCGGTCTCCGCGTGCCCCTGGCGCCACGACCTCGTTCCTCCGCCGGATGGATCCAGCCACCGCGCGTCTCGCCGTCGTTGCGCTGCCGCTCGGTCGTCCCCATCGCGCCGCCGGATCCGCCACCTCGGGCGGATCCGGCCGTCTCCGCCACGCCGCCGCTGGATCCGGTCGCCGCCGCGCCGATCCGGCCGCCGCCGTCCGCGCCACGCCGTCTCGCATCCGGCCGTCTCCGCGCTGCCGCTGGATCCGATCGCCAGCGCCAATCCGGCCCGCCGCCGTGTCCGCACTCCACGCCGTCTCGCGCCGCGCCGCTCCGCGCCCGCCGCCGTCTGCGCTCTCCGGTAAGGGGTGATGCGGCGGGAAAGGGCGCGTGAGGAGAGCGAGCACGAGGGAGGGCTTCTTACGACCGCGGCGCCGTCCCCGCCCGGCCGCCGCTTGCCGCGCTTCGCCCGCGGATCGAAGTCGCAGCTTCTTGCGACCGTCGGCGCTATCCCTTCGCCCGGCCGCCGCTTGCTGCGCTTGGCTCGCGGTCTCGCGCCCGCACCGCCTCGGTGTTTTGGCTTCGGCCCGCCGCTTGCTCGGTCTTCGCGCCGACCGCCGCCGCCCGCCCGATGGCCGCCTCGCTCCGCTCCGGAGAGAGAGAGGAAGAGGGTATTTTAAAAGTGGATTTATACTGCTGTTTATTTTAAGTCAGTCTTTAATTTTTCATGAGTCTTCCGTTGCGTCCATCCAAAATCCGTAGTTTCAATTTTTTTTAGTTCGTTCAAGCCGTGCGAGTCCACAAATTTATTGTCAGTCATAGAAGTGTAGGAATTTTATCTTGCATGGCAGCAGCCGCCGCTCTACTCTCTGAGTCGCATGCAGATCGTAGAAATCGTTACGATGCCGCCGCTTTTCTAAGCCGCCGCCCTGAGCTTTAAAGGCCGCCGCACGTCCTCTATGCACTGCGCCGCCGCCTCTTGGGCTTCGATCTGTGCCGTCATGCATCTATTTATTCCTCTTCTGCTTGATTTGACAGTTTATTCAAAAACTGCACGCAACGACGACATCATCAAGACTCGGACTTCGGATTTATTTTGTTCTAGTGTCAATGCTTTTCCAAATGCAATGCTATTGTATACGTCTTGTATTTGAGGGGGGTGTTAAGGATAAAAATAGGAAATAGATAAGAACTCTTATCTATTTCCTTATATGACTTATATTTTTTCCATATACTCTCTCTTGCACTCTCTATATATATTGCCCTTTGGGCCTCATATAATACACAATATTTCTAACAATGTCTTGCACCCATTTGTTACGCAGTAGATGACTAAAGGTGTTATGATATAAGCAATAGTCCATTTATGCATTGTCCATGAAAAGCTGCTCTGCTGTCTGGTGGGAGTGGGGCTATCGAAATCTTGCATAGAATTTATGGTAGCTACTCTTAGGGTCATTGATTTATACACAAAATTTATGTCATCTGCTTCCAAACTTAATACTATCAACTTGGGAATTAACATTAGCTTCTCATTCTAAAACTCACTCTCAAGTGAGATTGCTGACTTAATGCAATGGCTTGCATCTTTGATAAGTGTGCACTAAAAATTATGAAATTAATGTACCTCCGATGCACAAGCACAATTTGATGTTTTTGAGATTTGACTCTCTCCTCGAATCTGGTCCATGATAGCTTTAGCCTTTATGGTACTTATATACGTTGTGGAATTATATTCCATGAAATACGCACGACAATGCCAGAATAGCCAACTTTTCTCTTTTCTTTCCACGAATTGCACTTGTTCTTGATTGATATTTAATTATTTATAAATGCACTACACCAGCATAAACCGTGAACAATCATTTCTACTTGCTATCCTCAAGGGAATACTGTACCTAGTACCTACCTAATAAAGATCATTATATTATTACCCATATTTGGTTATCTCAAAGGGTTTTTGTACTGCTCATGTGCTATTTCCTACTCTTGATACACTTACTGAGTCTGTATGTCTGTAAGCTGACTATTGTCAATCAAGTATAAATATTTTGCATATACCTTTTTTTAAAGTAAAGTTACTTCACATTTTCTATCATGCGGATGATTACAATGAAGCATGCAAAAGTCTTCAAGTTTGAGCTTGGTTTGGAATAAAAACATTGGATTTTGAGCAATTTTGTATTGATATCATAGTTGTCAGGATCATTTTGAGCTAAAATTAGTATACTTTTGTATTTGAAAAACTAGCTGAATTCCTTGCACATGTAGATACTACAATCATATGTTTATATCTTAACATAGAGTTGCACTTGTTATACAAATCTACTGCTTTATATTTATCTGATTGATCTACACCGTTATAATTTGGGCCCACCAAAATCGATGTTGTAGATCTCTATTTTTTTCCGATTAACGTGGCAATTTCTAGCCCTTGAGAGCAAACGTGGTGGCTTCTTTTGCCTCTCTTTTCATAATACAATAGATTGATGCAAACTACATGTCATATACCCTTTTGCGAAAGGACAAAAAAGGTACACAATATGGAATATGGTTCTTCACTTATCTTACCATATTGTTTCAATGACGGCCAAAAATGGAGATGCCCAAATTATGATGCTCACGTATGAGCTTACGCATGGACAACAATCTTGCAATTAGAAATACGGTTTGATTAAGAAACAAGGACACATGGTCAAATTGCTGAGGATCTCAAGCTGTGAGGTATGATTTCCATCATTGTTAATTGCAGAGCTCTCCCTAAACTGTGGTGCTAATACTTTATCTTTAAGTAATAATTGTTTCATATTCTGTACCATTGTGCCGATCACTGTTTAAGTCCTACGATGATACTTGGTGTACAGTCGGTACCAACTCATACCTAGAGTCCTAGACAAAAACTGAACCTCATACATGTATGGCTACAAATACACATGTGCGTACACACGATTAAACATGGGAAGAACTTCTGTATTTCTATGAAAGAAAAACCACACATACTGTAAGCAAGTAAGGGTGACTTTCCTTAAGTTCCTTCCAACCATTAGCAACCATAGTTGCTTTAGGATCTGTTCCATTTTCTCTTAATGAAAATTTGCGCAGGGGAGGGGGATGGCGGCCGCGGATCTGGGGAGGGATGGCGGACGCCAGATCCGCAGGGGACGGGAGAGGGAGGAGGATGGCGGTTGTCCGATCTGCGGGTGGGGGGCGGCGGTCGTCGAATCTGGAGGGGACGGAGGGATTGGCGATCGACGAATCTGCGTGGGGGAGGGCGGCTGGCGGTGGCGGCGAACGGAGAATCTGGTGGAGTATGACGGAGGTCAGGGGGCGGCGGATCTGTGTACCGTCGCCCGACGGACGACCGCTGTGGAGGGAGGCGCAGTGGGAGGAAGCAGTCTGCGGTTCGGGATGGACGACCTGAGGAATCAATGGCTTTTTTTACCGCTCCACACAAGCCGTCGTGTTCGGCAGACTTCCGGTTTTTCAAGCGGAAGGCGGTTTAAGCGCCCTAAAAGCATTGCCGAACAGGCCCATAGTTCGTGGGAGTTCTAACCCAATCTCTTACTTAAATTTCGTTGTTAGAACATATGAGGATAGATTTGTAACTCATGTCTTAAATCCTCACGAGTAAGAAGTAATTTAAGAATTAGCGTTTTTGATGTTCTTGTGAACTAGATTCGATTCTCTTCAATTTAGTGAACTTGAGCTCAAGAACTTTGTGATTCTTGATTGTTTAAGGTTCATATTCCTTGAACAAGTCTCATGCAAAACTTGAAAATATTTGGATGAGATTTGAGCAAATTGTTGATATTTGAGCTTTTGTCCCAAGAGGTTTTCGTGCAGGAGCAGAGACCGGTCGACTGCAATGATCGGCCAGCCAGTGTGACCGGTCTCAAGCCGCCGGTCAGACCAGCCCATTAATAGCGGTCTGATCGGCCATGCATAGAAAGCTGCTGATTTTGTTGGCTTTTGTTGCTAACTTTATTTTATCTTGTTGTGTTGGTGTGATCTGAACTTGGTGACTATCATAGTCACTCGGGTGAAGATTTTGAATGCCTTAGAGAAAAAGCTTCGGGAATCACTCATCCTCTAATTGCCAGGCATCGGTCCTAGAGGAGGGATATACTTCTCCAGGTAACGTTCTCTAGTGCTTATTGCAAGAATACTGGTTCTGAGGCTCGGATCCATGCCATGTGAAAGGACTGTATACTATTACCGAAAGGGTACGTTGGAGCTGTTCATTCACCGAAATAATGGCAATAGCATTCTGGAGTGCTGTGACTGTAAGAATCCTGAAAAGCGATGGTTCAAGAGATTGCAATGTACGGTAGTGGGGGTGGCTAAAGAGGAATCCATAGGGAATCCAGGAGGCACGAGCTCAGTATCCTCATCATTGGAAGGTGGATCCTTGTAACATATGTCCGATTGGCACCAGGGCAGGCTGCTGCTCTTGTTTAGGGCACAAAAGTCCACAATTTACTTGCACCCACTGAGGAAGCTAGTTGTTGGATTTCCCATTTTATGGTGCCCCACAGCAGGTGGGTGTTCGGTTTCCCAGGGAGAAAACCAGGTTTTGTGAGAGCTGTGATGTATGTTTAGCATGCATCTCTTTGTAATGCTAGCAACATAGAACAAATCTGTGTGGTCTGCCTATCAGTAAGAGGATAATTTAGGAAGTTAGGTGAATAATGAACCCGTTTTGATTGCTACTTGCCACATTGATGCACAGTTGCACACCATCAAACCACACTAGTGCTGTCCCCATAAGAACTGCTGCAGCATTTGTTTTAGTCCTGCTGCACACCTGGTCCTGTTTGTTGGTTCTCGTCTACCTTTCTAGCTGTGATCAACCTGTATGGCACTGCACATCTGGTGTTACCCGCGGTCCATACTGCCTCTACTCCGATTGCTGGGTAAAGCAAGTTAGCAGAAGGCCAAGGCGGTAAGAAGTTGAGGACACCTTATTTTTTTTGGAATGCTGAACTTGCTTGAAATAGTCATCCATGCATCATTGCATTTAGATTTTTCTTGTTCTTGGCAAATTTATGTTCATTTCAGTAGAACTTGGGGTCAATTTAAGTGCAATGCCAATTCTGGACATCCTTATTTGTTTGTTTGGAGTTGACCTTTCAAATGGTTAGGCCCTACCAAGGAGAGATATTGGCGATGGCACTATTTTTGTGTAGGGATTTTCTTAATGCAAAAAAAAAAAGGTACAACACTTGGTCAGTTGGTCTATAGAGGTCATTTGTCAGGTGCTGTGCCACGTTGATGGGTTCAACATGAAGTGCTGACGGTTGGCAATTGTTTAGGTGTAATAATTCCTCTGAATGGGCATTGTGTTGGAAGCAAGATGGCTCCATGAACAATCATCGAGAAATTCAACTCCAAAGTTTCCGATTTTCTGAGGTTCTGCCATTTAGCGTCCCAATTCAAAGAATCTTAATCCTCGTAAATCATTCTTTGCTGGAGATTTTCATGGTGCTTGACACTGATGGAGCTATATATTTGCCCCAGAAGCTGATCGATGTTATGGTTCATGGATGCTTCAGTAAGACCTTTTGCAGGTGGACAGTCTTATTCCAAAGCTTCAGCTTACTACTACATTATGATTCTTTAAGAATAGCACTCGCATTTCATAATGTAGTAGTAAGCTGAAGTTACATTTTAACTTGTAGGTTCCTGAGAATTATTCCTTTTGAACTGCATTTGTTCACTGCTGGGGCGTTAGATAGGGGAGAATAAATCATGGCATGCGAGGTCTGTTGCAGTTGCTTTATCTAGTACACTTCTCTTCTTTTTATAAATCTTGCTTTAGCCAACTTAGCTTTTTACAATTAAGTCGCAACTCTGTACTTAATTCCTCTTGTCATGAAAAAAGTGTCTTCTCATCATGATCTATCTGCATTCTGAGCATTACGCGTCATGCACCGCTCAGTGGTTAAACTATGTTCACTACTAAATTACTAATAGGCTCTCATGTCCTATACTCCTATGCATGTTCTCTTTTATTCAGACCTGGCCACACGTCCGTCAAGTGTCTTAAGTAACCCCTAATGGTACTCACTACTTATATAATTTTTGAATGGGCGTACTTGATCTCACTCAAATCAAGAGACTGCTTACATGGGTATATAGTGCAAAAAGAACTAAGCTAGGGCATGCATTCAAAGCTGGGCATAGAACTATAGAAGACAGCCACCCTCAGAATTTCCTCTCTACTTCGTTTCTTTTTCCCTCTTCTTTTCTAAATTTAAACAACAAAGTCGAGTCCCACTAGGTTATTTCAGGCACCAACCTCCTCAAAACACATGATTCTTATATATCATCATTCACATCTGCACCAACTCTTCTCGAGATACAGCATATCTCTTCTTTCACCTTTTTTCTGTCATGCATGCACATTCATGTACAACAAAGCTGAGATCGAAGCCAACACCATTAGCTAGATCGAGGAAACACCACGAGAAGCCTACCTACGTGCATGGACCGTTGGAATGAAAGCGAGGGCAAGAGAGGCCATGATCCAATCCGCCAACCCGTTGAAGCTTTCTGCAAAGAGAAGAGTGCAGGTGCTGTCGCCGCTCGCTCCGAGCGATGTATCTGGGTTCCCAGGCCAATTATCGTGGGTGCAGGACCATCAGGGCTCGCCGTCGCTGCATGTCTCAAGGACAAGGGGATCGACAGCCTCATTCTCGAGCGCTCCAACTGCATAGCTTCCCTTTGGCAGCTCAGGACTTACGATCGTCTCAGCCTTCATCTTCCACGTCAGTTCTGTGAGCTTCCGCTCGTGCCTTTCCCTGCGGACTACCCTACTTATCCCTCAAAGCAGCAGTTTGTAGCCTACCTGAAGAACTATGCTGCCAGGTTCGGCATCTGCCCCACGTACGACCGCACGGTGGTGTCTGCGGAGTATGATGAGCAGCTTCTGCTATGGCGGGTGAGGGCTCAAGCTACCGGCGGAATGGGGGAGGAGGTGGATGAGTATGTGTCTCGGTGGTTGGTTGTGGCGTCCGGCGAGAACGCCGAGGCTGTGCAGCCAGAGATTGACGGTCTGGAAGAGTTCGAGGGAACGGTTATGCACACCAGTGCATACAAGAGCGGCGACGCATTCGCTGGGAAGCGAGTTCTTGTTGTTGGGTGTGGCAATTCCGGCATGGAGGTGTGCCTAGATCTCTGCAACCACAATGCGCAGCCCCATATCGCAGTACGAGACGCTGTACGTGACTTCCTCCTTCTCTGTTAGCTTTTTTTTTTTTGTCAATGTTATTAAGTTATTGTACTGTAAATTATGCTCTATAACTTATATTTGTTTCCTACTCTTAACCCTATATAAAGTGAAAGGCCTAGATTAATGATAGGAGATGCCCCCCTGATTACTGTTTTTAGGTTATAGCTGTTGAGGTGCCGGTTTAGCCTATGGCGGATGTCAGCGGCTTGAGCGTGCTTATCTCTAGCTCATGAACTTAAGGAAGGCCTAGTGCCTGAAATCGTTAGTGTGCACCAAAAGGAAGATTTGTCCAGGCCAATTTGGCTCTTGCACCTGCAGTACACTTGGCATTAATTTATGCGAAGTTCAGGGTTACCAACAAGCTGTCACTTGAGGAAAGGGGGAGATTCTTGAAACGGAAGGCTTCTCTGGTGTTCGTCCTTCGAGTTCGTTCCTCTCGGGAGTCATTTCCGCGCGTGTGTACTTGCAGCTTTTCTGACCATCTCTGCGTCCTTCATGTCCATGCTCTTTTGGTTCTTTGATTAGTTTTCTGCTAATAGTTTTCTTGCCCCAAGGATAGTGCAAAGAGCCTTTTCGTCTACACTTCATGCAAAAACTATGATTTGCACACATTAGCCATGGGTCCCCACCACCACCACGAGAGCATAGCATAAGTCTGTCACTTAAAAAGAAGCATTAACAAAATGGCTTGAGAACCCGCCTTTCATGACTAGGTGCATGCATTCCTTTCTCACAGCTCTTTCAGCTTTGAAAGAGCTTATTGAGATTAAAACAAAACGCAAGCTGGGGTTTGCATACTATACTATGTTGGAGATAAGGGAATAAGTTTGGTCCAGGGAGTGTGTTTCAAATGGGTCATGTTGCTTCTTGTAGCATGCAGAAAGCAGACTTCGGAAAAGAGAAATTTGTTCTAATTAATTTTATGATCCAATCATTAGTCCAAATGTTGCATTGCCTTTTGTGAGCGTTAGCTAAGATTTTGTTCATCATTGGCAGGTACACATCTTGCCCAGGGAGATGCTAGGTCAGTCCACCTTTGGGCTGTCAATGTGGCTGTTCAAGTGGCTCCCGGTCCACGTGGTGGACCGGATTCTACTGTTCATAGCACGCACCATGCTTGGGGATACTGCTCGGCTTGGGCTAAAGCGCCCTACCATCGGTCCTCTTGAGCTCAAATCACTCTCGGGGAAGACCCCAGTTCTTGACGTCGGCACATTTGTAAAGATTAAGTCTGGCGATATCAAGGTTTGTTTTACATCACTGAAGTACAAAGCAACGTGAAAGTGATTGTTCGAGGAAATCGATCGATCAATCTCTGCCTTGATTTGGTAATGAGCTGTAACTATATATTCCCAATGATTGAACTGTGCAGGTTCGACCTGCCATAAAACAGATATCAGGACGACATGTAGAGTTTATGGACACTCGGTCGGAGGAGTTTGATGCAATCGTGCTTGCCACTGGCTACAAGAGCAACGTTCCCTTCTGGTTAAAGGTACGTTTACTGTTTTGCATTGGCATGTCTGTAGTATATTATGGAGTGTGTCATTTTAGAGTGGCACGGCACTATTTCCCCCCCTGGGAATCAAGAGGCAAATCTGACCATGTAATAACTGCACCGAAAGAACTCTCCAAATGAGTTTATATCACACAGTTGGATGAAAAAAAGTTATGAGACCTTTGTAAGATAACTGTAGGTAGCTGTGACATGTCGATTTATATATTAGCTTGAAGTAAGTTGGTAAACTCCTGTGCGTCTGCGTCCTGATCTCCAAGTCGTGTTTTGCTTTGAAACGGGCAGGACCGGGAGTTGTTTTCCGAAAAAGACGGCTTGCCGAGAAAAGCATTTCCAAATGGGTGTAAGGGTGAGAAGGGGCTCTACTCGGTTGGATTCACCCGACGCGGCCTGATGGGAACCAAGGTCGATGCGAGGAGGATTGCTCACGACATCGAGCAGCAATGGAGGGCCAAAGGGAAGCATCCGGACGCGTTCTAGCACCCTCCGCTGTTGTTTGCCGCAGTGGCGGGCGGCGTGCCATCCATCTCAAGCTTGTGAATACTAGTAGGTTTGGCGAGAATGATACGATATCAAGCGACAAGAGGGTGTAATGTATGTGCTGCGTGCTGTGTTGCCTGCCGTTTTTTGTGCTTGTATAGGGTATTGTACAAGATTCCGTCGAATAGTCAGGTTTAAGTGTTCCGGCCGGTGGTTAGCTTATGTTATACACTTCCACAATTGCTTTGCTCCATCAAGTTTACTTTCGGCGTGGAACTTTTGGGTGCAGTGCTTATGGTTTGTTTTTTTGACTACGGTTTATGATTTATGGCTGTGATTTATGACTTTTGATTTATTTTATGTGAGAGAGTAGTGAGTAAGAGAAACTCATATACGATTTTGGTTGATATAAATGAGTACGTACTATAATTAACTTATAGATCTTATATTAAAAAGATATTTAATTTGAAAATTGATTATCGTAGAAAAATTGAAAAGTAATTTTTAGAAGTAAAAAAGGAGATGTCCTGTATCCGACGGCGCTGGGCCTGAATAAGGACAAGATCGGCTACCTACTGGGAATCCGTTTTCCTTTTGGTAGCCACGCACGAAGTTTTGGTTGCGGGGAAATGACAGTTCGAAGGGAACGGACTTGGTACAGAACCGGAGGCCCTACAAAAGTCACTTGGGGGACGAGGTAATTCTTAGTACTGCAAAGACAGCAGGAATATTCTAGGGATTTTCTTTCACTGTGGACAAGACACATGCGACACTAGTACCTGTTCTTGAATTATTCCTGCAACTTTTTGCTTTTGTTCTTGCTCGTCCTGATACCTACAGTTTGTTTTATGAAGATCGAGCTCAAGGTATCACTCTGCGTGTAATACCCGTGGAAAAGAAAAAAAAAAGAAAAGCGAAGAAATTGACGTCAGAGCTCTAGAGGTTAATTTTGGATAGGATAATCTGTTCACAGAGATACCTGACCATCCGGTGGCCAGTCAACATCTCTCACAGCCATAGAATCATCACTCGGTATAGATAAACCTGAAATATTCAAAAGACCTTAGAAACTAGCCCGTTGTCCCCAAATATCCAAATACAACCCACATCTACAACAAAAGAACAGCATAGCAAAGTGTGGAGCCCAGGCTGAAGCCAGCCAAACAAAAGAGAGGCAAAGCTCCATTTGGTCTCCGCCAAAACAGCAAAGCCAAGCCATCGCCACAGCCAAAGACAGCACAGCACCCTCCAGAAAACATAGCAACAAGAGAACGAACAAGGCCACAGTCACAGAGACAACGCATGCCTCCGAAAAGGCACAGCTACAAGCCAGATAGCATAGCCAACCGAAGAAGGGATAAAGGAGAAGGAAGTATGAGCACGATAATAGCCAACACAACACTCAGTTCTTCCTTCCCCATCCGTTCCAAGCCCAACAGAGAAACCATACACACATAGCAAAAGCTATACCGTAAGACGGAAGCAAGGCAAGCCGACCAGGAGCAAGGCGATGGCGACGGCAAGAGGCCAGACTACAGGCCACGAGACCGTCAACCCTAGAGGAGGTCACCACCAGGCGACACCCAAGTAACTGAGAAAGAGACAACCATAGTCAACTTCCAATCACTTCCCCAAAGCAACCCGATAATCACCCGACAAAGGTAGGCCACCAACCCTTCTCAGTATTAGCAGCAAGCTCTTAAGATGAAATCATGTAAACCCGTAGCCAACTAGCAATCAATAGAATGTCATAGCATCGCTAGGGCACCAGGGGACCACCACAGAGAGCACCAACTGAGGGTAAAGGAAGAAAGGAGAGGGAGCAGAGCGTACCGAGGAGGTGAGCCACCGTGGTGCAGGGAGGGTACCGCGCACCCAACGGCCATGGCATGCTCCCCCGGCGCATGGCATGATCTCGAGCCCTGCCGGAGCCATCGAACAACCACCTCGGGCAGATCCAAAAAGCAAAAAGGGGCAAATCAAAATCTAGTATCAAAATGAATAAAGAGAATGGGAGTAGGAGAAGTGAGTCAAGGAAGAAGGGGAAGAGCAAACCAGAGCCGACGGGCAAAAGGCCCAAACCTAGGGTTACTAGTAGGGGCGACGAGGAGCTCGGGTGGCGAGGACCCGGAGTCGGCGAGATTTCGGAGTAGTAGTAGTAGGGGGAAACCACAGTAACCGCGGAGAAGACGGCCGGGGTGAGGCGTCGACGATGGGAGCACCAGGAAGCGACGAGTAGCGGCATCGCCATGGCACAGCCAAGCCGAGGGAAGTGAGGCGCACGGAGGAGCCGGCAGTGGAGGCACTTGGGCCGGGGAGAGGCCGAGGCGGCATGGCGCCGGATTCGATCGGATTGGGAGAGGAGGAAACAGCCAGGAGAGAGAGAGCGCGCGAAGGAAATGAGTGCGTCGGCGGAGAAAAGAAAAAGGAAAGGAAAATAAAAGAAGGGGAGGAAGGAAAAAGGAAAAGAAAAGGAGAGAAAGGAAAAAGGGAAAAAGGAGGGGGAAAAGAGAAGAAAAGGAAAGAGAACAAAAATGAAGAGAAAAAATGGTAGATGTGTAAATAAGATTTATCTGTGATTGTAGGCGACGATCATTAAATTATGATCGTTTGGGCACTGGGACATCAGAAAGGTGTCCGATGAGAGAGGTTATTGGTATCAGGTATACGCGTAGGAATATAGCTGGTTGTCTATATGTGTAGAACCATTGTTGTTTGCATGCTCGTGTGAATTGCAATTTTGAGTTGAGGGTTCGGGTGATGCTTTCAGGTGGAGGCTTTGGTTTGGCTCCTCCACGCATCGTCCACGGAATAATCAGGCAAGTGCATGGTAGAATAGTGGATTGTGATGAATGCCTGGTATTTATTTTATGCTATGATTTATGCTGTGTTATGAAATGATATCCTGGTTTATCTGTTGATTGTACTGCGATGAGTGATGCTTATGATTGAATAACAACATTTGAAGAATGTTGCATTTGTATTGCACCATGAGCATCATGAAAGCCCTACAAGGTAGGCATCCCACACGGTGGGAATAACATGATCTACTTCGGTAGGCATCTCCAGGGATGGAGACAGAGGGGTTTCACCGACGGGTGAAGCAACTCCACTATATCGGTATAAGCAGCATACAGAGGAGTATTATGCATTGCACTCATAGACCTACGACGGTAGGCCTCCCACGACGGTAGGGGAATCGAGACCTACTTCGGTAAGCACCTCCAGGAATGGAGGCAAATGAGCTTCATCGACGGGTAAAGCAACTCCACTATACCAGTATAAGCTGCATGCAAAAACGCATTGCATCGCTTGCATTATAGGAAACGAACAAGAGACAGGGGGAATCCTAGAGATTCTGGGATACACTTTACAATTACATAGATGATATACAGTTTACAGTTACATAGTTGATATACAGTTTACAGTTACAGACTTGATTTACAGCATACAATTACAGAGTTGATTTGATTTCTGATTCTGAGACTTGATTTCTGAGTTACATTCTGAGTTGATTTACAATTTACGGTTACAAAATTGATTTACAGTTTATAGACATAGAATTGATTTACAGTTTACAGTTACAGACTTAATTTATAGTTTACAGTCCTAAAGTAATTTACAGCTTACAGTTTGTGAAATCGATTTAATTGCTAAAGTGATATCACTATTTTATCATGTGCTTGCTGAGTCTTCAGACTCACCTTTGCTTTGTCGTTCTTTTTTTAGGA
The DNA here is from genome assembly GCA_036346245.1 of Bonia amplexicaulis. NCBI lineage: Eukaryota > Viridiplantae > Streptophyta > Magnoliopsida > Poales > Poaceae > Bonia > Bonia amplexicaulis. Next base: position 16,737,275 of record CM070737.1, on the reverse strand, counting down.
ATCTGTCGAAGGCGACATGCATGGGTAGGAGTAGCACAGTTGTTCACGTGCAACAGTAATTCACATATCTTTTACAGTTGAATATTTAACCTTGAATGGTTGAGTTTATTTTTGGTAATTAGCAAATGTATACCTCTGCCGCGCTTAGTGTCAAGTGTATCGACTTTTGTCGTTTGGCTGGTATTTAAATAAAAGAATTGCTTCGCAAAACTAGCGGCAAAAAGTTGGAATTTGTAACATTATAGAGTAGATGGTAGCACTTTGGGCTCAGGAAGGGGCCACGGTGTTACAGTTGGCATCAGAGCGGGCGTTAGGTCCGTGGTGGATAATTTGATAACCTAGGTAGTCTTAATCAAGGATTTGACTCAAGATTGGTTATCAAATTAAGACTTGGCTTAGGTTATGCAATTGCTAAAACTTGACACACACCGGTGCACAGTAGGATGGGATTGGGTCAAGCATTGCATTTTCGTTTCCATTAGTCATGTTGATTTGCAATGCTTTGATGTTGATGCTTGTGAGTCGATAGCAAGCATTTGAATTTGTTATTTGTGTGTCCTACGGGACTTTACTGTGATTGTGTCGTGTACTGATGTAATAGAGACTGAGACCGTGGCCACGGGAGAGGCCTGGTCATGTTGCCATTTGTGACAGTGAGGTAGTGATGCTTTGCTTCAGTTCCGGGAAATTGGTTCCCTTTGGTTAGCAACTCGTTGAGTTGTTTGATAAATGCTCGATAGTGAGGAGTGCTCTATGTAAGCCTGGTGTTCGGGGAAATTTTGATTATATGAATGATTGGAGTGACTTGCGTGGTGAGACCAATGTTTTTGGAGAAGGCAATATCCAATAGTGGCGGAAGTGTTTGATTAGGCGTACGTGGGATATGGTGGTTAAAGTAACAGGCTGGTAGGGCATGGGATTCTAAATTGTGAGAACCCAGGAGAGTAATTAACTTTAGTTACGTTTGTGGGATTAAAGTTGGTTTGAATCCAATGAGGATTTAGTAGTTACATGAGAAGTAGTGGCGTAAGGCAGATCCATTTTGCTTAATAGTTGGATTTGAATTATTGGTGAACCAGTCGGTGATTACGGTTGCTTGGACTGCTGAGCCACATTGAATAATTGGTTTTACTTTGGCCCCAATAGATAAACCTAGCCATGCGATCTAGACTTGCTAATAAGTGGGTTAATCTATTGTCTTGGTGCAAAATCCCTCATCTGGAGTTATCCTTTCAATTGGTAATAGGTGATTGATTATAAAGTTAAGTCCGCCAATTCTGCACTGTGATTAATTATTATAATCATGATCGATGTTTTGGAAGGTTCTAATAGTTGTAATGTTAGAACTCTATTGGGATTAGTTAGGAGGATAGGAATGGGGATCTTGATGCCAGTTAAATCTCCCAGCTAAATTGAATGGAGAAGAATTGTTGTAGAGCTAAGTGAGACTCGAATTCTGAGGGATGAAGCTAATAAAGTCCTAGTAAGATTTGGCAGTAATCTCTAAGGGAAATTATGAGCACACATATGGAGGTGACAGATGGATCTTATGCTTAAGACAAACGTAAATGCAGTTAATGGGAGTACATATATTATGTGTTGAAATCTAGGTAATTGATTATCTCTAAAGAGTCGAGCTGGTGGGTTTTAGTTAGTGCATTGAAATCAGGTGCTTATGAGTTGTTAATTGATAGTGGATGTTTTGATGACAAAATTATGTCCGCACTTTGTGTGGTTGCACACGAGATAGTTGTGATGCTTATGGGCGGAAGTAGCACAGTTGTTCACGTGCAACAGTAGTTCACATATCTTTTGTATACCTATGCTATGCTTAGTGTCAAGCGTATCGACTTTTGTCGTTTGGATGGTATTTAAATAAAAGAATTGTTTCGCAAGACCAGCGGCATAAAGTTGGAATTGGTAACATTATAGAGTAGGTGGTAGCACTTTGAGCTCAGGAAGAGGGCGGGGTGTTACACTGCGTCACAAAACAGATCCTGCCTTAATCTGAGCTACGAACAAATTCAGGCTTTGTTTGGTATTGCAATGGCTTTTGAAAAAAACACATTTTTTTCACTTTTGGATATTACAGTTAGAAGGGTATCTTTTTAGGAGCCATAACAGCAAAATCTTACTAGTTTGTAAATATTTCTACAACTAAATAGATTTGATGACACACCAGGGTAGCACATCATCGCAGTCGCAAACTAGCTAGCTAGCCCTTAAACCAGACATGGAACATGTTTTCCTTCCGTTACATAATTTTACATAAGAATGACTCCAACCACCAAACATCTCATCTGATGCGTGGATGACTTCCCTCCAAGCACGTCGAGCTAGCTGGCTGCTGGATTTGACTCCACTTTTTGTGTTATGACAAGATGAATTGATAACAACATTTATAATCTGTGAGTATCACAGTTATGTTCGAAAGACACCGCTCGTTCTCCTCTCTCGAATGTCTGTCAGACATCTCCCTCTCAAAGCGGGCTCCAACTGTAGCTGTAGCTCATGCAAATAAGTTTCGCCTGAGAAAACATAGCCCTTGTCAGCAACCGCACGCATGGCCGTCGCCGTCTACGCCAGTCGGATTAAACAAGGCAAGAAAAGGCTCGCGCCGAGACCCATAGGGCCTGGACCGAAAAGGAGTGGACGGGAGCCGGGCACGGCGCGGCGGGCACATGCCGAGCAAACCGCAAAAGCGGACGGCGAACCGAGCGAAAGTCGAAACCCACGGCGCGCGGGCACATGCGCGCGTGCGTATGCAGCTCATCGATCTTATCGCCACCTTCCTTCAGCTTCTTCTCCTCCACTGGCCTCCTCCTCCCTTTTGGCTCGCTCGTGCACGCATTTCTGCGGCATTACCATTCGCGTGACATGCATCTCCCAGGTCCTTGGAAGGCAAAAGCGTGCCTCTCTTTCCTTTCCCTCGGCACAACTGTTGGTCGTGTCTTCTTGGGCATGCATGCGATTTGATTCTTTAGCTTTAATTCTTGCTCTCTTCATGGCAGTAACTAGCGGTATGGTTTCCTCTGCGTGCGTAACTACTTAAGAGGCGTTAACGGAGAACGGTTCGCACAAGAAATAGTAAAGTTGGGTCCGTGCTTGGGGGCTTTCCTGAAAGACAATGGCCCCTGAGTGATTTCTGTGGAGGAACAGTTGGTGCTATTTGCCGTTTGCTTAGGGTATACACAAAAGATATTCTTGTAGTCATGTCAAGTGTAGTGCGCACTAGCAATTTGGTTACCCATTGCCTGCGTCTATTGTAGCTGAAAGGCGAGTGTTAATTACCATAAATGATCAAAGGCAACATAGCTAATTCTAATGGCTAATTGAGTACTATTGTGCTAATGCCAACTAGAGACCCAAATGGCTCGGATTAAGTTGGGTTGTAAGGCCCCATCCCACTTATGTCGTTTTGCAGAAAACCCCAGGCAATAAAATTTAATCACAAAAGCTCTCCTGTCTTTACCCCTGTTTCCGCATCACTCCTCTCCCCCCCATTTGTCCCTCAACCAGCTAGCGTCACCGTCGCCCGACCAACCGAGCCGCTATCTCCTTGGCTGGACGACGTCATGGAGCTCGGGGGTGTGGGCTGGATCCACTTGAGGCATGGCCAGTGATGACCACCAGTGAGCGATTCTGGCCGGAGATGGCGAAGACGAGCTTGGATCCTACAAGTGATGGCGACAAATTCGACCTCGATCTGGTTAGGAACAACCCGACGACAATGAGCAAGACCGGATCTGGGCACAATGACAAGGAAGATGACAACAAGACATGAAGAGAAGGATGAATCCGACGGTGGAAGAACTGGCAGCGACGAGATCCGACGAGGAAGAACTCGATCTCGCGGTAGCTACTGCTCCATTATCGGAGGAGTTAGAGGCCATTGGAGTCTTAGGGGATGAGGACGAGGAGAGCAACAGTGGCGAGGGTTTGGAAGAGGTCGAGGAGGACCCCAGGGATAGGATTTGATGAGCCGGAGTCATGGAGCTTGGGGAGGTGGGGGCGAAGCACTGTGCTAGGTTGGGGACCAGAGTGTCACCGTGTTACTGGAGTTGTACGACCTTGGTGGCCTAGTTGGTGTGCTTATGTTCGATGTGTGGGCCAGACGACGACGGTGCTGGCCGATGTAGAGACGAACGGGAGAGATAGGAGCAATGGAGGATGGAGAGATGGAGACATGGACCACTTTACAATAAAATTTTATCGTGCGAGGGTTATTGTAGAACTACATAAGTGGGATAGAGTTTCGCACCCGCATCAATCTAAGCCATTAGGGCTAGATCCAATATCCCTAATTGGCATTAGCCCATTAGCACCTAATTAGCTATTGGCACTAGACAAGTCAATGTTAACAAGTTGTTTGTGTTAATCTAGGCCTGGCCTAGCCTTTTGCAACTTGACCCAATCGCCTCTTTGGATCCTTATATGCTTGTGATTTACTAGTAAGTAGTACTAGCTACTCGGACAGTGCTAGCTATTTGCTCAGCCTAGCTGGTGCATGCCCGGATGCCCCTCGGGTTCCTCGGAGGGCTAACCTTCCTGGGGCACACCCAGTGGTCGTGCCAGCGGTGGTATATCTACTAATCCGTTGTAGAATCTGTGTCTCAAGTAAGAGACGTTGCATGCTTTCGTCCACTACCACTAGTCTATATATGTAGGTGGTTAACTAGCCAGTACTACTGCCTCCACCAGGTGGCCGTAGTGTTTGACGCCTCGGTGCCTTTGTTCCCAACTGAGGCAGGCGTGAGCCTAGAGATTCATGGGAATGATACGAGCTAATCCACAACTTTACGGTGGCGCATAAGCTTGCGCCATGCATGCCCATGCGCCGTGCTTACATCCTTGCGAGAGTACTGGCTATCTAGGATAGCTATACTAGAGTACCAGTGGAGCTTGTGCATGCAGATGTACACGCGGAGCAAGATGATAATGGCGCCGCTCGAAACGTCTTCTGTTTTTAGCTGACCTTTTTAATTCCAACTTTTTTATTTTATTTTGCTTTTTGGGTTTTTTCTCTTTTGTTCATTTGTATTATCCGTAATAATATAATTTTATTTATCTATTTAGATTTAATTACTTTAAAAAAACTAACGGCAGCCACGATGTATTTTTAACCATAAGCTAGAAGTTGAAAGTCACCTTGGCCACTACCGACGTTCGGAAAAGAAGTCATCGGTCTAAGTTTACCATCATGCATATGCATATGCGCGACTATTAAATCAAAGAGAGTGACTATTGCACAGACGACTAAAATTCTTTATCTCTCAGTCACTTGAAGTTACACTCTCAATTATTTGAAGTTGCAGGTGATTTTTTAGAGGGGACTGCAACTTCAGTTGATTAAGAGTGTAATTTTAATTAACTGAAAGATAAAAAAATTTCAGTCGCATGTGTAATAGCAAAACCGTAAATCAAATTGATAATTGTCCAACACTAGACCCCCTGTAATCATGTCATGCATGGTATCGCGTACATACGGCGTGGTGGCTGGAGCTGGACCGTGGAGAGTCACTGAGCCACTCTTATACGGGCGGGAGACAAGAGAACCACACAACCATGCATCCTAACCTAGACCCAAAACCGCTCTCGGGCTGGAGACACTGTAGCTTACGCCCACACAAGTTGCCAGCTGCGGATGGGCCACGCGCTGGGGCTCCGCTTTGCCTTTTCGACCGAAAACGTGCGTGCGGCACGGACCCTGCCGCCTCGCGCGTTGTCGTGTCGGCGAGGCGTCCACAGGCCAAGTGTGCCATGGATTCCACTTCCACGTACCGTCCTGTGAGCAACTGGTTAGAGCGTACCCTACCCACCACGGAGGCGCCTCCGCATAGGCCCAGCGCATTGCATCTGCGGCAGAACCGCCAAACTCCAAGCCATGTGACAGGAGGACGTACGGCGTCGATCGCCCGGTGCCGGAGTTTCTCTCACCAACTCGGTGAAAGACACTCGTACCACACGCACGCAATGCAACTGTGGCAAGTGGCGCTTGCTGTGACATGGCATGTATACGTACCGGCTGGGAGGCTTGTCATAAAACATTGGGCCTCGAGCACGCACATGCCGCTGACGATCGAGCTGCACGCGAAACGATGGCTCAGCCCCGCTGCCCCATGATTGTGTGCCAGCTCTTCGATCGCGCGATTTGGCCCAGATTCGCCGTAAAATCGAGGGTGCAGCAGGACGTGTCTCCGAAAGGGAAGCGCGCACAGTACATTTTTGTCCTTTTCCTCTAAGCAAACCATGCTCTACTGCCACGTGTAATCTCCGTAAACAGTGATAGTGACAATTACCATATCCCATGTTTTTTTATGTGGTACTATATGAGTTTGGTATGATCGATTAGATTTTTTTGGTACTAAATTAGTCTTGCCGTTTTTGCTCCCGCAAGATACGATTATTTAATTATCCTAATTCATGAGAATATTCTCACCCAATTCTCGAAATTATTCCTACCAACACGACGAGGATGGAAGTGGGCACTGACTCCGAGCAGTGATGACGAGGACATCCTCACGACTCGAGAGCCGCGCACTTTAATCTGTAGAGCTAGCGTGGCTGTCAGCGAGCGTGGCGCAACCCGGTGCGGCCGTTGCTTCTCTCCCTTTCTGGCATGACGAGTTTCGTCGCGAAGCGCGCGCGGTGGGGATTGGGCACCGAAAACTCCACGTCGAAAAAGCCATCAGCACAGTGCGCGCGGCTGGAATCGTCGCATCCAGCGCCGGTCGGGGACACCACCGGGGAGACGATTGGGTAAATGAATCGCAGCACGGTGCGTGCGATGAGAGGCCGCCCGCGCACTTGCTTGGCTCCGCTCCACCTTGCGAGAGGGACAAACGACGGGACGGGCCTCCACGCGACGTGGCCGGGCGGGGAAGGCGCAACATGTCGACACCACGGCACCACCCCGCGGTTTCTTTCCATTGGGTCACCTTTCCCCTTTCGCCTTGCTGATATAATAACAAATACAGTATAATTTCACTCGGTATAACTACTGTAATATGACATATGATACGTGTTATATATCATGACTAATGATATAACTTTTTTATTATCTATGATGTATACTCGCTATATCTTTTTTATTATCTGTAATGATATTTTTTTATTTTTTAAATTTAATTATATAAAAAAATAACAACTCCAGTATAATTTCACTTGCTATAACTATAATATAAAAAAGACAGATATAAGACCTTTCGAATACCACCTAAGGTGGTTGTCTCGGGACTCTCTGTCCTTTGGGTGCATTGGCAGAAAAGGGTACGGATAGTTCGCATTTTAGTTGCCAAATCCATCGTGGCCTTTTAGTGACATCATCTTTGATCGATCCAAAGAGCAACGTGTTGGTCTTCTAGTCGTTAAAGGGGAGGTCTTCAGTCACCTCGCCGAAAAAATATATTTAAAGGGGAGGTCATTACTATAGACCGGTAACCTGGTAACCGTTCCTGCGGCATGTTATTCATTATTATGGTTGCACTTCGTGTTATTTAGATCGTTTACGAGAGAGTATATAGTAATAAAAATTTATACATAATTTTGATTAATATAAATAAAATCGTTATAGTGTATATTATAATCAATTTGTAGACCACATCTTAAAAATACACTCAGGGGTGTGCCAAGTTTAGGATACAGCAACAAAAGCGGAACTGTTCATATGCTGGCACTGTAGTCATTTCTTTCCAAATTTGACTTTCAGATGTTCGTTTTTATAAGATGACGGCCATGGCTAATCACGCTTAATTAGAGTTAATCATGAAATATATTAATTAATTGGTGCTAATCATGTGACGAGGATGGAATAATTCTCAAATCGTCATAATATTCCTCGAATGTACCCCTTATCAGTAAGAGAGAAGTTTTACAGAATAGTCGTAAGCTCTTTCTATGATCATCTCTTAGTCATAAGTATTTCTGCAACCACATGTTTGTAAGTCCTTCTACGACCACATAGTCGTAAGCTCTACTACGACCACATAGGCGTAAGTCTTTCTGTGACCACGTTGTCGTAAGTCCTTCTACGACTACGTAGTCATAAGTTATCCTACGACCAGCTAGTGGTTGTGGACCTTCTTGCGACCACTCTATCTATGATCGACTTGTCTAACGATGTTCTGCAACATTGTAGGGTCGTCGGACAAGGTGGTTAGAGCGTGCGATTATCTCAAATAACTGCATATGATCTCTTTCTGACAGTAACTTCCACACGATGAACAGACCACCACATCTCTCTAACAATAACTTCCGGCAGACAGTTATCTCCTAAAGTGTTGAGACGTCTTTTGGCGTGGGACAGGGGCCGTCGTTTCGTCAGCAATATAAAGGATAATGTTGGAGAGAAGAAGGATCAAATCGAATCCTGACTCAAGTTAGGGATAGTGGCAGGCATTTCATATTACTCTCAATGTAATCAATTTCTCTGAGCAATAGCCACACAAAAAGTAGGGTTATTGTTCTCCCAGAAGAATGCCCAAACCTACATAAAATTTCCCATGTCTTTCTTCTACATAATTATAGTCTAGTCTTTTAAGAAATTCCTTGAATCCAATAAATCATACGTAAGATCAGAATTAAAACACCGATATTATGATTAATTAATACTATTTAATTACCAACCGAGCAACTAGTGCTAGGCCGGCGCGCAACAGTTCCTCAGTAGGTCTTCGAGGTGCCATTGAGCTCTGGTGACTTGCTACTGTAGTGCGACATATGACACGTGTTGTATATCACGGCTGCTAAGCTTGGAAAGAAGGCTAAATTTATAAAAATAAATATTTAGAATTAAGTTTGAAGAAAAAAGTGACTATGGTACCGTAATTGTGAACAATTCACAAAAGTGAAGCAAGAAATACTGGGCAAATGGTCGTGCCGCCGTGGAGTAACGAGCGTGTCCACTTTTGTCCTGTTCCGCATTTTTTATATGATGTCTAACTGCCAACGAAACATACTGCTCCCACCGCCTTCGCACCTTTCACCTCCGTTGAAAGCTCAGTTTTCACGGTTGTAACAGTTATATTCCACAGTACTACTTACACGTTGCAAGTACGGACTACGACTTGCTCTTGCAAAAGCCTCGATGTATGCGTAATTCATGTGATATGACAAATAGCAAATAAAAGTCTATAACGATCATGTTATGATTACGAATCAAATAGTGAATAACAGAGCTATAAGAATACCGCAGAGAAGTTACTTAGAGACTAAGACATAGTAGAAGCAGAATAGAGAGTATGTATCACGCCGTTGTTACTATCTAGACCTTTTCTTACAAATAAATTCTCTCCTCCACTTCATGGTGCCCTATAAGTCATATTTATAGTCATGAAGAGTTTGTAACAGTAAAGGTAAACATATTTTTTCTTGGTATAACTATTTTAGGTTTGCCACATAACTGAACATATAATAAGTCTTTGGCGCAGTGGGCCGATTGGGCTAAGGTGGGGTCACTCTCCAACAGTAGTCTCTCATGATCAAAGGCTTCATGACCGGTACGACAAAACCATGTTGCTTGCTTCTTTGCCCCCATTCGTCCCTTCAGCCCCTCGATCTGTTGCCTGGTGGGTTAGCCTGCCCTGTTCCGATTGCTGTCGTTGCCGCTCGCCATGAGCGCTTTGTACCATCCACGTGGCCGCAATCCGGATGTGGAACATGTCACATAGGCTATCGCACTGGTTACGAGGGTGCGCACACCACCTAAAAAGGCGTACTCATGCAACTGCCATTAACGTTGGTGTCCCATCGATATTTAAATGTTGTGGCTCTTGAGTGGAAAGCATTTCCTTCTTCGTTTTCACCTTGCCTGTCGCCATTAATAGTCGCTTTGCTCATCGCCAAACTTTCAGTCTTTGCGTGCTTGTTGTTCGTGAAGACTCAGGGGAGTGAGCACATCGGACGGAGTGGAACGTCGACTGCGTCATCAAGTTGTGGTGGTGAGGACGCGCGGTCCGAGCCCACCGCCGGTAAACAGTTGAAAGCATCGAAGAAGGGCCTTAGCCACCATTCTTATGGGCTTCCAAGCGTTGTATTCCGTGACAAGGGCCTTCTGAAGGCTACAGATAGCGGCGTTGATGATGGCCATCTCATTGACACTTTTCACATGGCAACAAACCTTCCCAATTCACCTAAAATACTCCCGCAGCTTCTTCCCTAGAGCTTGCCATATTGTGAAGAGCTAATCTGCATCGACCCGTTCCGTGTAGTTGCCTTAAAAGTTACTATGCATAAGATTCTAGACCTGCTCCCACGCATAAATGGAGCCAGTTGCGATTGTGAAGAAACAGGACAACGCGACCCCCTGCAAGGCAAGCAGTAGTTGCTTCACCTTCGTCAAATTGTCTCCTCCCGTGGCTTCGATGGTCGTCTCGTAAATACGCAAGAATTTACTGGTATCCGTGTCACCCTTGTAGAGTTCCACCTTGGGCATTTTAATGTCCTCCGACTAGGTGCTCCGCTACAAACCTACACTGAGGGACTCGAAGTCTACCCATCGGGGGGCGCTGCGCCCGCCAACGGTGGCCTCGTGACTCTCCGTCCTCTTTGTGACCGCCTCCGCCGCTACTGAGGCAGGGGTCTACTGACTTCGAACCTCCTGCATCTCGTGCATTGCCCTTTGCAGATCCGTTAGCTCCTGCTGCAGTGATCCACAAATCATCTCCAGGGTGCCTCCGCTCTAGCTCGGTATAGGGACCAGGGCGCCCTTCGTTCATTGCTCGGTGACGACGAGGGTGTCGAGGCTGACAGAGGCCATCGCGTTGACGGTGGGGAACCAGTGTGGCGTAGGGCCATCGAGGTTGGAGAGCCATCTTCGTTACCCATCGCGACCCCGGCCGTGGCTACCCCAGTGCGTCGTTGCCAAAGGGTGGGGGCCCTTGACCATCGGCTCCTTGTACTCACCGCCGCGGTTTCGGGCGTGGTACTTCTCTTTCGCTTTGGGGCCGATGTCGTCTTCCTCGGTGCCATCGTGCCCTAGCGTCCTTACCTTAGTTTGCAGCTTCTACGCCGCTCCCCTGGATGGTACCAAGTGTTGTGGTTACGTGCCAAACAATAGATAATAAAGCTACGGAAAGACCATAGAGGGGCTACCTGGAGCCTGATACATAGTAGTGAGCAGTATAGATGGTATATACCACGCTGTTGTTGCTACCTAGACCTTTTCTTATAAATGAATTCCCTCCCTCTCTATGGTGCCCTATGGGTCATATTTATAGTCATGATGAGGTAATTTACATAAATGCCCCTGAGGTCTCTAACAATAAGGGCAAACTTGTCATTTCCTTAGCATACCTATTTTGGGCTTACCACATAACTTCATATGTAACGAGCCTCTGGCGCAGTGGGCCGATTGGGCCAAGGTGGAGGTCACTCCCCTAACCAATCAAATGAAAATGCCAAAAAAGTTCACATTTTCTCTTTATTTTCTCTTTCATATATATTATTCTTTTTATGTATTGATTACTTGTCCGAGGCAAACAAAATCGAAAATATCTGAAACCAAATTCATATAAAAATAGGAAATATTCTATTCAACTAGAAAGAACGATTTGTGAATTAGAGAAATGAAAAGAAAGTTCTTTTAAAACGAAAAAGAATTGAAACGAAGAAAAAAAGTTCAATAGAATTGTATAATCATATTTAAGGATACCCTGAAGTTAAGCATGTCAAGCTAAAAACATCGAGCACGGGCTTCTCCCGTCCGGTGATCTCATCGATCTGCTGTCCCGTCCAATAATAACGATATCAGATTGCACGCTCTAAAGGGAAAGGCGAGCGAGCGCTTTTGATCGGAGATGCCCTGACGCGGTCGGGAGACAGCGCAACACTTGGCGCCACACGTGGCCCGTATGCGACGAGCACCGAATCTGTTGCAAGAAATGTTGTGACAAGTGATTGAGATAGAAAAGGGTAGTTTTTTATTCCTGATGTTGATGTATTTATATTACATGAGAGGAAGGTAGCATAAAGTAAAAGGTGGCAGTTGATAAAGCAGTTGGGCAGTTCTGCACATTGGTCACATGTGTTATAACACTCCCCCTTGACCAATGTATCTTCATATGATCACCTTGACTTGTCATCTTGGAAAAATTCCTCTAAAACCCTGTAGGGAAAAATATGAGGAGAATTGATAGAGTAGATATGTCACGAAAAACTCCTTTTAAAACCCTGTTGGGAAAATTTTAAGGAGAAAATGATATGACATATATTTGATTATATCTCCTAAAAACCCCTGTGGGGAAAAGAGAGATATGATTATGTTGTCATATTGCCTCATTAAAAACCTTGATGAGAAACCTTTAAAGGAAAAACTCATAAAGGAAAAGAGTACAATATTTTATTTGAACGGGTTAAGTCTTAGGAGATTTCTCCCCCTGACATCTGCAAATCACGTAGTCTATGCATACATTTTTGGAATGTGAAAGTTGGTAATGACTTGGTGAATAAGTCTGCGAGATTATCACAAGACTTAGTTTGCAGAATACTTATTTCCCCACTCTCTTGCAATTCATGTGGGTAAAATAGTTTAGGTGCAATATGTTTTGTGATATTGCTCTTGATGTAACCCGTTTGCATTTGAACAATGCAAGCAGCATTATCTTCGTAGATAATGGTAGGTGATGCAATAGCACCTATATCACATGACTGTTGTATGTGATTAATCATTCTGCGAAGCCATACACATTCACGTGATGCTTCATATAATGCAATTATTTTAGAATGATTAGTGGATGTAGCCACTAAGGTCTGTTTCAAAGACTTCCAAGAGATGGTTGTTCCACCGTGTAAAAATACAAAGCCTGTTTGTGATCTGGCATTATGGGGATCAGATAAATAGCCAGCATCTGCATATCCTATTAAATCCATATTTTTATTCTTTTGAAAGAATAGACCGAGATCTTTAGTGACTTGAAGATATCTAAGGATATTCTTCACTCCTACCCAATGTCTTTTGGTTGGAGTAGCGCTGTATCTAGCAAGTAGATTTACCGCAAATGCAATGTCCGGCCGGGTGCAATTTGCAAGGTATATGAGCGCTCCGATAGCACAGAGATATGGAACCTCGGGTCCCAATAACTCTTCATTTTCATCTCGGGGTCTAAATGGATCTTTGTCCCTGTCTAGAGATCGAACAACCATGGAGGTTTTCGATGGATATGATTTGTCCATATTGAATTTTTCCAATATTTTCTGGACATAGGCTGATTGATGCACTATGATGCATGTATGAAGGTGCTCAAGTTGTATACCTAAGCAAAATTTGGTTTTACCCAAATCCTTCATTTCAAATTCCGTCTTAAGATGATTACGTGCTTCATCTATATCTTGTGTGTTATCAATGATATTGAGATCATCAACATACACAGATATAATGCAAAATCCGGTTGAGGATCTTTTTATGAACACGCATGGGCAATCATCATTGTTGGAGTATCCCTTTTTGGTAGGAACTCACTTAGTCGGTTGTACCACATTCGACCCGACTGTTTCAAGCCGTATAAAGACTTGTTTAATTTTACACAATACATATTGCGATTTGCGTCTATATTCGGAATTGAAATTCCATCGGGAACTTTCATGTATATTTCCGAATCAAGTGACCCATAAAGGTATGCTGTCACTACATCCATCAATTGAAATGATAGATGATTTTGTACTGCCAATGATATTAAGTATCGAATGTTATTCCACTTATTCTTGGAGAATAGGTTTCATTGAAATCAATGTCGGTCTCTCTGCGAACCCTTGTGCTACAAGCCTTGCTTTGTATCTCACCACCTCATTGTTTTCATTCCGTTTGCGGACGAAAACCCATTCGAAACCGACAGGGAATACTTTGGGAGGTGTATGTATCACATTGGTGAATACATTTCTTTTTGTGAGCGAGGCTAACTCCTCTTGAATTGCATCCTTCCATTGGTTCGGTCAGAGTCTTTGTTTGCACTTTGCCATGGTCTTAGGATCGGATCATTTTGAAGGTTGTTTGCAATTGTTGTGGAGAAATTAATGTCGACAATTGTAGTCTTACGATCGTATGATTCTCCGAATCATTATAGTTAGTGGATATTTCTTGGACCCTGGTGACTCAATGTTATTTCCCAAATCATTTGAGTCGGGTATTCGATGTCCCGGATCGAATTGAGTGCCTTGTTGATCCGGGTTCAAGGATCCTTTGGTGTCTATCAACATGAGGTTGATCTGCATTTACATTCTTTTGTTTTCTTTGTCGCTTGTTAGAAGCTGTATCCACCATTTGTGCCGTACTTCTCCCCCTCTTATTTTGAACTGGGAGTTGAGTGGTATTTTTCGGTACCTCCACTCTTTCGGTACATTTTGGCGGGATTATAGGATTTTGTGACACCCTTATAATCGATAAATACATCTGGCAGATTATTTGCAATATTTTGCAAATGAATGAGTTTCGAACTTGAAGTTCGGTCTACGTAGTACGTGGGTGCGAGGCGGGAATGCCTTGAACATTCAATTAATTTCCGGCATTTAGTTTGGTACTTGTTGTCTCCCCCTAATGCCGGGAAATGTTCCTCATTGAATATGCAATCGTCAGTCGGGCGTGAACGGGTCCCTGTGAGGGGTTCGAGGTATTTTATCATCGACGGAGATTTATACCCAATATAGATCCCAATTTTCCTGTGCGGTCCCATTGAGGTACGCTGCGGTGGTGAGATCGGTACGGATGTAGCGCAACCGAACTTTCGCAGATGGGAAATATCTGGTGGATTTCCACGTACTAATTGTAGCGGGGAGGTGCTATGATATACAGTTGGACGCAATTGTATTAAGTCATCAGCGTGTAAGACTGCATGACCCCAACACGATGTTGGTAAGTTGCAATTCTGTAGTAATAGTCTTGCAATGAGCTTGATTCTCTTGATAAGAGAATTTGCTAAACCATTTTGTGTATGAACATATGGAACAGAGTGTTGAACTTGTATCCCAAGAGCCATACAATCGTCATTGAAGGCATATGATGATAAATTCAGCGGCATTATCCATTCGAATTGATTGAATCCGATATTCAAGATAATGTGCTCGTAATTAGATAATTTGACCAATTAACTTAGCAAATACATGGTTTCGTGTGGATAAAAGACACACATGTGACTATCTAGTAGATGTGTCAATGAGAACCATGAAATATCTGAACGGTCCACACAATGGTTATATAGGACCACATATATCTCCTTGAATGCGTTCAAGGAATTTAAGTGGTTCAGCTCTGATTTTAAGATAAGAGGGTCTTAAAATCAATTTTCCGGTGGCACATGAAGTACACATAAAATCTGAGGATTCCGGAAATTTTGTTTTGAGATATGTATGACCAATAGAATTGCTAATAATTTTCCTCATCATTCCAATGCCTGGGTGGCCAAGGCGATCATGTCATGTTTGGAATGTGTTTGTGTTTTGAAAAATTACTTTGTACGCAATATGTTGAACGGGTTTGATGTATGTATAGTACAATCCGGAGTTTAAAGATGGAGTTTTTTCTAGTACTTGTTTGCCATATCCGTTGCTTTTGGTTAAGAGGAGATATTCCTCTTTGTTGTCATTTTGGGTTTCAATATGGAAACCATTCTGACGGATATCTCTATAACTAAGTAGGGTACGTGTTGCATCGGGATACAAGAGTGTATCCTTGATTTCTAATTGTGTACCCATAGGGAGAGTGATAGAGGCGCGACCAGAGCCTACTATTGTTGCATCGCGTCCAGCGATTGTTAAAATATTTTCTTTTCTCCTTGTAAGGGTTAGAAAATATTTTGTGTCCCTAAGTATAGAGTTTGTGGTACTGCTATCCACAAGGCATAATTCCTCCTCCATTGGATTGACTCCAAAAATCTATATACACAATTCAAGAATTTAATGAAATTCTTGAAGTAATATATAGAATACATACAAACTTTATTTGATAATACCGAATGTGTTCGATATTTGATTGTAGCATATAAGCTTACAATATGGATGACAACATTAGTTATATTACAACATAACAATATTTAGTAGCTATGGGACTAGGAGTCTAACTGAGATCTCCAAACATGTCTTGAGAATGAAATTCTTCAAGTGTGTCCTCGGTGCACATAAGATCTTCCTTCTTTGTAGAAGCACATGTGTCTTTGAGTTCTTGAAGGAACTTTTGAGAACATCTGGTTTCATCATCGTTGGATGTGAGATTGAAGTGTGCTTCAAATCTCTTCTGTTGAGTATTCTTGCCTTGAGCCAAAGACTAGAGGTAGAGGTTCACAAGATGCTTCGGGGTACGGCATTTCTTGGTAGGATGGTTGAAGCAACCACACTTTTGAAAAATTTCAGTTTTGTCAATTCTCTTACCAGAATTGCCTTTACCCTTCTTGAATCCACTTGGTTTTTGCTTCTTGTTGCGGTTCTGTTTACCTTTAAAATTCTTTGAATGGTGTTTGGAACCATTGAACTTGGTGTAATTTTGATTAGCATGAACTTGTGAAGTGGAGCCGCCCTAATGAGACGTTCTTGATTATTCTTTAAAAGAAGTTCAAGATGCTTTTACTCAAGTATAGTATGCATAAGATCAAAATAAGTTTGGTAATTTGCAGCACGTCATTGCTGCTGTAGGACTCTGTCAGATGGGAGCATAGTAGAGAGAGTCTTCTCTATTTTGTCCGCATCCGTTGGTTCCTGTTCATAAAACCGCAATTTGGAGCAAATAGAATGAAGGGCATGGTTATAGTCTCCAACTGTTTTGAAATCTTGGAGTCTAAGATGTGCCCATTCATGATTAGCCTCAGGTAAGAGAACGACTTTCTTTGTTCATATCTATTTTGAGGGCTAACCATAAAGTAAGTGGATTCTCCTCATACAGATATTCTGCTTTTAAATCTGGGTGTATGTGATTCCGTATCATGTTTAAAGCGGAATATTTCACAACATCCGGAGGAATTTGATCTGCAGGAGGATTAAATATCACCCGTTCCAGCCCACGTGTGGTGAGGTTGATCTTTAAGTCCATAGCCCATGTAGGGTAGTTTGTGCCATCGATAGCGAGTGGCTCAAAATCTTTGGTAGCCATTTAATACCTACATGAAAGTACACCATAAATGATTAATTTACATGAGGTAAATTAATTTGTATGGTAATGTTGTAAAATATGTGGAAAACAATATGAGTATTGTAATCCGAATGAATATATGTACCCAAATTAAATATAACATGTGGTTATATTTATGATACCATGTAAAGTGGTGAATACCAATTTATTGTATGGCGTAGCGTACAAATTAATGTAGCAAATTGCCATAAATTGTGATTTTATGGTATTTTTTTAGGTATAATATTTTGCAAAATTCCAAATTATTAAGTACAATGGTACTCGTTAAATGGGAATTTTAAATTTAAATTTGCTAAGATAGCAAATTTAAATATGGTCGCAATGTATATTGTAAATAAATTACAATAAAATAATAATCCTACATATGTAAAAATTATATAAATGTGAATGCACATTTATTTAAATATTT
This sequence comes from Bonia amplexicaulis, assembly GCA_036346245.1. Taxonomy (NCBI): domain Eukaryota; kingdom Viridiplantae; phylum Streptophyta; class Magnoliopsida; order Poales; family Poaceae; genus Bonia; species Bonia amplexicaulis. The sequence continues at coordinate 16,719,759 of CM070737.1, read as the reverse complement.
ACATACTTGTCAGATCCTGTAGGGACTGAAATGCGAATTTATAACAGTACAAGTACAAATATAAATAAGTAGAGGGACTATACTGCAAATTATACAATAGGAAATTATTTAAAATAAAGATTCTGCATTTTCCATGAACCAGAGGGTGGAAAATGCAAATTTTCGATAACCTGGGCTAAAGCCCGTTCGGCCTTGTGGCCCATGTGGGGAGGTGGGGTGTTAGTGGGCTAAAAGCCCATTTGTGGGTAGCCATATAAAAGGAAGGGGTTGGGGATTTTTAGGGTTCCCCAACCCATAGCTAGCCGCCGCCTTGACAGAGGGGGGCCGCCGCCGCCGCCGCCGCTAGCTTGCCGCCATGAAGTCGCCGCCACGTCACGCCGCCGCCGGTCCCCTTGGCGCGACGACCACCGCTGAGCTGAAACCAAAGCCTTGCCGGTCGCTTGTGCTGCCATGCCCGCCTCGCCGCCTCATTGCCGCCGCCGCCGCCGCGGCCATGCCTCCGCCGCTGCCGTCGGCAGCCGTGGAACAGGTCATGCGGGCTACGGCCAGCTTGCAGCTTGTGAACCTCGCCGTCATGTGTTGGGCGCCTTGTTGGTGCCGCCGCCGCTTCTGGTGGTGGCCGCCGCCCCACGCCACGCCGCCCTTGGGACGCCGCCAGTCGCCGGCCACGCGCCACGCCGCCTGCCTCTCGGTGTCGCGCCGCCACGCCGGGCCGAGCCGCCTGGACCGAGCCACGCCGCGCCGACCGGGGCCATGTGTCGGCCTCGCTGAAGCGCCGCCGCAGATCGCGCCGTCTTGCGCAGGGCGCGGGTCGCCGGCCGTGGGTGGGCTGGCTGCGCTGCCGGGCCGCGCCGGTCGCCGTTGCTCCGGACCGCGCCCGCCCGCACACCGTTCTTGCCATTGCCGGCCTGGCGGCTGGCGTCACCAGCGTCTTGGGCGTCTTGGCCGCGCTGCGCTAAGTTGCCGTGTCTTGGCGCCGTCGTGCCGAGCCGCGTCGATCGCGCTTAAGTCGCGCCGGTCTTGCGCCGTCGTGCCGGCCGCGTCGGTCGCGCCAAGTCATCGTGGCGGCGCCGAACCACGCCAGCCGTCGCGCGCGTTGGCGGTGCCAGCGCCATGAGGACGCCGCCGAAGTTCACGGCCGTCGCGCGCGACGCTGTTTCTATCTCTGTTTGCACTTGTGAATGTATGAGCATGCGTCGCGATAACGTGTTGCAAGAAATGTTGTGACAAGTGATTGAGGCGAAAAGGGTAGTTCTTTATTCCGATGTTGATGTATTTATATTACATGAGAGGTGGCGGCGATAAAGTAAAGGTGGCGTTGATATAGCGGTTAGGCGATTCGCACATTGGTCACATGTGTTATAACAGAATCCTCGCAAAATCCGTCGCTACCGGTGCCACGTCAGCAGGCAAATCAGATCGCTTCATTTGTTGCCGCCGAGATGCGAACCCAACCCAAGCGCCCGCCCACGCCCTCGCACCGCACCGGCCGCTCCCGTCCGCCCGGCCGTGCCGTCGAACCCGTTCCACGGCCGTACTGAGACTGGATGTATTCTTTTGGACTGTATTATAGCTTTTATTTATGGATTTAAATTTAACTATTTACTAGCTGAATACCCGTACGTTGCTACGGTTTTTTTAAAAAAATAGAACATATTTGTATGCATGTTCTAAAAATTTTTACCACCCGTTAGTTTTAGAACATATAATATGATAAAATTTTAAAATCCGTAGCAACGAGCATTCAGCTAGTACAAGATTAAGCACTGGATGAAAAATACAGCATGTACTCCACAATACAGTCTAGATGAAATCCACCTTGACCACTAAATCATGAAAAGAAAGATATTTTGATGGGAAGGTGGAAAGATTCGGTGTAGATCTTTTAGGGCCACATATCAGTGCTGCCTTTTGTGAGAAGGGGTGGAAGAGGCCGGACCAACCACCAACTCCTTCTTTTATAATAGTAAAGATAAGAGATGATATACAGAAAAAAATAATTTATAATTTTTGCAAATATAATTGAATACATTGTAACCGATTATAATCGATTTATAAACTATTTCTAAAAAGATGTATCATTTAATTAAGTTACGGAAGCCTAAAAGTACAAAGCAAACACCGAACCCAGCCACGGCACGCGGACACCAAAGCGAGGTAGATACTCCTGCATAGGCTTTACCGCCCCGAGCGGAAATATCTGCGCACATGTAGGACTCAACGATCACACACACACAGCCGACGAACAAACCCACACCGAGCAGCGAGGAAAAGCGAGCGGCCTTCTTATCCGGTTCTGCGCGCGTACGGCCGGGAGGAACTACCTGCTCTACTTCTAGCTTCAATTAATCATGGGTAGCGAGTGCAAGGGCCACCAGTTCCAGGCCGGCGGCGACGGCGGCCAGGACGCCATCGCGCCGTTCGTGGCGAAGACGTTCCACATGGTCAGCGACCCCGCCACCGATGCCGTCGTGCGCTGGGGCGGCGCTAGCAACACGTTCCTCGTCCTCGACCCCGCCGCCTTCTCCGACTTCCTCCTCCCCTCCTACTTCAAGCACCGTAACTTCGCCAGCTTCGTCCGGCAGCTCAACACCTACGTACGCACGCATTCCTCTGCTCCAGTCGATCAGTAGTTAGCTCTCCAGTGTGGTTGTGTCTATAATTGTGCCGTGTTATCAGGGTTTTCGCAAGGTTGACCCGGACAGGTGGGAGTTCGCGCACGAGTCGTTCCTGCGGGGGCAGGCGCACCTGCTGCCGCTGATCGTGCGCAAGAAGAAGAAGGCCGGAGTGGCGGGCAGGGAGCTGTGCGAGGAGGGGGCGGAGGTTCGGGGCACGATCCAGGCGGTGCAGATGCTGCGGGACGAGCAGAGGGGCATGGACCAGGAGCTGCAGGCCATGGACCGCAGGCTCCGCGCGGCCGAGAACCGGCCGGGGCAGATGATGGCGTTCCTTGCCAAGCTCGCCGACGAACCGGGCGTGGTGCTGCGCGCCATGCTCACCAAGAAGGAGGAGCTGGCAGCGGCCGGCAATGGTTCCTCAACCCCGGGCAAGAGGCTGAGGATCGGGGCCGAGGCCACCGCCGGACGCGGTGATTGCGGTGCCAAGGCAGGTGCGGACGTCGCGGAGCTGGTGCAGAGCAGGGCCGTGCCGTTCCAGTGCTCTGTTCGTGGCCAAGTGTTCTACTAGCTAGGCCCGTTCTTTTGGGCTTTCCAGCCGACTTTTGGCTTCGGCTTCTTTCAACAATTACTATTTCAGACTAATAAGCTATAGTCAAAAGACATAAGTTATGTAGCGTAAAAGAGCATGACCCTAGTAGACTACAATAGTAGATATGTGTACAAGTATGTTATTTTCGGTGTATATATAACCGTATCTTTGCTTAGGGCGTAGTTGCTGTGTGAACGGTGAACATACTGTTAGTTACGTTAATTTGCGTGGTTATGCTGCATGTAGAAGAGTTTGGTTTTAGTTAGTCGTTGGCTTCGGCGTGTTATGTGTATATATAACAAGTGGCTAATGTTTTGGTTCGTGATTTCATGACTGCTCACTGGGAAATGAAAATGGCCTGTTCTACGAGTAGAATGAATACGTTGTTAAGATGAATCATGGGGCAAAATTTTCGAAAGGTCACATACGGACATACGGTTGATTTGGGCAACGCAAAAATGCAATGCAAGGTTGGTTATGAGCACGGTATGATGTCGCTTGCCATGCCCTCTTCTTGACCAGGTAGCAGATTACACATTCTGACACAGGTTGATACGATGTTGCAACTTACAAGAGGCGTATTTAGGCAAATCAAAACCATGAAAGTGTTAGACTACACAGGTGGTCGTACGTAACGAGCGGTTATAATGACCATGGTCGGTCATACGACCACGGCCAATCAAAATCTAGATATCTACACTACAGAAAATAACTTTTCTAGTCTGTTTCCTAGATTGTTAGGATTCCTTTTTGGCATGAATTCAGTTTGTTTGGAAACCGTCTTATCTCTTGTACTCTATATAAGCCATTGGCTCATAATACAATCTCAAATGCGTGAGTATTTTCGCCTTCATGGTATCAGAGCGCTCTTTCCTAAGACCATCCCACCATCCGTCCCCTACCTCCCTCTCTCTTTCTCTCATGACTGCCCCGACCGACCCCACCGCCACAACCTAGGCTACCGCCAAGGAGGAGGCTGCCGCTAAGGCCGCGCTATGGGCACAGGCCATCGCGGTTCCAAGCGTCAAGGCGCTCGTTCCTACCACCCTCGACATCACCACCGAGAACTACGCGCACTAGTACGAGCTGTTCGAAGTTGCTCTCTGCAAATATGCTTTCGAGGACCACATCGCGCCGTCATTCACATCCAACCCTGACCCCCAGTGGTGACGCCTCGATGCCCTCATCCGTTCCTAGCTATACGGTGCCATCTCCTCCGAGATTGTCGCCATGATGATGGACTCTGCTGCCTCCGCCTACACCATCTAGGCGTCCATCGAGACAACGCCGACACACGTGCCATCCTTCTTGAACAAGAGTTCTATGGCCTCATGCAAGGTGCAATATCCATTGGAGATTATTGTCGCAAACAAAAGTCCCTCATCGACGAACTGACGGCCGTCGGCACCACCATCCTCGACAAAGACCTTGTCCTCAACACCTTGCGCGGACTACACTAGCGGTATGCGCACATGCGCACCCTCATCTCCATGCAATGGCTGCTCTCGTCCTTCAATGAGACGCACTCTGCTCTCTTGCTTGAGGAGCTCAGTGCCGGCGTAGCATCCGACTCGTCGCACACCGTGTTCGTCACCCATAATTCTTCCGGTGGCAGCAGCAACTCCAAGGCACATCCACTGCCAACAATGCATCCACCAATGGTTCCGGCGAGAACTACTCTCATGGTGGCACCACGTACGGCAATGGCACCTCCAACACTCGTAGCTCCAACACCAATCGTCGTCGCAACAGTGGTAACGATGGCCACAATAGCTGTGGCTCAACCCCTGGCGGCACCAAGCAAGGAGCCGCACCTTGGTCGTCTCTTTAGAATCCTTGGGCTGGCTCCATTCAGATGTGGCCCGGTCCATGAAACACGACGCTGCATCCCACCAATCAGGGGGTCCTCGGCCCGCATCCCTCCAGCACTCTGCATGCTTTCCACGTCTCCGTCCAGCCGTAGCCACCTCCGTCACCCGTGACGCCCTGGCACGACGCCCCATGGCCCGGCATGGCTTGGCAGGAGGCCATGCTCGGCAGCGCTCCTCCGTGGCCCAGCACGGCTTGGTAGGAGGCCATGCTCGGCAGTCAGGGGGTCCTCAGCATGCATCCCTCCAGCACTCTGCATGCTTTCCACGTCTCCGTCCAGCCGTAGCCGCCTCCGTCACCCGTGATGCCCTGGCACGACGCCCCGTGGCCCGGCACGGCTTGGCAGGAGGCCATGCTCGGCAGCGCTCCTCCGCCGCCCGCACACTCCTTCGACCAGAACTAGCTCTTGAGTGCCTTCAACACCATGACACTAGCTCTGCCGTCCTCGTCCTAATGGTACATGAATTCTGGTATGTCCGCGCTCATGACACCAGATCAGGGTAATCTTTCCCACTCCTTTTCATCTTCCACTACACCTCATCACATCATTGTTGGCAATGGTTCAATGCTCCCCATTACCCACACTGGCTGCACAACTTTTTCCACACCATCTCATTCATTTAACCTCAACAATGTCCTCGTCACTCCACATATTATCAAAAATCTTATTTTTATCTGACAGTTCACTATCGATACTCACTTTTCTATTGAGTTTGACCCATTTGGTCTCGTCGGGGCACTCCAGTACTTAACCTTCACCTGGCTGGACGTGACATACGTCGTACAGCAGGTCTGCTTGCACATGCATGACCTTGGCCAACCGCACCTCAATGCGGTCAAGCGGATTTTCCGGTATCTCCATGGTACGGTCAACTTCGGTGTTTAGTTGCACCGCTCATCGCCCACGTCACTTACGACCTATACCGACGCTGACTGGGCTTGCTGCCCCAACACGCGCAAGTCTACCTCCGGCTACGGTGTCTCCTCAGCGACAATCTGGTGTCATGGTCCTCCAAGCGCTAGCAGACTATCTCTCGCTCGAGCGCCGAAGCTGAGTACTGTGACATCGCTAACGCCGTCGCTGAGACTTTTTGGCTGTGCCAACTACTCCACGAGCTCGGTCACCCCCCTAGAAGGCCACCGTAGTGTACTGCGACAACATCAGCACCGTCTACCTCTCCACCAACCCCGTTCAGCATCAACACACGTAACATGTCAAGATCGATCTCCATTTTGCACATGAACGGGTTGCTTTCGGCGATGTTCGCGTCATGCACGTGCCGACGTCATCTCAGTACGCGGATATTTTCTCCAAGGGACTGCCCTCGACTGTTTTCAATGAGTTCCACTCTAGCCTGAACGTCCGCTGTGCTCCCGCTCCGACTGCGGGGGTGTTAGACTACACAGGTGGTCGTACGCAACGAGTGGTCATAACGATCATGGCCGGTTATACGACCACGGCTGAGTGGTGTGGTCATAACGACCATGGTCGGTCATACGACCACGTTCAATCGAGATTATTAGGCTATACAGGTGGTCGTAAGCATTGAGTGGTCGTAATGACTATGATCGGTCATACAACTACGCACGGGCATACGACCACGGTTGAGTGGCGTGGTCATAAGCACCGAGTGGTCGTGACGACCATGGTCGGTCATATAACCACGACCAATCAAGATCCAGATATCTGCACTACAGAATATAACTTTCCTAGTTTGTTTCCTAGATTGTTAGGATTCCTTTTTGACATGGTTTCGATTTGTTTGGAAACCGTCTTATCTCTTGTACTCTATACAAACTATTGACTCGTAATACAATCTCAAATGCGTGAGTATTTCCTCCTTCAGAAAGGAACCGTCAGAACGACTAGTCTTCCACGGAGCCCAGACCACAACCTGTCAAGCCCTAAGAGTTCTTCTGTTGGTTCTCCTCACAGTACAAAGAAACCAGAGTAGAAACATTGCGGTGGATTGTCAGAAATTCAAAGTAACTGCCAAGCTTCATTTGGCTAATCAACCCGATTTTCAGAAAACAGGTCGAATCCGACGTCTCGGTTTTCACGGCCACTAACGATGTCACTCATGGCTCATCCTGCTCTGATGCCTTCAGCTTCGCTGTTCTTTCGGTTATCATTCACTTCCAACATTGCTCGTAGCATTGCAATCCATTCAGTTGTCCCTCACGTCTAGACTCCTTTGGGTCCAAGACATAGACTATAAATAGACTATAAATGTTTTTTTTAAAAAAATACTACGTTAGCGAAGACTTAAACTGAGAGTCTAGATGTTCTGATACTTTATTAAGTTATATGTATCAACAAATTCATCCAAGCACACAATATACTTTATGACAATTCTCAGCATTTCTCGGCAGATATTTTCCGGGAACCATATTTGGATTGTTTCATTCTCTACCTACCGTAGCCTGGACCATCTTCAGATGTCCACCTACCGTGCATCATCTCAAAACGAAAGCGACCACACTGGGCCAAACTCAAAGTTAAGCCTGGGCCAAAATATACCGATGCTCTTCAGCCCATCAGAAACATGGCTTGCCAATAGAAGGCAAATATTACGAAAGCGAAGCCCAATATAATTTTTTCGTGAACGTCTGAGAGAGATGCACTAGCACTACTCATGCCTCATTCGGTTGTTCGACAATACATCTTACTACTGGTCGGTTCAAAAATCGATTTCTGGCTGCGAGTGGCCAAGTTTATAAATCAGCGCGTCAGGGCAATATCTACACATCAATCGAATCAATTACCCTCCTTTTTCTTGACCAACGGAATACACCCTGTTTCAGCAATTGCGAAGACCATAGCGTTTAGAGTTTGCAACAGAAGGGGAAAAGGGATAAATTGTGCTATTAGATTCGACATTGTATGAGCCATACAAACACACGACACGCCTCATCACACGAGGACCAGATGCTGAACTGCTAGTGTTCTTTTAGCTTGTGGCCGAGAGTTTTTGTCTGTGCTTTTCGATATAACAGTGTACGATAAAGATGTCGACGTAAATAGCATATATAATTTTAGATTTAGAAACCGTTTGAAGAATCAACTTTAAGAGATCGTTATGTTTTGACGTTTAGCTTTTTAACTTTTTAAAGAAACTAAAAGCAAAAGTTAAAAGCCAAAAAAAAAAACAGAGCTATGGGTCTATTCTTTACGGCTTCTAAAAGTAGCTTTTGGCTTTTGTTACAGTACCTAACTTTCAAATGGAGTATTTTGTCAAGACGGGATCTACAAGTTAATTATAGTACACGTTAAAAGCCTAACATCTGTATCAACCAAAATCGAAAGTAAGTATCTTTCTCCGTAATATCTATCATCAGGGCCGTGCCGTGAAATTTGGAGGCCCTATACAAAGCTTTAAGTAACGGCACGGTTCTGGATGAATGGACATTGACGAGCCGACCGGGCGGTGATCGGCGAGGCGAGACGAACACGTCTTGTGAAGTCACGAATACAAGAGAGAATACGGACCGTGGGGCCTCGGGGCTCGGAGCCGAGAATCTGGCGCCACGCACGCGAAGTCGTCGCGCGTGCGCACTCGAGCTAGGCTCTGGGGCTAGAGGTGAAAACGGATCGGATAGTTTTCGTCGGATCCGGACGGATACGGATACGGGTTGTGTCGGATCGAATTTTTTTCGGATAGTTCTCGGATCGGATATGGATACGGATTTTTATTAGATACGGATCTGAATACAAGAAACCTAGTATCCGTCGAATACGGATACGAATAATCCGAATAATCTGAAACCGGATATCCGGATTTTAGCCCGATATCTGAAACCGGATACGGATCTGATAAGCCTAGTATTCTTATGCTTATTTAAATTGCTATCATGGAGGACTTGGTGGATGAAATGGAGGAATGAAATGTTCTTATGCTTGTTCAAATTGCTATTATGTCATCATGTGTATTCCATGAATTGCACGTTGTTGCTACTTATGTAGTTATGTTATGATCGACTATTGTGTATATTTATTATGGATAAAAAGACTATGCTTGTTTAGATTTCATGAATATTTTGACAAAATGAACTATTTATGTATTTTCGTTAATTTTGGATATATAGTTTAAGGGGTTTTTATGTTCCGATAAATATTTGTAACCGTATTCGTTTCGATTCGTATTCGATCCGTATCTGTATTCGATATTATTCGTATTTGTATTCGTATTCGAGTTATCCGTATTCATATCCGTATTCGAAAAAAATATGAAAATAAATATGGTAGAGATATTATCCATCCGTATCCGATCCGTTTTCACCCCTATCTGGCGCTCTGGCCTCACACGAATACATAGGCCTTCTCCTGCTGGGCTGATTTTTTGAGGCCCTGGAAATTGAGGGGCCCTGTACGATCGTACGGCTCGCACGGCCCTGTCTATCATAAATAACTAAAATTTAAAAATTTCAACCAAAAATCATACGTCACATGGGAAAAAAACAGACCCTGTATCAGAGCCATCGGCTACGTTGTCATAGGTTCTGTCGCAAAGGCGAACGAATGAGCTCTCGAAACACCCGACACGACATAAAGCCCGACTTGAAGGGCAAAGGCTCCAATCTTACAGCAAAGCTTCGCTCAGTTGGGTCGATATGCTACTCCCCAAACCTGCATAGTTCTCGTCTCCACGCGGTGATCATTGCACGTCCTGCCGCTACTGTAACAAGTAGTAGTGCCATCTGCCCATCTGTTGTTGAGTGCTCGATCTTCTCTGGATGTTGCAGAGATCTTGATCTCCATTTTTGCCCATTGCAAGAAAGCTGCATGCAACCACAGAAATGTATAAGGACGACGACCTGTTAGGCGCAACGGCCAAATAATTACTCCTACTACGAGTACTGTCCGTATTGGTGCCCATGGCTACAGTTCAGGGATCGTGTCATGGAGGAGCGGTAGCTACCATCTCTGCAGTTCGCACAAGCGTATGCCCAAATTTACTAACGCTCCTAACAATGTGGTCAACCGATGAGTTGACCATGCATCAACGGTTGGAAAAATGGGTGCTTTCCGTGGCCACTTCAGGATAACTTCGTACGTAACGTCTTACTACCCACCGCCCAACCGCTCAGAAATCTTTAAGGAGAGCCGTGCTTCCCTCCCGCCAATTAACTGCACGTACCATCGTTCTTAGCTCTAATCGTGTACGTTTTTGCCAAGAATGCAAGGAGGGCCGGATGGCCATTGGTGACGGTACTACTCCAATAATACAAAGCAGCATGGTGCCATGCTAGTGTGTCTAATAAAAAATGGTATTGGATCTATTTAATGGGCGGGCTTATAGCTACGGTATATAGATTTTAACACTAGCATAAGTGTTTATATAAACGAACTACATGTCGATAAGTTATTTCAAAAAAAGATATTCCGATAAACCATTTTGAAACAACGATGAAGAATCTTTCATGTTTATTTGTTTGAAGGAAGACATAAGTCGTAAACCAAAAAGAAATAGGCCAATTCAACCCCATTGATGGTGACCAGGAAGTGTATATATCGAGTATGTGTTGCTTCCTTACAGGCATTGAGGTAGTGATGTATCTGGTGATATCATTTAGGAAGAAGTCCGTATAATATCCTAAACTTTATCTGAAAGTCTACCCAGCACCCTAAACTATGAAATAAGACATTTGATCCTCTGAACTTTGCAATCTGATTTAAATAACACCTTGACCCGATTTCGTATGGTGGTATTACCCACATGGCATGATGGGTAGATGGTTTTACCATGTAGGATGATAGGGTGGCCAAATTTAGCTTAATAACGGAAAGGGCCCTCAGGGGTTTCTCCCTTAATTGAAATAGAGAGGGAGGGAGTTATTCCTCTTCGGCTTGATTTGACAGTTTATTCAAAAACTGCATCAAGACTTGGACGTCGGATATTTCTTGTTTTAGTATTAACCCCTTTTCAAATGCAATGCTATTGCATACGCCTTGTGGAGGGGTGTTAAGGGTATTAAATATAAGGATATTAGAGATGGAATAAGAATCAACATATTTCCCTGTAATATCTCTTTGTACTCCATATATATATTGTCCAATGGGCATCTTCAATATACATACAATATTTATAACATAGGGGACGGCGCCATGGAAGCATATGGGAGGTCGGTAGGGGAGAAGTTCCTAGGAGCATCACTTGATATTCACCTAAACTTAGTCAGCGTGTCATTCTACATAGCAAAATCATCCGCTCATCGCGCCACACGGGTAATATCACTGTATGAAACCGGATTAAGGTATTAATTGAACTGCAAAGTTTAGAGAGTCAAATATTTGGTTTTATAGTTTAAAATGCTGAACGGACTTTCAATCAAAATTTGGAGTGTTATATAGACTTTTTACTATTGTTTATGATCGGCGTCAAGCATTCAGATGTCATCACGATGCAGGCTGCAGCTCCAGAAGTCAGAGCTGAGTGTCTGAAGATTTGTCGGTCTTGTTACATCGCCTTTTCAAACGAACAGTGCAAACAGCAGCTTGGCTCGGCTGCTGCTATCAATGGAGCAGTGCTGTGTATGACAGCAAAGAAGAAGCACTTGCAAAGTTGCAACTAGCCGAGCAGCTTGGCCATCTAGGCATGCAGACGCATGGCATGAGGGCACGAGCAAAATAGCTCACGAGAACTGAGTAGCTGAGCAGGGAGAGAACTCGCGATCTTTTTCAGGCTTGGTGGCAGTACAGAAGGAGAAGTGGGAGACAGTAGTGAAGATAGGGATGGCAAAGTGACCCTGATTAATGACAGTCCAACAGTACTGATTAACATCCTGGTCATGCAATTGCCAATATTCTACAGTAGTACAGTTATAACTTTTTAATATTGTTGGGGAAGTGGCCTATCTTGATCCAATCGACCCATTGTGCCTGTGGAGCAGGCGGCTGGCCTGGCAAGCACAATATAGCAAAGAAATGACATGTTTAGCTCTATAAATATAGAGATAGAGATATTTATGTAACTCCAAGTGAGAAAAATGACGTATTTGCACTTATAACTATAGACCCAAGTATGGATGTTTATGTAACAAGCCTTTATGGATATATATGGATATATATATATATATATATATATATATATATATATATATATATATATATATATATATATATATATATATATATATATATATACACTAGCTAAATGCCTAAAATGCGTTGCTACAGATTTTAAAAATTTTAGAACATATTTATATGCATGTTCTAAAAAATTTTACCACCCGTTCGTTTCAGAATATATAATATGATAAAATTTTAAAATCCGTAGCAACGAGCATTCAGCTAGTACAAGATTAAGCACTGGATGAAAAATACAGCATGTACACTACAATGCAGTCTAGATGAAATCTATTTTGACCACTAAATCATGGAAAGAAAGATATTTTGATGGGAAGGTGAGAAGATTCGGTACAGTTCTTTTGAGGCCACATGTCAGCGCTGCCTTTTGTAAGAAGGGGTAAGAGAGGTCGGACCAACCACCAACTCCTTCTTTTATAATAGTAAAGATATATATATATATATATATATATATATATATATATATATATATATATGTATGTATGTATGTATTAGGGTGACATGGGAAAGCAACACACTCTTTTTTAGAGAAATGCAGGTAGCACAAACTTCCAACACAAACACATATTCCTATTTTTCATCTCCACAGTGTGTGAGGCTTCAGGTAGCCCCTCAGGAGCCTTTCTGTAGCCCTTTTACTTACTGTTTAGTCTGTAACTACAACAAATATAAGCTTAGATCAATATCGATGGTTTTCCTAGAGTAATGGTTGATGAATTATTCGGAGGTGAGATATGTACCGCAAAGCTTTTCAAAACTATCCGTAAAAGAGTAGTATATGAAAACAAAATCAGGGAGAAAACAACAATATGTAGTTAAGGGCCTGTTTGGTTCGTGCCAAACTTTGCCTCAACCAAGTAGACCAAGTTTGCTTTTTCATGGCAAACATTTTGTTCTAAGTCACAGTTGTGGCGGGTCACATTTTCTTAGTTTTTACTTCACCTATCGCAGACTCATTTGTTAGTCAAATTTTGCCACAAGTATGGCTGGCACCTGTTTTAACTATTACAAAAACCGTGGCTTACCACACCTGTGGCACAAAAATTGATAAAGTTTGAAAAGCAGCCAAATATGCCCTAAAATTCATACACGTAGCACTGATCTAGGAGTACATTAAAGGCTTTGTCAAGGTGCCATTTCCTTGTCAGTAACCATGAATCAATTCATGATACGGCGGCCGAAAGGTGGTGGATGCACGTAAGGCCGGGGAGTCCAAGCTCGTGCTTTCCTCCAACCAACTCCCAACCAAGAGTGAGACGAGCTGGCCCCCAAGTTTCCACGCTCCATTCGTGTCCCTTCAGACTTGTTACGCTCGTAGTGGCAACCGCGATGCCTCGTATCATGGTATCATCTAGACGTTACACCCCCTGATAGGAGTGCTCCAGTTCACTTGATCCTGTTGAGGTGTGCGTTCTCGGTGATCTTGGTGTCTCGGTACAACTCTAGCTACGTATTAGTACTACTATGAGTCGGAGTGTTACTACACTATGGGTCAGTGGCGAAGTCTAAAATAAAATTAAGGGTGGGCTAAATTATTTATAAGTCTAAACTAAGTTAATATAAAATTAATCTTTTACTCTTATAAAATTTCAAATTCACATAAAGATTATATATTAGATGAAGACAAACAATGAAAAATAGAGAAATAGAAAGTAAATACCTCGATAATTGAAAGCGTCATGAGTGCGGAGTAGCGATAAGTCACCTATGTATAAAATATATCAAAATTAGTGATATAATAGAAAATTATGAATAACAATGAAAATTTAGATAATATGAAGCATACCAAAATTAAGCTAATTTGAATCACGAGACAATAGAAACAAAAGGCAGCATCCTTTTCTACACTCTATCCAATGTTCTTATCATTTTCACGGTAGGGGGCTCGGCGACGGCGGTGCCTTCGGGGCACATGCAGAATCACATCATCACGGAGCGGTGGCGGAGGGAAAAGATCAACCAGATGTTCATCGAGCGCTCCACCGTCATCCCCGGACTTAAGAAGATTCATATATATTTCACTTTCTTTGTTCTTTTATATTATTTCACTTTCTTTCTTTCTTTGATTGATTGATTAGCTTTTCTTTAATTTTATGATTTTCACTTCTCCTCCTTCTCTTCATTATCGTCTTCCTAATTTTATATTTGTTGTTAGTCTTTTCACCAGAAAGAGCTAATTTTTTTTTTGAGTTTGTTAAAATCTATCTTTCTCTTTTTATTTTTACTAGAAGCTTCGTGAGGTTTCCCCCGGTGGCTACGCCCCTCCTATCAGTATTACCTGTACGGTCGTACTGTCGTACTCGGCGACTCACTGATAAGTACTATTGCTTGTCTAAGCGTAGTTAATTCATATCGATTTGTACCAATTAATTGCCCCAACTCCGTAACTACTTTCTGACTTGGTTCTATAAATATCGATCTGTGCTAGGTGCAGGGCCATCGTCTGCATCGTTCCAAGCGCAGGATCAGCTTGGTCTCGTCACTGCAGTCGTCGGCTTGCTCATTGGCGTCTCGATGGATAGGCTCCTCGCCGGCCTCCTTGGCTTCCTCCTGTTGGTCAGTTCCTCGTTATCATGCAGCTAGCTCGTCTTGTAATTTTCTTTTCATCATTTCCTACACGTTGCATGTAGATGCTTGGGGAATGCTCTGTTCTATTGCTATCTGGATGCTTATTTGGGTAGTATAAAAGCCACAGGGAAATCTATCTGCTGCATATGCCAATTTGAGAAGTATCGAGAGGAGATTAAGCTTACGGAAAATACATGCATATCCAAACGAAAATAGTGGGGAAAAGGAGTACATCAGTCAGCCAAATACGAAGAGGGTATTAAGCCGACATATACACGGTGTTCAGCCTGCAAGCTACTCTGATTTTACCAGATTCGCAAGGTTGATCAGTTTTGAGTGTACTGTAGGGAACGAGGGAGAGTAGAGTAGAGCAGACATGAGAGGAGTGATTCTTTCATCAAAGAAATATAGCTAATGATTTCAAATACGTACAAACTGTTGTGATTTTCATGCAGTCTGCGTCAGTAGGAAGCCATGCAGCTCGGGCTCCGGAGCAGTACTGGAAGTCTGTTCTTCCCAACACTCCCATGCCAAGCTCCCTCTCTCAGCTCGTCAACACTCCAGGTATCCTATCTTTCAAGACTCAAGCAAACAGCTTCGGTACAGTTGCATACAAACTAGTAACAGCTGATCAACACATTAACCCTTCTTGTTCACAGCCGGAGGCACGTCCGTGAACGTCGGCTGGGGCGGTGTCCATGTCGACGCGGGGCATGGCAAGCCCGGGGGCACGACTGTTAACGTTGGCAAGGGTGGCGTCGGCGTCAGCGTCAACCCTGGCAGCGGCAAGCCCGGCGGGACTACGGTCGGCGTCGGGAAGGGCGGCGTGGGCGTCAACGTTAACCCTGGCTACGGCAAGCCCGGAGGAACCACGGTTGGCGTCGGGAAGGTCGGCGTTGGTGTCAACGTTAACCCTGGCAGCGGCAAGCCCCCCAGCACCACCGTCGGCGTTGGTACGGGTGGTGTTGGCGTCAACGTCAACCCTGGCAGCGGCAAGCCCGGCGGCACCACGGTCGGCGTCGGCAATGGTGGCGTCGGCGTCAATGTGAATCCTGGCCAAGGCAAGCCCGGCGGTACCACGGTCGGTGTTGGCAAGGGAGGGGTTGGCGTCAACGTGAAACCCCGCGGGAAGCCTGCCAACGTCAGTGCCTCAGGTTTTGGCTACAACTACGCCGCATCAGAGACGCAGTTGCACGACGACCCCAGCGTCGCGCTATTCTTCCTGGAGAAGGACCTCCACCCTGGGAAGAAGCTGACCGTCCATTTCACGGCCACCACGGCCGGAGCAAAGTTCCTCCCGCGAAGCGAGGCCGACGCCATCCCGTTCTCCTCCGAGAAGGTCCCCGAGATCCTTAGCCGCTTCTCCGTGAAGCCAGACTCCGTCGAGGCGGCCGAGATGACGCAGACGCTGCACGACTGCGAGGAGCCGGCGGCGAAGGGCGAGAAGAAGGCGTGCGCCACGTCGCTCGAGTCCATGGTCGACTTCGCCACGTCC
Organism: Bonia amplexicaulis; assembly: GCA_036346245.1. Taxonomy (NCBI): domain Eukaryota; kingdom Viridiplantae; phylum Streptophyta; class Magnoliopsida; order Poales; family Poaceae; genus Bonia; species Bonia amplexicaulis. The sequence goes on along the minus strand of CM070737.1, from coordinate 16,703,533 downwards.
AGCCTCGGGACCAGCCACGTCAGGGCCGTGTCGACCGTCGTCGGGAAGGAGGGTTCGCCGAAGCAGGAGTACACCATGACCGACGTGAAGCGCACGGCCGGCGCCGACCAGCTCGTGGCCTGCCACACGGAGCAGTACGCGTACGCCGTGTTCTCGTGCCACCTGACGCAGGCGACGAGGGCGTACACGGTGTCGATGGTCGGCAAGGACGGCACGGCAGTGGAGGCCGTCGCTGTGTGCCACGCCGACACGGCCGGGTGGAACCCGAAGCACGTCGCGTTCCAGGTGCTCAAGGTGAAGCCCGGCACTGTGCCGGTCTGCCACTTCTTGCCGCAGGACCACGTTGTCTGGACCCGCAGCGGCTGAAGACAGGACGTGCGCCGCTATTCACGTCCTTAATGCCTCATGATCATCAGTTCACCATGTTCTAGCCTCTATGCAGATACCACTGTATGGTATCTTACGTCTTTGCATACAGTTTACTGCTTGCTATTTGTATTTGGATGGCGTTGCCAGTATCGCCCGCCCGCTAGCTTCTACCGAGTGGGCTATTTGCTGTACAGTTTAGCACGCGGATGCAATAAACAGACTTGTATTTGTTTACATCTCTTCATCATTACTGTTACCTGCATCAGAAAACTTCTCTTGATCTTCAGTGCCTCGATTATCAGACTAGCTCAACTTAACCAGAGGGAGCCCAACAATCAAGAATTCAAGATGCCACCCGCGCATTCAAGATTTCAAGGTTGTGTGCGCCCATTCCAGGGCCACAACAAGAAGGCAAGCAACAATGAGAAAAAAATGTTAAAGAATGTAGAAAGCTAACACTAATATAAACCGGATTGAACGGTGTAGAACAAAGGGCAAACAGGCAGACCAGAGATAATTCGAGTGCACCAGGCCTGCAACAACTTAACACAGTGCATCTCCTACCATCGGGCAGACGGCTGAACGGGCATTTAGCCTGACTTGGAGGTGAATGACACTCCAGGTGAAATAATTATTGGAATATATCAATGAATAATCACATTCACAGGACATGATAGTAAAGCTTCCAGATCACCAAGTGAATACAGAAAATAATTAGTACATCATCAGAAGCTAACCAAACTGGACAGAGCAATCTAAGATTAAAAGCACATAAGAATCAAATACAGCTAACACTGCTCTCGACTGGTTTCAAATGAAATGTTTTCATTCTGTTTCGTTAAATCAAACTGCCACTCTTCATATTCGTCCCAAATCTTCATGAACCCAATAGATTACTGCAAGAGTGAAGGTGTTAAACCGAAATGCTCTGCCTTTGCTTTCCCTTGTAATTTGTTCTGTCCAATAATACACGGTTGTTTATGCATATGTGCAGATATATATACTTCTACATTTTCGGCATCATTGATCTACACTGAATTCTTCAGTTCCCTACCCCGCAAATATTTGTGGAAACCTGATAGTACATCCATACTTTCTTGTCCTGTTTGGCTATCACAATGATGACCAAGTCTCAATGTTAAATCTACCAGCCCTTTCCAGTGTCCTGACTCCTGAGCCATCTTGAAGCCGCCTCTTTTGGAACACCGCCCTCTTGGCAGACTTCTTCTTCTATTGCACCCCTAATACCAGCAGGCATTTTGGTAGAAGATCCGGCAATGTATATTGCAGCCCCAGAGCATAATATATGTTGCACACTCCAGCACTCTGCTCCTTTATCTTGTGTTATACATAGATGAGATTTTCTGTACGAAAGCACACTGTGAGAAGGTTGACGGCTGTTTTTTTCGTGAGGGTTCATCTGCAAACTAAGTTAAAATGAAGAGTATAGACTAGTATAGCAGCAGCAGCAGCAGAAGTGACGTCCAGGAAAAGTACAGAAGAAAAAAAAAACACAGGTTTCCAACCATAACTAAAAGAAGCAATGCATACCTTCATTCGGACTGAGCCCAGCCAGCCATGTAGAGCACAGACCATGCCGTGTCCTCTTGAAAGGAGTAAGCCATGATACAATACTAACAGTCAAGTGTATCTAATTTGGATGCGTGTAAGTGCAAACTCTATGAAGTTAATTTTGATGATAATAATAAATGCTATTATGAGACTAATTTGTTTATTAATTATGATATTGTCTAGTCTCATTTGGATATAATTAATAACAAATACAATTATAAGACTAACTCGTTTGTTAATTGCTTAAGTCTTACTTGGATGAAAAGGTGAAAAATCATGAAGGTTGCATTCGATATCATATTATTATATTTTAGTGTATTCCCTGGATCCAAAATATAGATCGAACATCACCAAAAGTCTAATTTGAATATGTGTATATGTTTTTATTATACATTCTTCTCTCCCTTTTAGCATTGATTACCGAAAAGTAAGGAAAAAGATTAAGTCAAAATGGAGTCTTGACAACTAACTTGGTCACAAAGAATATGAAATAGACACATTTGACCAATTTAGAGATATTGAGGTAACTAAAAGAAAAGATACTTTGCAAGCATATGTAAAGATTGTGATAAATTTTAGCAGAGTTTTGTTTGTTTTGTTGAACTTGAGGTAAATAACAATATCACAATTAACACAAGATAAAAGAACGCATTTCACATAACATGATTAAACCATATGACCACATCAAGTTCAACGATATTACATAATATTCAAGTCCACATAGCATAAAGCATAATAACATCACAAGATTCATTACACCACATAACAATTACATAATAAATATCATATGTAGATAAGAAAGCTTCTTGATCTTTGTCTTTCTTTTGCTCCCTCTTACTTCATCTTCTCCACCTTCAAATTGTATTTTCTCCTTGTGTATCTATCTTCTCCCCCTTTGACATCAAGGTACTAAAAAGGTCACTCTTGTGGTCCTTTGGAGAAGGGCCACGACGACGACGGCGGCCGTAGTGAATTGGAAAGGGGAAGCGAGTGACTGCACACTCAAGAGAAGACACTCGCCCCCCCAGTGTGGAAACAGTGGCAGTCAAGGTCGAGACTTGTCCTTCTATCCTTAGGACTGCAGAATAAATCTGAGAAAGGGAGACTTCTTCTCCTTATTGTTCAGCTGCAGCCTCTTCTTGTTGATCTCGAGGACGTAGGGCTACGGGGATAGGAGGACCCTCTTCTGGCTTGTAGGGCTTGTGAACTGAGCCCAAGCCACCACGACAGGTCTATCATATACTTTCTCATAAGCATTTGACTCCGTTCGGAGTGTCAACTCAAATTCATGTTTATTGTTGTCCAAGTAGGTGGATCCAGTCATCCAAGACATATGCTTGAAATTTGAAGAAATGTACAATGTAGCATAAAACTATCTGATGATCTCCTCATTATAGTCAGACTTGAGAGCCACAACGTTTTGTATACCAACCTGTTGGAATTTCTGGTATGTGCCATCATATTTATCAATTGAGTCAAGATGATCCTAACCAACATACTTATGATCTGCAAATAGCATGTTGGGACCATACATCTACTCATAGACCATCTCCTGAAATCTGGCATGAAACTTTGGATTTGAGCAGTTCCTTAATTGGGAGCACAAACTGACTTCTATGATGCAATATAGTGTACTCTTCAGCTGTGATGGTCTTAAGATTGATTTGCTGCTCCTCAAACTCTTCCATCTCCTCATCAGATTCCTCATGAGAGAAGCTCTCCTGATGGTTAGTCGTTGCTTAGACTCAGAGGCCACAACCTTGCCTCTATCCTCTCTAGTCTTCTGAGCTAACTCTGAAGTCTCTTGAGTAGATTGAGGAGGGACCTGGGTTGCAAGAGGATATGCACGAGAGGTTGATTGAGCAGAAGGCAAAGGAGAGGAGGTGTTCTTGGCATACACCTTGCGAGTGGTGTTCCTTGTCTGAGGCATCTTCAAACAGAGGGAACAGATACCAATTAGAAGTTAGGAAATATCCTCAATAGGTTTGAAAAGAAAGGAATGAAGTTGCTGCTTATCAGAGAAATCGGTAGTATAGACAAGCAAACAACAGTATTAATGGGATGTGGTAGTACCGCGTATGTTGAGTGGTAGTACCGCTTTCTCTGAACCATTTCTAGGGCAAATCAATGTGTAATTTTCTAGTGTTTTGTTGGATTGAATCTATGGAATAGATGCGTAAACATCATTAGACACCAATTTTAACAATTTGCTCAAGAATATATCACTAAATCATTCACATTCTCAAGAAAACCTATTCTTGACCTAGGGTTGTAAAAATAAGAATGATTTCACCTTCTGTCATGCCTTGTTTTTAAAAACAAGAAATATCCTCAATATGTTTTTATTATACATTCTTGTATGCACACATTTAGGGGAAGTTCACTCTATACTTTGTAGTTTCATAAGTATTGATCCATGTTCTTTTTTTTCACATATTAAGCATCTTTACGTTGAAATGTATCCTTTGAGTATATATAACTTATACAGTTCATATATACTCTTGATTGATTTAAACTCAATCATTTGCAATCAGGTTGTTATCTAGTTCCTCCATTATGTGTTAATGGTTGGATGATTAATAACAGTCAGATATGTAAGCTTTACTAGCAGTTAATCTCAAAGATAAACACTTCCATTCAAATGAGTTAATTGCGTAGAAAGCTTATTCTAGAGTATACAACTGTTGTGTACATATTGTATACTCGCAAATCAATCTTTTATCTCATTACTTGTTGAGATTGTCATGAATTACCAAAAAGAGAAGATTGTAAAATCTAATTCCCCCATTATGAGTTAATGATAAAGTTTTGGTAATTGTTGGCAATTGATTTGTAGACTAACATTTTTCATGGGTTAGATGAATAAGTTATGTTCCACAAATGAGGAAGATTTTAGATGACTTTATGTGTTGAAGATCATCAAACTTAAGAAGCGGGATGGAAGATGGTTTCATGAGTTGAAGGCCATCAAGAAGAGGATGCATCATGAGTTAATGCATGTCAAGACAAAGACCCAATGTAAAGGTATGACTAGTTAGGGCTAAGGATGCGTTTCTAGTCTTTTACCGATTTTAGTGTTTGGTTTGAAGACCGTATTACTACTGTAGCTTACCGTACTATTAAGATGTGTCATATTTAGTACCTTGAGTCCCATCATGTGTTGATAGCTCAATCTCACTTGCTCTAGCTCTTCGTAGCATGATGTTTATATTTGCGAATGTATTTTGTAAATGATTGAAGCTCATGTGTTGAATCCTTGTAGCATGGGACCAAGGCTCAAAAATTCGAAACCGGAGGGAATCCCGACTGGCGGGCGGTACCGGTAATCGGCCAGTTACTGGTGTAATTACACCCACCTCTAATATACCACCTAAACAAACTTGAGATACTTCTTTATCACTCTAGATATACTCGTATACTAGTTATGAGATACTCTAATATGAACCACACGAAAAAATTACAAGAGAGTCCATAGTTTTTAGCGTATTTTGTAAGTACCTTCATATATGCACATAAAAAGGAGTATGTCGAAAAAAATATACATATCATATCTGAAAAATTGTTCATACCACCTAGATAATTTTAAATACTCATATACTACACGTACATACTCTCCGTTACGAGAGATACTCTCTACGTTGTGAGATACAATATAATGTGTAATTACCTTCAGAGTAGAAAAGAAGCTTTATATATATATATATATAGGAAGCCTCTTTTCTACACCCGGGTGTAGTTACACCCTATATCGTATCTCGCAATGTAGGGAGTATCTCGCGTAACGGAGAATATGTACGTGTAGTATACAAGTATTTAAGACCATCTAGGTGGTATGAACAATTTTCGAAGTGGTATGTACATTTTTCGACATACTCCTTTATCTTGGCGATATAAGGGTATTTACAAAATACGCTAAAACTATGAACTTCTTTACAAGTTTTTCGTGTGATTCACATTGGAGTATCTTATAATTAGTATACAAATGTACTTAAAGTGATAAAGGAGTATTTCAAGTTTGTTTAGGTGGTATATTAGAGGTGGGTGTAACTACATCCGGGTGTAGAAGGTATTTTTCTATATATATATATATATATATATATATATATATATATATATATATATATATATATGCTGATGATGATGAAGGAGCTACTATCGGTGCCCCATCACACATGCAACGTGAAGAAGCAAGTGCAGCGGTTCTCCAAGGACACGAGCATCGTGGTGACCACGTACGAGGGCGTGCACAACCACCCCTGCGAGAAGCTCATGGAGGCGCTCACCCCCATCCTCCAGTTCCTCTCCCCAGTTGTAATAATCAAGCTCCGATCCATCTTAATAATCCACAGGCTTCCATAACTTGGTCAAGGCACACAAATACAATGCATATTTTACACGTAGGTGTACATATACCAGCCAGCTTCAACGGGGAAAAGGAGAAGAGTGTGCCTACCTCCCCAATGCAGTGCCAGTGCGCATGACATAACCAATCATATGTACACACACCCCGTGCGTCGGTGTAAATATCCGTGTCTGCTATGCTTACAAATATGTATGTGACTGCACAGATAAGCTGAAGTCACCGTTATTACCACCTTAAATTTGTACTGAAAAAGAGTTTCTTCAACTGGTGCAGTTTTGGTTTTTGGAGAGAGGATTCAACTGATGCTGCTATATATGCTGGTTGAAATGCAGTTTCAACCAAAGCTGTCAATTTTATTTCGGAGGCATTTTCAATTTACCTCTTGGTATGTAATACGTCGGTATAGATCTATTCCCGTGTACCATTTCAGATTTTAAAATTTTAATATAATAGTATATATTTATTCCGGTACAGATCTATTTCGGTATGAAATAGATAGAATAATAAATCCTACAAATTCAGTACCGAAATGGAATGGCCTAGTATTGATTGGAATTGACCGATCTCAAGACCGGTAGGAGATAGAAGGTCTACTGTGTCGTTTTGCTTGCTGAGACAAAACATTCCGGCCGAAATGGAACCGAATTTATAAGTATGGTTTCGACTAAAAAAGGCTCATGGGCCATCTTTCTCCCACCTCGGCCCCCAAAAAACGCTAGAAACAGGGAACGCGTGTCCGTCTGAAAGAATAACAACCCGCAATGGGCTAGCTAACGGGCCGATCCAGCCCATATGGGAGCCCACAAGGGCGTAGAAGAAAGCCCACCCGCACAATACCATCCCATCCTCCGCCCCCTTCTCGCCCTTGCCTCCTCCCGGCGAGCAGCAGCCACCACGCAGCGACGCGCCGACGGCCAGGTAATCCCCCCCCATCACTTTTCTATCGCTCGGTTCGTCTTTTTTTTTCTGCGATCTCGATGTCCCTCTGGATGATTCCGACTCCATCGTAGCGTTGGTGAAAATATTAGCTAGTTGCTAGGGTTTTAGGGACGAAGCAGATTGCGAGGTTTTTCCCCAAGGGGAAAGCCAATGACTCGGCTGTCTTTGGAGAATCGACTCCGCTTTTCGGCGAGAGCGGCGGCCGTAGGTTGAAGTTTCGCTACGGATGTTGTACGTCGGGAACGGCAAAATCTGTCCAGTAGCGATTGATGCAATCTACATCTGGCGTGAATTGTGGCCCAAACCGCCAAAGATGTTTTGGAATGGATCGTTTGAGTCGTGCCGGTATGTCAAGGTAGCTATGGGCGCAGTTTCTTTAGAAAGAAAGAAGAAGTCCAATTCTTCATTTGCCGAGCAGACCATGTTAACATGAACAATTATTTGTTTCCTTGACCAAACTGAATCAGAGATTACTTAGCCCCATTCAAATCGGCTTTTTTTTATGTCTTTTAGCTGAAATGGCACTATAGCGGTGGTTAACTTCTTCTAAGACATTCAATTAAAGGAAAATGAAGGAAAAGAGAAAAAAAATAAAAAAAACTGTTATATCTCCACGGACAATGCAAAGGAAAAAAGAAAAAAAAGGAAAAAAAAACCCACGTTAACAAGTCAACGCATTCCAAATGGCTTTTGGCTTTTGGAACAAGGCCTTAGTTATCTTGTAGTTTTTGGGGCATGTTGCAGCCCATTGTCCACTAAAGGGAGTACAATATGGCAGCATGGGTTAATACGTGTAAAACGAATGAGCAATGAAATAAATTTTGAATTTTGCTGCTTATGCAGTGTTTTTGTATGAAGCTTACAGTCACATGAAGTTGTGTTGTGATATGATCATTTCGATGGTTTTTGGTGTAGGATCAGGGTACTTAAGCTTGCCTTTAGTTTTTTTATGAGAATAGTTGGGGATCATGTTCTTTTTGGCTTTTGTCATCTCCAAAAGTCAAAAAAAAAAAAAACGTAAAAACGGGGCAGCCTCTTTAAACAGATTCTCCAAACGGCTTTTTGAGCCCAAAACCATATGCATCATCCGCGTCGACGTCTCCGCCGTTTGCTGCCATGTCGAAAAACGCAGACAAAAGCCATCAATCGTAGCCCAAAATAACACCCTCCATTTCTCTTTTCACATTGCAGGGAGGCGAAAAAAACTTCAAGGAGAACCTGGTCCTAGAAAATGAACAAGGCAAGATTTTCAACTCTTTCAAGTTGGCAAAGGGATTTAGAGGAAGGTCAAAAAAATGCATAAGGATAGCAAGGGAGGGTTGAAAAAGCCTTGCAATATTCCTATAGGGATAGGCATAACAAGAAGAGGGACATGCGATCCCTTTGCATTGAGCGCATCAATGCTGGATTGCTGGTATACGATTGCATGGGGTATGTATCAATTGCACTCAAGCTGTCAAAAGGAAAAGAGTTTTGGTATTGCATAGGAATATCTAATTACCATAAGTCTTTTGTATGCTCATTTTGAAACAAACAGTTCAAGATAAGATAGCACCACTAGCCTTGCATTCTGCTGTTTAAGTAGCTCTTTTCTTGCATCTGACTACCAGGTGAACTATGGCAATTTCATGCATGGATTGATGAAGGAGAACACCCAACTCAACAGGAAGGTGCTCTTAGAGCTGTCAATGCACAAGCCATACAGCTTCAAGGCGCTTGTTGATGTATCTCACAATGCATTTCCTGGGAACAGGCTGCCTGTCAAAAAGGAGGGTCTGGCAGCTATCCTATGAAACTATTTGTCCAATAAGTCACCTCAGTACCTCACTCATGATGGTCTTCCCTTCGTTGCAACTGAAAGTTACTACAAGTTTACTACTATTGCCTTTCAGCTTGTATCCTTAGGGTGAGTCTGGGTGACTCATCTAATTATGCCCTGCATGTATTTACGTCATTTCCTGTAGTATTCTCTATAGCAGGAAACATCTTACTTCATTATTGTTCTTTTGGCCCCTTTCTGTTGGTCTTATGGAGAGAGTTCTCTGTGTACTGTTGACAATTTCAGCAATATTGATTATGAATTCTGTTGCAAGATACACATAGATCGATGACCCTTGTTGATTCTTTATAATGGTGACCATGTGGACTAACTAACTTTGCAAGCTTGGTTTCTTCTTGATGTCTTCGTAGATTTTTGCAAGTAGTTTGCAGGAATTAGATAGTTAACCAAGCACCCCTGCTTCTAAATGTATACTTCTACAGTGCTTTGATTTAGAGAAAAAAAGGAATATTGCGTGGACCTTTCAGTTTTGTCGCAAAGGTAGAATACATGATAGTCCAGAATGGCCGTGAAGTTCCACTTGAAGGCTTATGAAACTACATTTTATTGATTCAGATGTGGTACTCCAAATCTCAGCTTCCTTCTTGGCATGTACTTCATACGCAGGATGTATGATCAACTCCAGAATGAAAGAAACAAACCATCTTTTTTGATTTGTTCTTTTCGGTTGTTACCTTTCCTAATGTATTAGAGATTTAGAGTAGCTGTGTTTTCCTGATAGCCATCTTCATTCTGACAAAGGGTATATATGTGCATGTCAGATACATATTGTGTAAAACTTCAAATTCTGCCAAAGTAAAGTTCGTACTCAAAAGGCATATAGCAACAGATCCGCACTTCCAGAACATAGTTATTCTTTTACATGTTATATATGTGCCTAGCATTGCATTGATTAGCTACCAGGGCTAGCTAATGTGTGTTTGTTGCCAGGTTGCTTCAACTGTAATATGCATTCAGGTATTTCCTAAGGTATGTGCTCTGGATTCTAGCTAATGCCTGATAGTTCCTAGTTCCTTAAGGAGAGAAGCCACAATGCATGATGCAAAATGCTGTCGTGTGTACAGAAATTATAGGCTGACTTTTCGGTGTTTGCCACTTGGCCTAGAGCTCTCTTTTTCCTTTCCGAACGGAATAAGAAGAAAGTAAAGACAGAAATTCTGATTCGAGGAATTTACTTCTGCACACAGATTATGTTTGATTCAAGTCCCCATAACGAAGTGCACATCAAAGCTGCACATCACTTTTGTCTCCATGTAAAGTGTGAAACAGCGTATGTTGATTAGAGCACCAAAGCCATGCAGCTGGTGCGCTTTCAGTTGCTAGTTTCTCTTGGCTGGAATGCACTATATATCTATCAATTGACGAGAGGATAAAGCAGCCGTGCATGATTGCATTATCAGCAGTGTATTTCTGAAAACTATAAATCCACAACTTTTCCTCCTCTTTACAGGTTATCGAAAGGGACCTTAGTGTCTACTGGAACAGAAAATTGTGTGAACTGTGAGGAATGTTCTCTGCTTGCTTTGTTCGTGCGATCATCTACCATTCACCCTCGTCAGATATGTCATTTTATCTTCTTGCTTTTCGATTAAGATATATTACAGGACACAACCATCAAAGCATATATATTTTGTCGTTTATGAAATCAGAATTGTTCCCTTGACACTTGTCTCAGAAATGCTGCATGTGGAATCGGTTCTCTACTGGTTGTGATGTTTTTGAAAGCTCTGTAGTTGTTAATCTAACACGGCACTGTTTGATTTTACTAAAAATGTTCATTTGCTGTACCATGTTTGGATAATTCTACTGCTTAGGTAGCAACAAATTGGACTTCCTAATTTAACACGGCACCGTGTCGAAAGCTCGACTGCAGTTTCAATAAATTGGAACCAGGAGGGATCTGGCGTGTGGCTGGATGGTAAGAGGTGCCATTATGCCCTCGTCCACCCGAGTTTGAATTCGATGATCAGAAATCACGGTGTTCTACTCATCTAAAATTCCTTTTTTTTATTTGCGAGGTGCTCATTTACAATCCTAGTGCTTAGGTAACAAGTTTGGCTAAAATCCTAGTACATGTATTGATTGATGATCATATTTCGCAGATCATTGATATGAGATATCAAATCAATAATATAGACATATGTTAGATGACATAATATTGGATTGACCCACCATAAGACACTGCAGAAATTATTATACTCTTAATTGTCATTAGTTGGTCTCATATATAATATATGTGTGATCCTTAGACATAAGTTTATCATGGCTTCCTAATGTGTATTAGTTTACTTAAAAGTTGTTAATCGCTACTTCGTAACTGAGTAGTCATAAAGATAGCTTTTGGGTTTACTATAAAACATGTAAAGCAATGTGAACGATTAAGATGGAATTTGCTCATCATGTATAACGGGAGTGATATCTCCATGTCTCTCAATGTGGTTGGATTATGGAAACACGTGGCCATGCCAAATATGGCTGAGGAGTCAACTACAACTAAGTAATCCACTACAAGATCGAGTGAATGATCGAGCTATCAAAGGATGGCACGCATCTCGTCTTGAATTCGATATGTTATTGTGAGGCAAAGAAATTAGCATATAAGCACTATATAGGATCGTCCGATATGATCTTTGTGTGTATTCAAACGTCATTATGTCCTGCTATGGACCGCTGTCGACTTATGATCAGAAAGAGTTTTTTGGGTTGTGGCCGAATACATATGAACATACAGGATCACATACTTATGGGTCAAACCAAATCAGTTCGGATAGGATCCATTCATACGGGCCTTGCACCTTAATGTGCCTTTAACGTAGGGTTCCACTAAAGGGCTCTTTATAAGAGGAGGCATGGGGCTTTTAGAAGGATGTCACACCATCAATCGAAACTCTAGCCGTCATCCCTCGAAGGCTTTGTTGTGTGTGCTAGAGTTAGCACACTGGTGCACGATGTTCCACCTGGTGCACGATGCTCCATTCTTGGATGTATGGATACCGTAGATACGCTGCTGTGGTTGCTGCTGTGTTGATCGAGAACAATCCGTGACGTCTGTAAGGAACGCAAGGAGTTGTTGGAGAAGACGATCGACGGCCAAGGACGTTGACAATCTACTACTTCCACTGCATCAACGCGCATGACGTTGGACCAGGCTGCTCTAACTCTTCTTTCACTACACTGCGTGTTTAATGATAATGATTTATAATCTCTTACTCGCATGACTTCCTATTATACCAACAACATAGCATCGGTTGGAATTGCTGTAAACTTCTTTCACACCCAATGTATCCTCTATGACAGAGACAACAGTAGGTGAACGACGCAAAATCCACCAGGAGAAGTCTTCACAGAACATTCATGAAGAGTCTAGTAAATGAGGACATGTACCCTGTCATGCATCGAGAAGCTTCTCATCGAAGCTTTTTTGCGAAGCAAAGTTGTAAAAAAATGTTTCACTGTTCCATTGAGATCCTAGTGGATGAATGTTGCTCCATAGCTCGTAGCCATGTCTTTTTGAGGGATCAATCACTTTTGGATATATAGCCCAAAATTCTAGCGAAGGAAAGGAATATTAGCCATGATTTCCATCAGGACAGGGTATACGTTTTTGCAATTTGCAGTCACCTAAATGCTAAAGCTGAAATGGCTTCTGTTTCTACTCCAGAAAGCTTCACCATTGGACTATTTCATTGAAGACACCAACCCAAAGTTACAGTCATGCATGAAAGCAAGCTACATCAAGCTTTTTTTTTTTTTTGAATTCACGCACGTTGAGTGATCTCTTGGAGCAGAAGAGTTGCTCGTCATCGAATCTTAAGATTTCTGGTCATCTCTGGAAAAAAATACTGGTCATGCTCATGACAGCACGTCGGCTCGAGATTTGGGCAAGAGAGTTTGACCTTTTGCTCCTGATGATGTTGCAAGTTGCAACCTAATAGTTGGTGCCCTGGCTGCATCACCTTCCCTCTAGAAGCACAGTTCAAAATATGTTTTATATTTTGTAGCCTTGCTTGTAAGGTTGCTTTTCTCAGTACAGTTTCTCTGTTCCATTCAGTTATTTTCTTTCCCTTCTGACAAGCTCTGATACTTACTGCCGAGTCCTTTGATTTTCTTCATCAAGTGGATACCTGTTGTAATTTACTCGTTTAACTCTTCCACAAATCACATCCCGAATGATTTTTGCTTGGTTCTTAGCGAGAGGCATTGCAAACTCACCGGCCACCATAAGGTTTCTTCCTGTTTTGCACATTGTCATGGTCCTCTCCTGCCTTACATTATCCTTTGCTGTCTCCATCACCAGTGAAACTATTGAGTTAACTTGACATTCTGAGGTTAGTCTAGTGTTAGGTGGGTCGATGGCTGTATCCGAAAGAATCAGAGCACTGCTTTAGACATTCGCTGGGGCATTTCATTTTCTCACTCTCGCTTCAGGGTGGTTGATCTCCCGCAAGTTGTTCGATTACGATCGCGTCGCGCGTGCAGTGCAGGTAGGACACGCAGCTTAGCCTTGGACTTGGTCTGTGAGACGTAGATGCAACATGTTTGCAAGTCATAATTTGTCAAATTTCATCAGGTTGGACGATCCAACAGGTCATGTAAACTTCTGTCTGTTTCTTCAGAGTTGGTAGTTCCTGTAAAGGCGAATGAGAAAAGGGGCAGTTGGCCTCTTCATGCTATTAATTAATTAATTAATGTCCCTTAAGCCAAAGGAAAATGGTGAGATCATAGAGAGAGAGAGAGAGGCATGCAAAATTCATCAAAAGAAACCACTGAGAATATACTGATACTCAAAAGTGTCCCCTTTTCTTAAAGAAACAATAGAGGTTGTGTTTGTATACAACATTAATCCTGTTAGATTGGGTCTCAAGGAAATCTTTTTGGGGGAAAAATGCTTCTTCATGTGCGAGTAAGCTAGCTGCCTTCTAAAGCAATAATACCCTTTGGACAACCGGTATTACCTTTTGTCATCTCAAAGACCAAATATGGTAAAAGAAAAGGGTGAGTGGTGTTTTCTACTCGAGAGAACTTTTGACTCGTATATCTAAATGGCATGGAATTTTACAAAGGTCTACTCTAAGGTATTGTGAACCTATTTTAACAAACAATCATGAAAATCATAGTTAAAGATGACAACTTTTTCAGTTTATTGGAGGGTTGCATCAAAACCGAGATAAAACCAAAATCGATGAATAGAACCTGTTTGTGGGATGATGGTGATCAAAAAGGGACTGGATGTATAACAACACATCACAGTAAGCTAGAATACACAAAAATGCCAGCCAAAAACTCTCGGATCAAGAGATGAACCAAGAAGGCCAAAATTAAGCAAAACCGGATTTTCTCATGAATCTTGCTATCAAAATCAACCAAAAGTCAAGCACATCAATAAAAAACAAGAGATACACAAGAGATGCAAAACGATTGATGTCTGCTTGATAACCAAAAGGCAAGTCTAAACAACTGAGAATGAGAACCACTCTAGTATATACTAGAAAGACTAACCCAAATGCACCCAATAAACAAAGTGCAACAGAGTGAAAAAGAATCATATGAATAATATAATACAGAAAGTACATGATGCTCCCCCTCAGATTAAACCATAAGGACAGACCACCCCAAGCTCTCCCCGCAAGGTCATGAACGTCAAGTTATCTAAAAGCTTAGTGAAAATGTCAGCCAATTGGTGGTCACTCTCTATAAACTGAAGCATTATGTTACACTTCTCTACATGATCTCTAAAGAAATGATATCTGATATCTACGTGCTTCGTCCTGGAGTGTTGCAATTGGTTCTTAGCAATGTTAATAGCAGAAGTGTTATCACAGAAGAGAGGAATACTATCTATGGCTAACCCAAGTCTCGCAAGGTCGAAACCATCTAAAGCACCTGACTACAGCAACTAGCGGCTGTAACATACTTGGCCTTTGCGGTGGACTGTGCAACACTGGACTGTTTTCTAGAAGACGAAGAAACAAGATAAGTGTCAGATGTGCTCTTTCTATCTATCCTACAACTAGCAAGGTCTACATTGAAGTAGGCTCTAAGAAAAAAAAATATGAGTAGAAGAGTACCAGATACCATAGTCTAGAGTAGCTCTAAGGTACTTGAAGATGCACTCAGGTTTGCATATATCTTAACTCATGTCGAAGCTCTCAGAAGATCTCGAGTGTACTTGCCTTGATGCAAGAAGGTACTCTCCCGTGTCTGCTTGATCTGAAAGCCGAAGAAGAAGCTCAACTTGCCCATCATGCTCATCTCAAACTCTATGCTCATGACATCCGAAAACTGGAAAACAAGAGTATGAGAGAAGCCACCAAAGATAATATCATCCACATAAATCTGGACGACTAGAAAGTCATCGCCATGCCTACGTATGAACAAAATCTCGTATGAACAAAATCTTGTCTAGCTTGCCCATCTCAAACCTATGATTCAAGAGATAGGACTTAAGCCTCTCATATCAAACTCTAAGGGTTTGCTTAAGTCTATATAGGGCTTTGGAAAAGTTTGAAGACATGGTAGGATATTTGGGGTTCTCGAAACCTGGTGTCTGTCTAACATAGACCTCTTCTCAATATACCCATTGAGGAAGACACTCTTGACATCCATCTGGTACAACCTAAAGCCCTTAGCGCTACAAATGCAAGCAAAATCCTGATGGCCTCTAGCCTAGCTACAGGGGCGAATGCCTCATCAAAATCTAAACCCTCAACCTATGAGAAACTCTGAGCTAATAGTCTAGCCTTGTTTCGAATGATAACTCCATCCTCACCCTACTTGGTCTTGAAAACTCACTTGGTTCCTATGACATTATGACCACTAGGGGGCTCAAAAAGCGACCAGACCTTGTCCTCTCAAAATTCTCTAACTTCTCATGTATGGCATTAACCCAAGACTCATCAGAAAGTGTGTGACAGATATCCTTGGGCTCAAAAGAGGTGACAACGATAAAATGTAGATAGAAATGAGATAAGCCAGACTTTGAGTGCGTGACACGCGCAAGAAGATCTCCTATGATTTGCTCTGGAGGATGACGACGCTGAATGTGACGGGGAGGTCTTAGATGAGAAGAAATGGCATCTACCTCATGAGCTATGGAGGTAGGAGCAGAGCCACAAACTCCAGAAGAACTATAACGTAAGGGCTAATCTCCCTGAGGCGCAGTGGTAGATGCAGACACCTCAGGGGAAGAAAGGACTGGATCAGGTAAAGAATCTCCATCTCCATCCTCCTCCTCATTTACAAAGATGGTCTCAAACTGCACAACTGGACCTGAGATATCGGACCTAGTACTAGTACTGACCTCATCGAAAGTCACCTCACAGAACTGGACATGAGAGGCGACTTGGTGGAATACTTGTCGGCTATCATGGCTCTAAAGATTGGTTAAGATATATGAAAAGAGCTAACCAGGCTCAGATACCAATTGAAAGACCGAATATGGCAACAGAGGGGGTGAATAATGCCTTCTAATTTTTTTCCAAGTGTTCAACACTCCTTATCTCCAATAGCTACAGAGCTATGAAGATTAGGATAAGTAACCACCAAAAAACAAGCAAGGGAAGCTGCTGAGATTTTGGAGAAGAAACATCAAAATCAGAAGTAATGCTCATTGCACTGTGGTGTTGCCGATTTTCAGAAGTACATCTGATTGCACTACGGTACTACCGATTTTCTTGATAAACAGAAATTTCAGCACAAGTTCAAATACAAGAATCGAGAGAACTTTTGACTCATAGATCTAAATGACATAAAATTTTACAGAGATCTACTCTAGGGTATTGTGAACCTATTCCAATAAACAATCATGAAAATTATGGCCAAAGATGAGACATTTTTCAGTTTGTTAGAGGGTTGCACCAAAACCGAGCCAAAACCAAAATCGGTGAATACAACCTGCTCGTGGGATGATGATGACCAAGAAGGGTCTGGATGTATTCCCACATATCACAGCAAGTTAGAACACCAAAGAATCCCAGCCAAAAACCATCGGATCAAGAGATGGACCAAGAAGGCCAAAATCAAGCAAAACTGGGTTTTCTCATGAGTCTTGCTATCAAGGTGCCTTGATGGGTGGAGATATATTCCCAAGGATTATCTCTATCTCTTACACATTCTTGGTACAACAAGATCACAAGAGGGAAACTACAGAGATCAAAACCAACCAAAAGTCAAACACGTCAATAAAAAAACAAGAAAGACACAAGAGATGCAAAACGATTGTTGTATTGCTTACTTAATAAGGTAGGTTTTACAGCCACTCCACTCTTAGAGGACAAAGAGCACACAAGTCATTCACTCTCAAACCCTAACCCTAGAGATGAGAGCACATGAGATAGGTTGAATGGTTAACCTTACATGTCTCTATCTCAACCCCCTTTTATAGGTGGGCAACCAGCCACCTACACTCCTTAATAGATCCTATCCACTATTACAATGGGGGGAACATGTTAACCCCACACACACGGTTTTACTCTCACAAGTTCACTTATGCACGTTTTTCAAAGCGTATAAATGTGCATCATCTAAATCCTTAGCCTTGATCCAACTAGATCCACTTGACCTAAACCGCTCTCCAACGCATCGCGCATGCACCACGGTTTTGATTCAAGATGGTTTCTGGTATTTTAGTCAAACTACCAAAATACTTTTCCTTGACCCGATCATCACCAACCACTATAAGCAATCACCATGCTTGCCACGTGTAGATACACCACTAGCCTACCATGCGACGTCAAGTCTCTCCCGTCCCTGTTTCGCCAAACCACGACTCACTTGGCTCGTGTAAGCTACATGGCGCCATCCCGTCGTTCGAAATCGCCTTCAACATTCCCGCCTTTCTCGTGCCATGCTTGTGCTCACCGTCTCACCCGGCATCCTCGATCGTTCTGTGCCTCAACTCCTACATGAGTCTAGCCCTGATCCTCGTTGTTGACCACGGTTGACTTCAAGCGACCCTGCAGATCCAAAGACAAAGAAATCGTTTTTAAGCACAAGTTCTTCACAACTTGACCTACATTAGCCAAGACATATGTCATGCACCCTTAATCCAATGATCTAGGTCAACCCAACTTAATCCATGACTCATTTCCCCAAAACCCTATTTTTCTGGGAAGATCGGAAGTATCGCACTTACCATGCAGGTATTTCCGCTCTACGGTACTACCGCTCCCCAAAGCGGTACTTCCGCATGTTGAAAACCTCACCTGGTCCTCTCTGGAAAAACGTACCGCAACTCAACCCGGTACTTCCGCCGAGCGATACTACCGCACTTATGCCTACGGTACTTCCGTAAAGAGGAACTACCACATTAATACCTACGGTACTTCCGATTTTTCTGACACTTTTAGAGAACATTCCAAATCACATGCAATCTTTGCAAAAACTAATTAATTACTCTACAAATATTACAATGATTTATTACAATAGTATCATAGACCTTCTCACATGATGCTTCATCATCCTCTCTTTTCAACCGTGTTTGCCTTTTGTTCTTGACCGTTCGTTCAAATGGGAAGAAATGTTCGTATCTCGTTGCATGAAAGTTTGTTGTGCTCCGCAGCATGTTATTTTTGTAGGAAGAATTATGTGCAGTGACAGTCTCTGATGACTCAGGAGTTAGGACCTCTCGATCGAATACATGGTGGATCTCATGACGACCTGATAGAATCCACAGAATTTTAATTTGGTTAAAAAATACTACTGTATATTATTTAACTTTATTATTCACAATCTTCCTACTTTGCATTGCAAAGTCAGACAGGGAACATGCATGACAGCTGTCAATTACAAATTTTGCTTTATTCATCATTTTGCTTTTGATTTGTTGATCGTCTGATGGCCAACTTCATCTTTCTTTTTTTTCCTTTGATAACATCCATTTTGTTGCTATGTCTCAGCTGGAATGCACTAAATATAAACTAAATATAAATCTAATGACCAAACATATGCAGAAGTATGCACCAATGAACTTAAGAATACGCCATATCATCCATACACATTCCTTTGTTAAAGTATATAATTTTGCTTGATATATGGTTATATATGGCTTGTTAACATGTTGGATTGACTTTGTGATTTATTTGAACAAGTTTATTGCTCAACTGCCTAGTCTTCAAGCGAGCGAGATTCTCTGACGTAAAGAAGTAAAGTCACACAGCTATCCAGATTGCAAAGAACGGTCCAGATTTTTTTGAGATTTTGATTATTTTTACTTTTAGTTTTTAGTTTTTTTACTTTCATCTTTTTCTAACTTTTTTTCTTATATTTCTTTATATTATCTGTGTTAAAATAACATATTTTTTAATTTTAAAAAATAAGTTATTTTAACACAGATAATATAAAGAAATATAAGGAAAAAAACTAGAAAAAGATGAAAGTAAAAAAAACTAAAAACTAGAAGTAAAAATAATCAAAATCTCAAAAAAAAATCTAGACCGTTCTTTGCAATCTGGATGGCTAAGAGAAGTAAAGTCACAGCGTGACTTTACTTCTCTACGTCAGAGAATACGCGCCGGTCTTCAAGTACCTTAATCGTGGTTTACGGGACATGATGTATGTTCATTCCATTCTCGAATGTATTATGCATATAAGCCCTATAAAAATGCATATAGGGCATGTTCTTTTTCTCCGAAGTTGGAAGTTTTTAGTTTTTGCTACAGTACCTAACTTTCAAACGGAGTATTTTCTCAAGACGGGGTCTACACGTTAAAAGTCCAACATCTGTACTAGCCAAAATCACAAGTGGGTATATGTCTCTCTATAATCTGTACCGTAAACAACCAAAATTTAAAAATTTTAACCAAAAGTTATAAACCACAGCAACCAAAGAGGCCCATAAGCTGGTCGTTGTTGTTTTTAATTGGAAAATAGCTCTATCTGCACGGCAGAGAATCATAGGACAAGCTAGGAATCCTCTCTCTGTCTCTCCTATTTAGCTTAAAATTGAACAACTCTGAGCTGAGCCTGACATAGTGCAGAGATCATCTGCCTGGTAGTCGTCCAGTTCTTGCCCTGAACTGACACTTAGCTTAGAAGATACTGCTACTGTTATTATGGCTCTGTTACAAAAGTGCGGTGGCTTTGATTATGGCTATTTCAACAGGTATTAGATTTTTCTGATATATTTAATTAAAAAAACTAAAAAATATCGTTATATCCCTATTAATAACATGAAAGAAAAAACCCACTAATAAAAGCTAACGCGTTTTAAATAACTTCTAACATAGCATAAATTATCACCGATACGTACGATCCGTTGGTCACCGAGTCAGTGAGAGTGAGATCAACTCGTACGATCCGTTGGTCACCGATACGTGCGAACGCCAAGTACACAACGCAAGCGAAAGTACGGCTCACAAGCTGATTGCAGGGTAGCGTAGATGCCATCGCACGATATAGATATGGAGTCTTAACTATTTTTTTTTTTGCTGATATCAGGTGTGCACGTACAGTTGCATGACAATCCAAGGATTGAGTTTGGGATTTTTCTTGTTTGGAGCAGGTTTTAAGGTTTGGATTAGGTTGCGATTCGTTTTATCTTTTCCTCTGGGAATCGTTTCGGATTTCGCATGCCCAGGTCAGGTCAACCTATCCTTTTGATTTCTCTAGATTTAAAGCTAAGTAGCTGGCCATGGAGCTCATAAATCTGGGAGAACCAACGGTTTAGCGTGACATTGCCCGCTGGTTTGAGCGAGCAATTAGTTAACTGATCCGCCCACTGTTTGCTAAAAAAAAATCTCCGCTCTAATATTGGATCGATCTGATGCTAGCGAATGTTTGAGTGCACATTTAGCCGATCGATCAAGTGGTACGTTTTGGCGAATAGCCAAAGGAAATGTGGCTAATTAACATAATCCTTCTGAAGTCAGCTTCTTATATTTATAAGTGTTCAGTTTTTTTCCAAGCACTAATTAGTGTATTAGTTGAGGTCTTAGAGGGAGCGATTACATATAATATAAACTCTTTTTTTAAGAAACAAAGGAAAATTTTTTCGTGGCCTTTCCATTTTACTCCCTCCGGTCACAAATACATATCGGTTTGGGATACATCCAGTCAAAAATTTAAAACTTTGACTATTGATATCTTTTTAAATATTTAAATTGGATACATGAAAATTATATGCATAGATTTATCTCAAAAAGTACTTTCATAATATTATAATTATATTAGTTGTTATAACTATATTGTAATATAAATTACCAGTTAAAATTGTATTTTAGAGATCATATCAATATCTATAAAAATATGTATTTGTGACTAGAAGGAGTAATTTTGGACGAGTTTTGTGCACTGAAAAGGAGACTATTTCTCAACTGAACGTGAAAGCAACTTCATCCTATACATGCACAATTGCACATGCATCATTTTATACAACTAGCTAGTGTGAATGCTCATGCATGTAGTCAATGCTCAATACGCTACGACTAGTATATTTCTCGCGTACGCATCATGCATAACAATTTGGAAATTAACACGTACGTATTTCTCCGGCTAGAGCTCGGGATATATATGCATCGGTGTGCACACGTGCAGGCCGTTCTCCCCCCTGCACCAGTCAATAACTAATCGAAAGAAACAAGCAGACTTTGCACGGACGTTATCGTGGAGTGTAAGCGGCCTTGTCCACGAGTCGATATTAAGCTAAACGGAGCCCAGTAATAACACATTCTTACAAACTTACGTCGCTATAGAAAAGAGCATCATAAATAATTTAAAAATATCATCACAGATGGTTTCATAAGTTATCTAATTTTATGGATCAGTAATAACATGAGGTCATAATCAAGGGGTTTCGAACCGTCTATGATACGTATTATCACAGACGGTTGTTAACTCATAACCATCTGTGATAGTTGATTATCTCAGACGGTTTATAGTTAAAACCATCTGTGATTCATGATCTATCACAGATGGTTTCAACTACAAACCGTCCGGGATAGTCAACTATTATAGACGATTATTAGTTAATAACCGTATGTGATATTATTTTGTATTCCTAAATTTATTTCTATTTGTTAGCTAGCCCAGGAAATGCTAGCCATACCTTCTGAAACAAACAGAAATACAACAAGTATATACATCCAATTCACATTTATTTCAGAAACAAGAACATCCATTTCACAAATCAATTAACTCAAAAAAAAAACCATCCATGAACAAATATACACATGTACAATGTAGAATCAATTAACTCTCCATCTTTGTTTATGACCCTAGACATCAATAGGCACGCACATTGTTCTCGAATTTGTTGGAGCTCGGCCTGTTTCAACGTAGTTGTAGCGATGGTTGTAACCTGTCAGTAGGAAAATCAATATTGTTCATACATATAAATTGATAAGTATGAAATAATTATTGCACTATTGACAAACCTGAGGATCATTGGTTTTCGTGGAACCGAGGAGTAGTTCCATATTGTGGCAAACATAGAATTCATAGGTGTTGCCCGGTGGCTGGTGGTGGCACTGTAAAGTAAAATTTCCTGTAAAGTTGCACCCCACTAGTTGACTTTATGTACAAGAATCATGAATAAGGGTCGGTTTAGATCCATGAATTGAATTTGACAAGTAGAATTGAAGTGCCAATTCAATTTCAAGAAGAATTGGAATTAGGTTGTGTAGGATCGAACTGGCAACAGAGGAGAGGGTGAATGGTGCCTTAAAAATTTTCCTCCAAGTATTCATCTATCCTTTGTTTCAATAGCTACAGAGTTATAAAGATTAGTACATGAACTCTATTCAAGACCTAGAGAATCAAGCAACTGAACCACTAAGAAGAAACAACAGCCGTTGTAATACCGTCGTTGAACTTGCGGTACTACCGTGACTGGTCAAAAGCCAAAGTAGTCAGAATATGATTCGAGTGGTCGATGACCAGTGAGTGGTCGAAAGCCAACGTGGTCAAAGACCAGTGAGTGGTTGAAAAACAACGTGGTCGACGACCAGTGAGTGGTCAAAAATCAACGTGGTCGAAGACCAGTGAGTGGTTGAAAACCAACATGGTCGAAGACCAGTAAAAAAAGTTTCACAAATTTCTTTAGCCTACAACAACATACAACAATCATTAAATTTTATTACGAATCCAACAGATTATCTTCCAGTCATAATCTACAAAATTCACAAAATCTACAAAGTTCACCTAGGATAACAACAGCTCGTTTGCAGTCGCCCTGTGGCTGGGCGACTATAGTTCTGTTGTCCAGCCACAGGGCGACAAGTTCCAGTCGCCCAACTGTCGGGCGACTGGAATCTGTCACCCAACGATTTACAGAGACATTTGTTGTCGCTTTTTCGTTGGGCGATAGGCTCCAGTTGTCTGACGGTTAGATGACTGGAGCCTATTTCTTTTAAAAAATATTGGCGCAGATATATTTTTGTTATTTAGAATAAAAAATAAATTATTCGTAAAAAAATTTCTCTAAACATTATGTGGTGCCACGTCGTCTTTTCGTTCTGCATAGGCTGACATTACAAGCTAAAACATGCACCTTGTTTCTTGCCTTTCGAGCCAAACCCCCCGACGACGGCCTTCGTCTTCGCGACAAATGCTGCATAAAACAATCAAGACACACATGCATGGTCGCCTAGCTAGTAGGTAAAGTAACACGTCAAATGCACTAGATTTTCTTTCAGGGGGAAAAAAATAAAACAAGAAGTAAAATAATAGTACTCTCAGTACGGGCCCTTAGCTGCCAATGTAAAAGCGACATGTATGTAATTAACAAAGTATTAGTAGCGTGCATGTTTTCCAGCATGTAGTATTTATATTACGCGCTCTACGTCTACATCAGTACATCGCCGAATGCCCGAACACCACCCACCCTACGCTACCAGCCAGTGGCGGATTGAGAATTTCGCTATATCTCAAACTAAACTCTAATAGATTAATATTCTAGAACTAACGTTAATTTATATTCATACTACGGCATAATAAAGATTTGCTCTCTATCGTACTCATGGTTGTGCATGTTCTTATCGGTTTTGGTTGAAGAAAAGATTGCAGATAAGAGTTACATGTATACACTATATATATGTGAATAGTGAAAAGATTGCAACATGTGAACCCAACTACGACTTCCCAAGGAACAATTGTCACTCAGACCGTTTGATCAAAATGTTCTAGATGATCATGCTAATTGTCCAACATTTGCAAGCAAAACTACTGCTAATCATATTAGAAACTAAATGGCAAGAACTTCAGCTCTCTCAGTTTTGCCACTGAATATTTCTAAAACTAAATCTGCAAGGAGTTTTAGTAATCAAAGAATTACTTTGACGGAGTAGATGTTGGTCTATCCTGCGGTGTCCTTCTCGACATATCCGGTCGAGCCTTTCTTCTTTGGGGGGAAGGTGCCCACAACCTATGACCTTTGTTCTCTCTCCATCTAGCCACTCCACGCTCAGGTTCCCAACCTGCACACACACACACACAAAGGAATCATACTTAACCCTTTCCTAATTGTAAGTCGTTTTGGGGGCGTGTATGCTTTTCTAACTTCGAGTTCACGTATTTATATAAGCATCCTGATTGTCCATATGAACTGATGAACTTAACATCGTAGCATTGTTGTAGAAATGATTTTAAAAACATTATGTATCTGTAGTTTTAATAGTATATTTTTCTAAAAATACCAATGATCAAAGTTGTAGATTTTGGATAGCAGAAGCAAGATTATTAAAGACATTGGGAACCCCATAATCCGAACCTAAACAATGATTCCCCAAATCGAAATTCCTATTTCAGAATTTCGAAGAGTAGAAGCATGATTATGAAGGAAATTGTAAACCCTAGAATCCGCACCTAAATATGGAATCCCCAAATCGAAATTCCTATTTCAGAATTCCCAAGAGCAGAGGCAAGATTAACATGTTAAGAAAATTGGGAACTCTAGAATCCGAACATATACATTGAATCCCCAAATCGAAATTCCTGGAGGGAGGCGGCGCTAGATGGCTGGAGGGAGCCGGCACTGGAGGGAGGCGGCGAGAGAGAGAGGCGACACCAGTGGCGCTGCAGGCCAGGAGCTGCCAGTGCTAGAGGGAGGTGGCGGCTGCCAGCGCTGGAGCCTAGAGTGAGGCGGTGCTGGAGGAGTGGAGGGAGGCCACCGATGCGGGAGATACCGAACTACCGAAGGGAGGCTCTGGACTCTAGAGGGAGGCCGTCGGAGCTCAGAGGAGCTGAAGGCACAGGCCGCAAGCGGCGGAAGCCCAGGGGCGTTGAATGGAGGTGGTAAAGCTGTAAAGGCGTCGGGGCATCGAGCGAAGGGCCGTGGGCACTTGCGCGCCTATAGGCCCTGGGCTGTGGCCACTGCAGCCTCAGGTTGGGTTGTGCCGCCTCGGGCTAGGCCATTTTAACTTGATTTTTTGGTGCCTATGTAGGAATAGTTCATTGCTATTTTTTGGGCCTCAGGCTATAGCCCACCTAGCCCAAGGCTCAGATCTGCCCCTGCTACCAGTGTTAGGAAAGCCATAGCACGAGTTGACTCGGTTACAACTACTCTCCTAGCGACAACACGCGCGTACTGCCTTCCACGTAGGATGCGAACGAATCGAATACAGATGGATAATATCTCTATCATATTTATTTTTAAATCTTTTCTCGAATGCGGATACGAATATCTCGGATATGAATACAAATATGAACAATATTGAATACAGATACGGAGCGAATACGAATCGAAACAAATACAGTTACGAATATTTATCGGAATATGAAAACTCCTTAAACTGTATATCCAAAATCAATGAAAACACATAAATAATTTATCTTGTCAAAACATTCATGAAATTTGAACAACATAAGTATTTTCATCCATAATAGAAATATACTCGATAGTCGATCAATACATAGCATAAGTACCAATAACATACAGTTTATAGAGTACACACGGTAGCAATTTGAACAAGCATAAGAACATAGCATAAGTACTAACACACATACACATTGATACACATGCACTGAAAAGCATTCATCATAGACCAATACTGACATTTGAATGCATAATAGCATCTAAAGCCAGAGTCTGTTGAGAGATCTACTCAATTTTATTTAGTAAGTTGGTATTTAACGGAAGATTTAGGGTTCAACATTGGCGATGAAAATTTTTATTGGACGCGTGCTCATTCTCTATCTTCTCTTTCTTTCTTTTTTCCCCACTGGCCGAAGCCCTTCTAGCCGCTTAATTTTTTTCTCCTTTTTTTTCTTTTCTTCTCCTCTTCCTTATCTCTTTTTCCTTCCTCTTCTAGCTTCTCTCTCGTTCGGCCGTTCTGGTCTTCCCATTTGCCTTGCTCCCCCGGCCAAATCCCCCATGGTGCCTCCGACCACTTGCACCATGGGCTTAGCCCCGGGTCACCGCGCCTCTCCCGTGCCACCTGCTCCCTTCCTTCGGTCACCCCGCCACGTCTGCGCCTTCCGACTACCATGCGAGCTACCTGGCCTCTAGCGCCGCTTCCTGCGCCGTCTTCTCCAAGCACTGCCACCACGCAACTCCCCCTCTGCATCCCACTTAGCCACATCCAACACCGCGGCGTGCCTAGCTACGGTTGTGGAGGTCGAAGGCGATGCAGAAGGTGGGGACGAAGGCGAGGCCGGAACCAGCGCGGGAGGTGATGGCCGAGGCGAGACCAGAGCTGGCGGAAGAGTTGGGGGCGGAGGGAGCCGCCTTCTTCTTCCACAAGATTGTCGTCACCCACCACTGCTGATCTCCAACTCCGGTGAGTTTCTTCAATGTCTTCTCACGTCAAAATGTGTTCCACCTCCTTCCTGTTCTTTCTACTCAACTAATTTTTAGATTCCCATAGCAGTTTGCTAGAATTGAAGCCTTCTCACTCGTCCGCCCCGAACCACCGCCATTGTCGATTCCGCCGTATTCGGTGAGTCTCAGACCTAGATGCCACCACCATCTCCTTCCTCATTCGACGTTCTACCTCATTCTCGCTTCGCCGTCGCCGAAGGACCTCTTCCTTCCTCACCACCTCGTTGTTGGCCAAGCCACGGCATCGTGCCTTCACGTTGCCGAGCTGCGCACAGCATCACATGGCCATATGCCCACATGGGCTTATGGCCAGTGGGCTACGGCTTATGCATTAACAACTAGTGGGCTGGATATCCAAACTTGTAATCACTGGATAATCCTAGTCCGTATTCGTATTCGATAGATAGCGCGCTACCGTATTCATATTCATTTCTGAAAAATAATTCGTATTCCTTTCCGATCTGGGACTATCCGAGAAAAATCCGAGAACAATCATAAACTATAAGCCGCAGCCGAAAAAACCCACCACAAGTAGGTGTGTAAAAAGAGCGCACTATTAGTGTTGGTTGGATGGCCGCCCAACCTCATTGGTAAACAATACACAAATTGACTATCGTGCATAATTATCATTGTTTTGCTTTTAGAAATAAGTTCAAATTTTGCTTGAAAGTCTGTCCAGGACCCTAAAGTATGGAACCAGACATGTGACCCTTGAACTTTACAGTTCGATTTACATAACACCTTGACCCAATTTCGCATAGTGGTATTACCCGTGTGACGCAATGAGTGGATGGTTTTTGCCACGTAGAATGGTACGCCGACCAAGTTGGATCAGTGACATACAGGCCCACAAGGACTTCTCCCTATCGAGTTCCCTGCTGTGCTTCCATGGCAATCGCCCCCTGTAGTTCCCTCCCTCTATGTTTCCATTTGGGAGAGAAGGCCATGTGGGATCCACCTGTCATTCACCTAAACTTGACCAGCGTGTCATTCTATGTGGTAAAATTGTCCACTCATCACACCACACGAGCAATACCACCATCCGAAACTAGGTCATGATGTTATTTGAGCTAGATTGGAAAGTTCGGAAGGTCAAATGTCCGGCTTCATAGTTAAAGGTGTTGGACGAACTTTTGAGCAAATTTCAGGGTGTTACATGGACTTTTTCTTACTTTTATTACAAGCCAAGAGTCCATATTACCCATTGAACTTTTGTCCTTCGACTGCTTAACCCTAAAGTATAAAATGTGTATTCTGCTCTCTAAAGTTAAAAAACAGAGTAAATAACCCTCTCGTCTAGTTTTAAAGAGTGGTCTTCCCACTGCGTGCAATGACATGCACGAATTCATCTGAGCTGGCCAACACATGATGATGATGTGGAACTTCCGAATTTATTGACCATTCAGATCCTTCCAATAGGATCCTAGTCATCTAGCTAAGCCCTATGCCATCACTCCTACTTCTGTCACGCCATCATCGGCTGCAGGTCCTCGCCGCCACATTCGAGCGCTGGTGTGAATCATCGTACCAGGTTAGACCCTATCAAGCTCAGCAGCTGTTGGGTTGGTGGCTTGGCGCAAGGTGGAGAGAGGGAGGGAGAGAGAGATGGGAGTGGCCGACGAGGGTAGCGGGGCCGACGAGGTTGCACAGCTAGTCAGCGCATGGCTCAGGGTAGTCCAAGCTCACGATCTCACCACATGTTTGCCTTGGTTTTGTAACTTTAGGGCATGAAATATCTGCTTTTGTACTTGATATGCTTAACTAGCAGAAGCAGGAGTGGAGCCAACAATCGGACAAGGGTGGGCGACTGTCCGAGGTAGACCACGCCGCTGGTCCCTCCCTGCCTCTATGGATCCATGGCTCCATCCTCCATCTCGACATGGTCTCGCTGACCATGGCCGCGCGGCTGCACTGCCCGACGGCCAGAACACGTGCAGCCTGTCTTAGGCGATCAACTCAGACGGCTCAGTGAGTTTTGGCCTTTTGGGTCAGCTCATTCTTCAGATCGAGCAGGTGGGCGGCGGGCTCGCGCGAGGTGGTAGGTCTTGTGAGCAAGCAACGGGCTCATGTGTGTCTAGGGCACAGGGGCTATGGTGGTGCGCCTGCTGCCTATGGGCTGCGGGCACTTGGGTCAATGGGTGACTTGGGCCAGAGGCCAGGTATGGCACCTCCTTTACAACCACAAGATGAAAAGAAGCCTAAATCCAAAGGTAATTGGTAGGAACAGTTAGATTTGATTATAAATTTAATTTTTTGTTTGTTGGTTAATTTGCTTGATTTGAAGTAATTAGTCAAAAACCAAATAGATTATAAATTTATTATTTGTTCGTTGGTTAATTTGCTAGATTTGAAGAGCTATTTTAGTACTACATTGAGCTTGAGCAGTAGTGGCTCAAGATCAAGTACTCGTGCAAGTGAAACTGCAGTGGGAACGCAAGTTGATGATGCTAATGTTCAATGTGCTTTAGTTGATGAAGCGCATGTTGATATTGAATATGCTTGTTTGTCATGATCTTGGAAGTTTAGCCATGGAGATGGTTGAAACTGAAAGACATACCATGTTTCCATTGGTATACCGTCTCATTGAGTTAGCATTGCTCCTATCTGTGCCAACGACATCAGTTGAAAGAGTATTCTCAGCCATGAATATGATTAATACTGATTTACGTAATAGGTTATCTGACGAATGGCTTAATGACTTGATGATATGCTATATTGAGCGGGACATATTTAGAGGGCTTGATCGTGGTAGAATTAAGAAGCAATTTCAAGACACCAAATCTAGAAGAATGAAATTGCCTCGGGCTCCTAGTCGTAATTAGTGCTTTACCAGTATGTCTTTCGTTTTGTTCATATTCCATATTTTTTTACTAATTATGATAAATTAATCTTAACACTTACTAATCGATCTACTTTTGACAGGTTGTTATTTCGTCTTTTCTTCGAACTAATTTTTTTAATTATTTGGTATTTTGGCGATAAATTATGTTAACTTCACTAGTGAGGTACCATCTTCTACATTATATATTTATATTTAGAACTTTATTGATGAATAGTGCGAATTAGCAATGTGAATTGTGTATATTTTATTTTGCTATTGTTTTTTGGTCCATTCCGCTCCGCACCTCCACCCAACCAAAACTTTTGGCCTGGATCCGCTACTGAGCAGAAGTATGCAGTTTAAAGGGTAATATGGATTTCTTTCCAATTAAAAAACCTGATAAATTTCTCGCTCCGCCATAAGACATATTTGACATAGGGCCTGTTCTTTTTGGCTGCGGCTTATGGCTTTTGGTTGAAATTTTTGAATTTTGGCTGTTTACGGTACAGATTACGGAGAGACCGATACTCACTTACGATTTTGGCTGATACAGATGTTGTGTTTTTAACTTGTACTACGTTTTACTTGTAGATCACGTCTTGAAAAAAATACTCCGTTTAAAAGTTAGGTACTGTAGCAAAAGTGAAAAACCGTCCGACTTTTCACTTGCCAAACATGCCAATATAAGAATTTTATTGGAAATAGGAATCCGCAAAATTTCTCGTCTCATGACCAGAGTACAGTACAACGCCCACAGAAGCTCTCAGGTACATGGACATGTATCTGATTGCCATATGAACGAGATGAAACAAAGATGTGAAAAAGGCCCGTGTCATTTTCTCGAGTACACGACTCGCCTCTTCCTCTTCCCCCACTAATTTATGGGAGCCTAATCGCCAGTAGTTAAAGCACTAATTTATGCGAGCCTAATCGCCAGTAGTTAAGCTAGGAGTACTCACTTTTGTTAATTATATTATTGTTGTGCTTTTGGGGTCGACCTGCCCCTCATATATTTGATCTCCCGTTGCGTCCTCTTTCCTCGGCTCGGCTCCCGCTCGGACGCGTCGCGGAGGGGCGCCTTTCCAAAGAGGGATTCCAAGCAATCCATCCATCGAGTTCGCGAGCGCGTGCGAGCGTTGGACTATTTTCGTGAGCTGCGCTGCAGAGACTGTCATTAGTGGTGGTTGGTTCGGCGATGAGGGGCGGCGCCTCCGCGGGCCACCAGCAATGGGGCTCGGCGGGGACGACGCCGCGGTCGCGGAGCACGGGCTCCTCGCCGCGCGGGTCCGACCGGAGCTCCGACGACGGGGAGGAGCTGGTCGAGGTCACGCTCGATTTGCAGGACGACGACACCATTGTGCTGCGGAGCGTCGAGCCGGCCGCGGCGGGCGCTGCGGCTCCGGCCGTGTCGGCGTCCGGGGCGCCGAGGCTTGCGACGCGGGGGGAGCCCACGGGCGGCGGCGCGTCGTCGTCGTCGTCGCGGTCGCGGTCGCCGTCGATCCGGCGGAGCTCATCGTACCGGCTGCTGCAGTTCTCGCAGGAGCTCAAGGCGGAGGCCATGGCCCGCGCGCGGCAGTTCTCGCAGGACCTGACCAAGCGGTTCGGCCGCAGCCACAGCCGCGCGGAGGGGCGGCAGCAGCAGCAGCAGCCCTCGTCCGGCATCGAGTCCGCCCTCGCAGCCCGCGCCGCGCGCCGGCAGCGCGCGCAGCTCGACCGCTCGCGCTCCGGCGCGCACAAGGCGCTCCGCGGCCTCCGCTTCATCAGCAGCAACAAGGCCAACAACGCCTGGATGGAGGTCCAGACCAACTTCGACCGCCTCGCCCGCGACGGCTACCTCTCCCGCTCCGACTTCGCGGAATGCATAGGTACCAACCAACCACCGCACTGCCTCCAGTCTCCATCTTTTCTTCGAATTGCTCTTCTCTGTTCAAACATTGGCGAGACGCGCTTACGTGCAGGGATGACGGAATCGAAGGAGTTCGCCCTCGAGCTGTTCGACACATTGAGCCGGCGGCGGCGGATGAAAGTGGACACGATCAACAAGGAGGAGCTGCGCGAGATTTGGCAGCAGATCACCGACAACAGCTTCGACTCCCGCCTCCAAATCTTCTTCGACATGTAATTACCTAGCCAACCCACCGTTATACTACTACTAGTTACTTTGCAATTCGTCATTACTGTTTGAACAGCAGCACCAATTCTATTAGTAATTTTGTCACAATTTTTCGCTTGCTTGTGATCAGGGTGGATAAGAACGCGGACGGCCGGATTGCGGAGGCGGAGGTGAAAGAGGTGAGCAACACTCCATGCCCATGGCTGTGCTCGGTGTTGATGGTCCTCCTGGAGTACGAGCCCTTCCTTTCTTTTTCCCTTTTACCCTTTCTTTTTTAATTTGCTATTTGGGGATATAGGCGTTGTTTTGACGACTAGAGTTTTAAGGTGCCGCTTGATTAAGCTGAAATAAGTTAATTTATATTTAAAGTTATACTATAATTAATTAAAATTATATTATATATGATGATGACTTATTAGGTATAACAAAATTTAAAAAATTTAAAAATAGAAAAAACAGATTAGTCCATCACAAATAATACAAACGAATACGAAAAAAGAACCAGCAAAAAAAGATAAAAAAATTTTAAAAATAAAATTTATAAATAATAAAAATTAAGTTAGAAGCTAAAATCAAAATAAACAGGACCTATATTTGACCGATTGAGCTGTCCATTTCCTCACCCCGGCCATATCAATATTTCTTTTCTCAAATATGCACCTCCATGTCACAAGCCTCACCGGATAGTACCAGTCCTTGATTCTGTGCTTAGAGTGAAGGACAATTCTTAATTAACCAGTAACCATCCGACAAGCGAGGGGGTCTAGAGGAGAAGCGTACGTCGTAGGGGAACTGGGGAAGGAAGGAACGAGGGTACGGGAAGGAGAAATACTGGTGGCATCTAATCGGGGTCGGTGAGCGAAACCGGCGGGGAAAGCATCACGGCTTCACCTACTCCTACCTGCCAGTTTAGGGACACCCGTTTTCTTTAGCCCCAGCTTTCTAGAACGTGTGAGGGCGTTTCGGTAAAATCCTGTGGCGTAGAGAGGTCTGCAAGGTAGTAGGTGAGGGGCGTTTCCGTCACGCCCGCTAATGCTTTTTTTTCTGATCCGCTCGAACGATGCGTTGAAAGGTGAGAACAGTAGCTTTTGGATTGGAGCGTGCAGACGATGCCTTTCACTACTGATGTCGCTGTGAAGGAAAATGTTGCTTTTTTGAGGTTTGTAAAAATGCTAGATCATGTTGAGTTAATCCATGTTTCCCTTTCTACCGCTCCCAGATTATCATGTTGAGCGCATCTGCCAATAAGCTGTCGAGGCTTAAGGAGCAAGCAGAAGAGTACGCCGCCTTGATCATGGAGGAGCTTGACCCCGAAGGACTTGGCTACATTGAGGTAAGCCCGTTGCTTTAATTTGGTGTGAAACATCTGTTAATTGATAAAGAATTTTACGCAATGAAAATGAGTAAGGAAAGAAACACTACTGTGGCCGGATAAAACTGCTACTCTTTAGCGTGTGGAGATGAGTGTATTTTTGACAATGAGCTCATGTACTATCATGGTCGCCAACGCGCTTAGTAGTTACTTATAGTACTGCTGCTACTTGTGTCTGTAAACCTTCGTTGCTTGCTTTAAGTACCAGGAGTACAAAATATACAGCCGTATCAAACTATCAATATCAACATTTTTATTTCTGTCACATTGCTCGGTGAGGGATGCACCTCAACCGGCCAAACAACCTACCTTAGTACCTTGATACGATGACTGCAATAAAAATTTGCCCGTCACAACATAAGGACCCAACTACTTGCGACGAAATGCAGCAGTCACAGGCTCACAGCAACATAATGATTCTGGTCATCCTATAGAAACTTCTTGCCCATCGTCATTTATATCGAAGTTGTTGAGCAGCTGTGGACCAGCTCGTATCCATTTCTGTTTTGCTTCACTCCCCTGCCTGGTTCAATGCCATCCTTGCCTGCCGCCCACATCCCATTGCCCCATCACTTCCAATGGCAGAAACATTCCATCACGGTTCCATGATTCCGGAGTCATGCATTGTTCAGGTGCAAGGTTAGGCAAGCCGATATAAGCAGGGTAGCTACCACAGTCCACCCATGTACTCACTCCATCTCGCAGTATAAGTCTATTATTGGGAAGAGCCGTTCCATATTATAAATCTATTATATGGATCAAAGGTATAGCTATTGTAATATTTCTACCATATACCCCTTCTTTAATATTGATAAAATAGATGGGTAGTTATAGTATGTCATTTGATAGGAGTATGTACGATCTAATAATATTAGTTTTTTTTTCTAGATTTAGTGTCTTCTTGATCTATGCATATGGTAGGTTTTAGACTTGTATTACAGGACAGATGTAGTACAGCAGTAGGAATGTAAACCGTAGAGTTACTCTTTTTGGTCTTTTTAAGTTGACATGGTATGGGGGTGTTTAGCTGGGCCATGCTGGCAGTGGCTTTTATGTTGCCATGATATGTGTCGTATTAGGCCACATTTGTTGTGGGTTGGAGACCATACTCAGACCGGTGCTTGTACACCAGGTGAGTCAAGTCCAAGCCCCACTTTCTAGAAGTAAATTACGTGCACATTCCATAAGGTTTTAGCTTGGATAGCGCGCTTATATGAACCATGTGCGCCACCAGCTGCACATAAAACGAGTCAGGGGGTCACACTTCAGTTTGGTGGGACTTCATGTTTTGGGTGCAACTGCCTTGTTTTTATCCTAACTGCACAAGTAAGCATATTATCATCAAGAAAGTATTTGAACTTAATTAATTTTACATGATTAAGTAAGATGACTCTTGTTTTTTGAAATGAACCGAGATAGAACTTCACTATACCTTGGTGTAGCAAATTCGTCACGTTGGAACGGATTACAGAACACACGAGATGTGACAAAATTGTTCCTTAAGTTCTGTCATTGAGTAAACAGCCATTTAATACTTGTTTGAATAAAATGGTCAATTAAGCTTGAGAAAGGGTTTAATACTACATTGGTTTATATGCATATTTAATAGGGCTATTTCAGGAATAATACAACTATGTTACTTGGAATGGTTACATCATTTCTTAATCTTGATCAAATGGGGGTCCTGAACTCCTGATCTCTGGATACAGTATCCCCATTAGTAGTACATGCACAGTATCCTTCATTAGTAGTACATGTTAAGTGAGTGAGCTTATGAGCCTCTGTATTACAAGTGTGATATTCCTGCTCGAGGGACCAGTTTTTCTTTTTGTTAAAAAATGCTTATCATTTGTTCATAGGCTATTATTATCAACTAAATGTGCTCACTGTTACTGAATCAATTAATGCAATTCATGAGTTCTGCAAACTACACTGTTTCTTGTTGGCATTGCAGCTGTGGCAATTGGAGACACTTTTACTGCAGAAGGACACCTACGTAAACTACAGTCAGGCTTTAAGTTACACAAGCCAAGCACTGAGCCAGAACCTGGCAGGGCTAAGAATGAAGGGTCCAATCCGCAAAATAAGCACCACTTTGAGCTACTACTTGGAGGACAATTGGAAACGTTTATGGGTGCTTGCATTGTGGATTGGGATAATGGCTGGACTGTTCACCTGGAAGTTCATGCAGTATCGCAACCGGTATGTCTTTAACGTGATGGGCTACTGCGTCACAACCGCAAAAGGCGCTGCTGAAACCTTGAAGCTGAACATGGCGATTATCCTCCTGCCAGTGTGCCGTAACACTATTACTTGGTTGCGAAGTACAAGGGCTGCACGGGCATTACCATTTGATGACAATATCAATTTCCACAAGGTTAGTCTTTAGTATGTCATTGCCCTCTCGTCTCCACTTAAATATAGACTTTCGTAGCCCAGTGATCTTAGCACCTAAATCAATGAATTTAGGCCTGAAAGATGTGAATGCACACTTGCATCATCTGTGCATGTAGAGGTAGGCTGTCAGATTTGATTTGCATGTGAGGTTGATTTGCCACATGTCTCCAGTAGCATAAAGGGGACCCAGGTGTTAACATAGTTCAATTGTTGTATATACCGCTTTCAGAATATCTGTCTAAAAGCATATCTTGCATTATACTAAAGTATTAGGGTTTTTAAGGTTCATATGGGAATAGTGGATTAGAAGGTTGATCAAATACTTCAAGTTTAGACGTGGGAATGGGAATGATGCAGCGTATGGAATATTGTTGCCACTTGCCAATTTGGCCAACTCAAAACTAATAACAAGAGCTTGTGTTTTTGTTGTAACGGCAGACTATTGCAGCAGCAATTGTGGTTGGTATAATCCTCCATGCAGGGAACCACCTTGTATGTGATTTTCCACGGCTTATACGTTCATCAGATGAGAAGTATGCTCCTTTGGGAAAGTATTTTGGGGAAACAAAGCCGACATATCTTACATTGGTCAAAGGAGTGGAGGGCATCACTGGGGTAATCATGGTTGTGTGCATGATAATTGCTTTTACTTTAGCAACCCGGTGGTTCCGCCGTAGCCTGGTGAAGCTTCCAAGGCCATTCGACAAACTGACTGGCTTCAATGCTTTTTGGTACTCTCATCATTTGTTCATCATTGTGTACCTGGCGCTCATTGTTCATGGCGAGTGGCTGTACCTCATTCATGTCTGGTACAGAAAAACGGTGAGATATTTATGTATTTGCTTTAATTCTTTGTACCTGAAACAGGTTGGATTCATAAGATTCTTATTTTTTTCCTTTGATGCAGACATGGATGTATCTTGCAGTGCCTGTTTGCTTGTATGTAGGGGAGAGGATTCTAAGGTTCTTCAGGTCTGGCAGTTATTCTGTCCGGCTCTTGAAGGTCAATCCAAAGACATTAATAACTTGAGCATAGATTCTTTGTGCCTCGTTCTAATTCAGTACCCTTTCTTTGCAGGTGGCCATATATCCTGGTAATGTGCTGACGTTGCAAATGTCCAAACCTCCCACATTCCGTTACAAGAGCGGACAATATATGTTTGTTCAATGTCCAGCAGTGTCGCCCTTTGAATGGTACATTGGTACTTGCGGCTCTCAAGTTTAATCGAATTATGTATGATGGATCAACTTTTAGTATAGATAATACCGAATTTCTTGTACGCTTTATATCTTCAAAAGGTGGACTCGGTGCAACCCATTGAACTCTGAACACTTCTTTGTCTCTTGCAGGCACCCCTTCTCAATTACTTCAGCACCTGGGGATGACTATCTCAGCATTCATGTTCGACAACTTGGTGACTGGACACGAGAGCTCAAGAGAGTATTTTCCGCAGCTTGCGAGCCCCCAGTGGGTGGTAAAAGCGGCCTTCTTAGAGCAGATGAGACAACTAAGAAAGCGTATGAACACCCCCTGTGTTTAGCAGTTAACTTTGTGCTTTGTGGACACTTCATAATTTATAATATTTTCTTTTGGCAATGCAGCTTACCCAAGCTTCTGATCGATGGACCTTATGGTTCTCCTGCTCAGGATTACAGCAAGTATGATGTTTTACTACTTGTTGGATTAGGAATTGGTGCAACACCCTTTATCAGCATATTGAAAGATCTGCTCAGCAACATCATCAAAATGGAGGAAGAGGAGGTATGTTATACAATCCCATATCTTCAGTCATCATGTTTGTAATCTCATAATTGAAATAGTATTATCACTCTTATTTTGTTTGTATCGTTTAGTTTGCACTCACAAGTATATATTTTTCTCTGTATTTGCAGGATGCTTCTACTGATCTTTATCCACCAGTTGGTCGGAGTAAGCCACATGTTGATCTGGGCACACTTATGAGGATTACCTCAAGACCAAAGAGGGTCTTAAAGACCACAAATGCGTACTTTTATTGGGTGACACGTGAGCAAGGCTCTTTTGATTGGTTCAAAGGAGTCATGAATGAGATTGCTGAGTTGGATCAAAGGGTAAGTATATCAAGTGATTGCTAATTCTGTTTGCAGTGCAAATACATTCCTTCGTGAAGTTGTACTTACAGTTACCTTCGATCCATGCTAGAATATCATTGAGATGCACAATTACCTCACAAGTGTTTATGAGGAAGGGGATGCTCGGTCAGCACTCATCACTATGCTCCAAGCTCTGAACCATGCAAAGAATGGTGTTGACATCGTCTCTGGAACTAAAGTAAGTACTGATAAGACTATTAACAGCTTCAGTTAGGCTGTAAAATCATTGCATCGAAATATTAAGTTTTTACCTCACTATTTATTAGCATAGAGGGTTTAAAAAATGCACATTTACCTTGTCCAATATGCAGCTAATACTTCCATTTGACTATTGGTGCACTCATTTTGCAGGTTCGGACACATTTTGCAAGACCAAATTGGAAAAAGGTCCTATCTAAAATTGCCTCCAAGCATCCATATGCCAAGATAGGTTAGTCTACATATTACAAGTCCAACTAAACTTTATTTTGATTTCTTTTAGTCATGGACATTCTTGTTAACAAGAACTTTTCTCTACCCTTTTCAAAAGTAATCGTTGTATGCCTGTATGTGTATGCTAGACCTATTATATGCCCACACTAGTACATAAACATGCAAAACTTTCAATGATATATCTATGGAAAGTAGGAGAGGAGAAAATTTGAAATTCCACACCATTCACTCTTTCAGCTTTGGCACATAAATGAGCAAAACCTGCAAAGAAGACCCCAGCTCGGGCTGAGTTAGTATTTCAAATTTTATCTAGTTAATTAAGGACGACAATCATTTTTGTTGCACACAGGTGTATTCTACTGTGGAGCTCCAGTCCTGGCACAAGAACTTAGCAAGCTTTGCCACGAATTCAATGGGAAATGCACCACAAAATTCGAGTTCCACAAGGAGCATTTCTGAAATCAAGTAAATACTGGACGGAAAACAAGGATAGATTATGTTATGTGTACAGCATTTTTGTCTATTCTTCTTTATAAAGGACAGGAGAGAGCAGGTGAAGCAATCAAACTACCGCCCTACACTCTTGCTGGACAGTAGAGCACCAACAAAGAGGGATTTTGGGTATTCATGTAGAGTACATGTGACGTCCATCACGGCCGATGCAGCATGAACACCCCCAGTGGACCTACGACTGCGAAGAGGTTCCTCCCAGAAGGTCTGGAATGTACAGAGCCCACCTGAAGACTTGAGCTTCTGCTGAGTTTAGTTAGTTGGGATTATAAGCAGGATGATATATAGGACATAGGAAGGGAATTACGAGTCACAAAGATAATTAACTGTATATTTTCATGTAGCTGAGTGTCTGACTAAGGCCAGAAGCACGTTTCATGTTTGTATTTACATACAGCAAGCGATAAAAAAAATGAAAGAGAAAAAGGTAATCTCGATTTGAGTGTTTGTAATTTGTCAGCGCAGTGGTAGTGATTGGTTACAGGCTGGGCTCACCACACCACATTCAGGATTCAGGTATGCTCCATTGTTGTGACTCGTGAGTTGGTGACCGGGAAAGAAAGAAATAAGACGTAATTTTCGTCCCCTCAACAATTTTACATACACATGTGCTGTATTTTTAGCTTGCATCGGGCAACGGCAAACGTCCTTGTTGTTTTAAGCTGCTACTGTACATGTTGAAATATGGAACTATGAAGATCTCGCCTGCCCTGGGTAACATCTACGAAACTGACGTTTCGTTTGGCCCTCGTGTACGCCGGAGGAGACCGAGAGGAAGAAGGGCGGGCAAACATGGCTGGCGCTCGGTCCGGCCGCATGGGCGCGGCTGCGTAGGGGACTGGGTTCGACCGGTCAGCACGGGCGGCTGCGTGTGCGATTGGTGGACGGCGCAGGGATCGAGCCGGCTCGGTTCGGCTTAGCTCACTAAAGCTTATTAGGAAAATGGCTTGGCTCGTTAGGTTAACGAGTTGAAAAAGTAGCTCGGCTCGACTCGGTAGAAAGATCAAGCTCGGCTCGTTACTATTTTATCCATCAGATTCACTGCTATTCTGAAAAATATGATGCAAATGTATGTGCATATCATCCATCTATGTTTCTAGGCATCAATCATACGTCATTCAAGCATCAATTTAGATATTCCCCATTCATTTATGCATCATCCATAACTCAGCCAAATAGGATTTAGGAGCTAGAGATAAGGGGGCCAAACCTGCAGAGTAGGTGGTCGGCCGGAGTTATACCATGGAGAGTAGGGGTGCAATCGAAACGGATACGGACGGATATTGCTTATCCTGTATCCTATTTTATATTTCCTCGGAGTCAGAGTCGGACACGGATAATATCATATATCTATTTCTCCATTTCGTATCCGTTCCATATTCTTTCTGACAGTCGGTTGGACGAAAATTATCTGCTTCTTTACACAGGACATTGGACAGTATGGTACAATCAGAGCGAACATGGAGAGACTAATTACTAAGATATTGAAGGAAGAACACTCAGTACTCCCGCTTGTTTAGATATGATAATTTTTCTATATGTTATTTTGTTCCTAAACAGACTTTCTCATATCATTTAACATATGCATATATACGGACGGATATCACTTATCTCGTATCCTATTCCATATTTTTTTCCTCGGAGTCGAAGTCAGACACGGATAGTGTCGGATACCCATCTACTCCTTCCGTATCCGTTTCGTATGCCTTCGGTCAGTCGGACGGACGGAAATTATTCGCTCTGTTTGCACCCCCTAACGGAGAGTAAGGCCAGGGAAGTAGGGGCCCTTGGGGTCTCCATCGCCGAGGCGGAGGAGCCGTCAAGGAGCCGGCGGCCTTACCAGTGGCGGAGGCGGTGCCTTGAACCCGGGACAGAGGAGCCGAGGGAGGAGAAGAGGGCGGCGGCGCAAGGTCACAGGCAAAGAGTCCGACGAGGGCGGTGGCACCATTGGGCGGCAGCGTCGAGTGAGGAGAGCGGAGAGAGAGGTGGGGACCGTGGGGTGTGCGGCTGCCTTCTCCGTTGCGCCCGCGGCGGCGGCCTCGAAGTCCCATTGCGCGCGCTCAGACACATCGGCCTTGGCCTCCTGGAGCTCGTGGAGGCGTCATTCCTCCTTGGAGTCGGCAGCGAGCGTCTCCACGACTTCCCGAGCGAACGCCGTGGCCTCCCTCCGTGTGCGGCAGTGGCGCTACTTCTTCCCTTCTTACTTGTAGCCGTCGTCGCCGTCAAGGGGTCAATGGGTTTGGTTGGAGGCGAAGGGGATAGGGAATGGAATGGATGGAGATGGTGACGAATGGGTTGGCTGTTGGGGATTTAGGCAACTCCATCTATGTACGTTGGTGTTTGGATCAGTTGAGCCTAACGAGCTAGCGAGCAGCTCGCAAGCCGGCTCGATTCGGATCGGCTCGTTTATGCCATGAGCTCAGCCAAACCAAGCCTTAAAGGAGGCAAGCTGGCTAGCCAGTCTTAGGTTTTTTTTTTTTTTCCACGCCTACCGCGCACGGGCGCTCGGGCAAGTTTTAGGCGTGAATGCTGATCGTGCCGGGAGGTGGGCTAGGCATCTGGCGTCAAAATTCTGGAGTAACTTCCAGGATGGCATAGTTGACTTGAGCAGGATTGGAAAGCTATGGCGCGTTTAGCCGTCTACTTCTCAACAGGATTACAGATAAACTATCCCTCCGAAGGTTCAGCGTTCCTTCGTGCAGTTATCCTTTTGTGCAGCAATGCCTCACGATTAATCAGCGTCAATGCCTACGTCGGTCAACTGTAATATTAATTGTCCGCACAGAGTTCCAATCCGCAAGCACGACTTCGCACCTCCAACTAGTAAAAAATGGTCAAAATGAAGAAATAGTGAAACTCGATCATCTGATCGAGTCAAAGAACTTATCTTGCACGTCGCAGTCCGGAAACTTATCTTGTTCGGCAAGAAGCTCGCGCCATATTATATACCCGTTCCCGGCCGGTGATACAAGAGCCACGGCAAACTACACCGAGCATTTTTCGCTCCTCTGAGCTTCACGGCCAATCAGGCCATCACCATCTCTCACGTGCGACTCAAACATACCATTAGCGATGAAGAAGACCGTAGTTCTGTGCCCAGGCCTCGGAGTAGGCCACCTGGTGCCGATGGTGGAGCTGGCCAAGGTGTTCCTCCAGCACGGCCTCGCCGTCACCGTTGCCCTCGTCGAGCCACCCGTCAAGTCAACCAGCTTCTCCGCCTCTATCGCCAGCGCCTCGGCCTCCAACCCTTCCATCACCTTCCACGTGCTGCCGCCGCCCACGCCGGTCGACCATTCTGACAGCTCACACGCTGCCCACGATATGTTCGCCTACCTCCGCCTCATGAACGCGCCGCTCCGGGACTTCCTCAGCTCGTTTCCCACGGTACACGCGCTCGTACTTGACATGTTCTGCGCCGACGCCCTGGACGTCGCCGCCGAGCTCAACGTACCAGCTTACTTCTTCGTTGCCTCCGCCGCCGGCGACCTCGCCATCTTCCTCAGCCTACCCAGCGTGATGGCCAACATGGGCAAAAGTTTTGAGGAGCTCGGAGACTCGATTCTCCATCTTCCCGGCGTTCCCCCGTTCAAAGCTACGGAGCTCCCGATGGAAGTGCGCGACAGAACTGAGGCCTCCAGGTTCTTTTACGTTATCGAGAGGACAGCAGAGTCCAACGGCATTCTTATCAATACCTTCGAGTCGTTGGAGGCACGGGCGGTGCGCGCTCTTAAGGACGGGCTCTGCGTCCCTGGCCGTGCCACGCCGCCGGTGTATTGCATCGGTCCGTTGGTCACGGAAGGCGGAGACAAGAAGCACAAGTGCCTCGAGTGGCTGGACGCGCAGCCGGAGCACAGCGTCGTGTTCCTCTCCTTCGGGAGCATGGGGACGTTCCCCAAGAAGCAGCTTGACGAGATCGCCATCGGCCTGGAGAAATCGGAGCAGAGGTTCCTGTGGGTCGTGCGGAGCCCACGCCGTGACGACCATAAGTTTGGCGACCCGCTTCCGGAGCCAGACCTCGACGCGATCTTGCCGGATGGGTTCTTGGAGAGGACCAAGGACAGAGGGCTCGTGGTCAAGTCTTGGGCGCCGCAGGTGGAGGTGCTGCGCCACAGGGCGACAGGCGCGTTCGTGACGCACTGTGGATGGAACTCCACGCTTGAGGGGATCACGGCGGGGCTGCCACTACTGTGCTGGCCGTTATTCGCGGAGCAAAAGCTGAACAAGGTGTTCATCGTCGAGGACATGAAGCTTGGGGTGGAGATGAAGGGTTACGACGAAGAGGTAGTAAAGGCGGAGGAAGTGGAGGCGAAGGTTAGGTGGGTGATGGAGGCGGAGGCCGGACGGGCGCTGCGGGAGATTGCTGCGGCGGAGAGGGGTAGAGCGGCCGAGGCGCTCAAGGAAGGAGGTTCGTCTCATGCTGCTTTTGTCGAATTCCTCAAAGATTTGGAGGCCGCTACTCTATCATGAAATCGTGGCACGATTACTACTTATTGTATGTGGACTCTACTACTCTTGTCACGTTGAAGCATAATCAAATCGCATATATCGGATGTGTTATAACTTGCACGAAAAGACTAACGCAGCCGTGTTCGTTGGAGACCTATCGAACGAACGAACGAAAAAAAATCCCCACTCCTCTTCTTACTTGAGTGAACGTCTCCGATCTCATGAAAGTACAAAAATTTGTGTTGTAACTCTACAATCTCCATCGGAAAGAGCAAAGTTTCGAATGAGAAGTTTCTGAATTTATGTTGAGAGCACTGTTACTTCAACCCTGCAACCCTGCTAATGGCGCATCAAAGGTATGCATTTTGGAGGAAAGAAATCAATTCGGTATTCAGTACAAGCACGTACTGAGTCTGGACATCTTACCAGAAATCCTAAAGCAGGAAACCTTCAACTCTCATAAAGGTAGACTGAAAATAACGATCAACATGAAGACCCACAGATGAAGATAAACAACTATACTAGTAGTCAATAGATGAATGCCAGCCGAAGCATGTAGATTACAACTAAGAAAACATAGATCGAAAACTCAGGTTTCTCTCTTGATATCAATCCTGCAAATGTGTATGTCTGAATGGAAGAGGCATCAAGTTTCTTTGATAGATCCTATCTGAAAGTCAAATCCCAAAACATGGATGGTCAGGGGCCACCTCCACCCCATGACGCAGCTCGCCGGCCATGACGTCCCCGTCACCGTTGTTAAAATAAGTCTTGATTATCGCTTAGTATCTGGAATAACATCTTCAGTAGTTCAGCGTTGCAGCTCTCGTCGGATTTCCGTCAGAATGCGATCTTGTCGGATTTTCGTCAGTCTGATGTTTCCTGTTAGTTGTATTTAGCTGCAGTTAGTGTGTTAACGCAGCACCAAAAACTTCTGTGTTCCACCTGTGTATGCATTCTATTTGACCAAGAGCTAAAAAATTGAGAGATTCGCAAGGGCGGCTGACAATTGGTATCAGAGCAAAATGTCGGCCCCCGTCCTTGCCGTAGGCCACTCCCGTACACCGCAACGACACGGCCGTGGACGCTCACCGTCCCCACCGACGCGCCGCCCACATCGACGTGATGGCGGCCAGCATGAACTCGTTGTCCAGCGGATCGTGAAGGAGAGTAGTGACTCCATCTGCTACCCCACGCTCACACGCTCAAATTACTCCGA
Source organism: Bonia amplexicaulis (assembly GCA_036346245.1). Lineage (NCBI taxonomy): Eukaryota > Viridiplantae > Streptophyta > Magnoliopsida > Poales > Poaceae > Bonia > Bonia amplexicaulis. Next base: position 16,659,255 of record CM070737.1, on the reverse strand, counting down.
TTGGGCGGTGTTGATGCGAGTCAACCTGCAGGCTCAAGGCCTGTGGGACGCTGTCGACACCGGTGATGTGCCATACCAAGAAGATCGCCAGGCCCTTTCGGCGATCCTGCACGCGGTGCCACCAGAAATGTTCCAGCCGCTCGCCGAGAAGGACAACGCCAAAGAAGCCTGGGACACCCTCAAGGCGATGAGGGTTGGGGCGGATCGAGTGCGTGAATCCAAGGCGCAGAAGCTACGTCAACCATTTGAGTCGATGCGATTAAAAAATGGCGAGCACGTGGAGGACTTCAGTCTCTGGCTTCAGGATGTCGTCAGCGACCTTCGCCTCCTTGGGGAGGAGTTGTCGGAGGAGAAGGTGGTCCGGAAGCTACTGCGTGTTGTTCCCCGTAGGTATCGCCAAATCGCCTTGTCAATTGAAACTTTGGTTGACCTCAGCACTCTGTCCATCGAGGACCTCACCGGCCGGCTCCACGCTGTCGAGGACCGTGGAGAGTCGGACGATGAGGAAGAAGACCAGGTTCTACTCACAGAGAAGGAATGGTTGTCGTACAACACCAAGGAGACCGGCATGTTCGCCTCTCGTGCTGCTGCGAATAGTAGGAACACGTCGCGCTCACGCCAGCGCGGTCGGCACAGCCGCGGGCGTGACGGGAGAGACGGGGAACCAAAGTCTGGGCCATCCCAGGTCGTGTGCCATGACATCTCCAAGGACAAATGCCGCTATTGCGGCAAACTGGGCCACTAGGCCAAGGAGTGCCGAAAGGCGAAGCGGGATTGTGAGAAGGCGCCCAGCGAATCTTCTCAAGCCGAACCGAGGCCGAGGCTAAGACGAGCACACATTGTTAATGGCCATGGTCTGCGATCTCTCCCTCGCAGTCGACTTCGAGCCCGCAGGCACCAAACTCGTTTTAAACGAGGAGCGTGCCCTTGTCACTCCCCGCGACGAGGGAGAACCAGTTGATCCAGAATGGAACCTAGACACCGGTGCATCGAATCATATGACGGGCGCACGAAACACATTCTCCGAACTCGACACCAGTGTGCGCGGTTCCGTCAAGTTCAGCGACGCCTCACGAGTCTGCATCGAGGGGTGCGGCATTGTGCTCTTCGCCTGCAGGAACGGCGATCATTGCGCGCTCACTGGCGTCTACTACATCCCGCGCCTCCGCAGCAACATCGTCAGTCTCGGGCAGCTGGATGAATCTAACTGCAATACGGAGATCGAGAATGGCTTCCTCACACTGCGCGACCCCCAACGACGACTGCTATGCCGGGTTCGGCGGAGCGCCGGATGTCTCTATCTGCTCAACGTCGACATTGCACAGCCTGTTTGCCTCGCGGCGAGGGGCAAGGAGGAAGCCTAGACATGGCATGCGCGTTTTGGCCACCTCAACTTCGATTCACTTCGCATGCTCGCTCGGCGCGGGATGGCGCGAGGTCTACCGAAGCTTGAGCGCATAAATCAAGTTTGCGACGGCTGCCTGATCGGCAAGCAGAAGCGAACATCATTCCCCGCCGTGGCGGCGTACCGCATGTCGGAGCGCCTCGATCTCGTCCACGGCGATATATGCGGGCCCATCACGCCGGCAACCCATGGCGGCAAGAGGTACTTCCTGTTGTTGATCGATGATCTAACCCACTATATGTGGCTCTTTTTGCTGGCGGTGAAAAGTGATGCCCCTGCAACCATTAAGCGCTTCAAGGCCGGCGTCGAGGTCGAGACCGGCCGCAAGCTGCGTGTACTTCGCACGAACCGCTGAGGGGTATTATCCTCCGAGGAGTTTGGTCTGTACTGCGCCAACGAGGGTGTCCAGCGGCACCTCACGACGTCGTACTCCCCCTCAGCAGAACGGTGTGGTCGAACGTCGCAACCAGACGGTTGTGGCCATGGCACACTGCATGATGAAGGCGAAGGACATGCCAGGGGAGTTCTGGGGTGAGGCGGTGTCCACTGCCGTCTTCATCATGAACCATTCGCGAACGAAGAGTGTTCGCAACAAGACCCCGTATGAGGCATGGCACGGTCGAATACCTACCGTGCATTACTTCATGACGTTCGGGTGCATTATTTACGTCAAGGACGTGAGGCCGCATTTGTAGAAACTCGATGACCGAAGTAAGTCCATGGTGTTCCTCGGCTATGAACCGGGAGCCAAGGTATATCGCGCTTACGACCTGGCGTCTCGGTGTGTTTGTGTCACCCGCGACGCCGTGTTCGATGAAGCGGCGAAGTGGGATTGGGCGGCTTCAAGAGAGTCCGTTGCGGCCTCCTTGGGCGATTCGTTTACTGTCCACTACGAGGTGGTTTCCTCCTCTATGCCATCCAGCATGGCGCCGGGAGGCCAGACAGCAACACCGGAACACATAGAGACGGCGGCTCCCAATGACCCTGCTTCGCCACGCACTCCGGAACCCGCCATCGAGTTCATATCGCCCCAACTGTTGAAACCAACGTCGACGATGATCATGGGTCACCACGGCGCTACAGAAGCATGGCCAACATCTTCGTCACTTCGAAGCCGGTGGAGCTCAACTCCGACGAATTTCATTTAATCGCCACTCGGGCGCATCAGGTTTCATGAACTTTGCAAGAAGGTGGGCATCATCGAGGTCGTTACACGGCAGCAGGATTAGGGGGAGAATTGTTAGTATGATCATTTAATCCTGCACCTAATTCTTTTGGTAACTGTGCACGTTAGCTAGTATCTTAATTTAGCATATGCATGTTTCCTTCTTGAATGAGCCCACAATCTGTGTGAGAGCCATGCAGCCATTCATCATTCAATGCCCTGTAACTCCCATCTGTTTCATGCATGTAGTGTTGCTTGGTATACTTGTAACATCATGTATTATATCCACATCCGTTACTAGAAGTTAGTAAGTCTTGTTTTGCATAATAAAAGGAAGAAGAAAACATTGCAGTTAGTGTGTTAACGCAGCACCAAAAACTTCTGTGTTCCACCTGTGTATGCATTCCATTTGACCCAGAGCTAAAAAATTGAGAGATTCGCAAGGGCGGCTGACAGTATTTAGTTTTCTCGAGTTGAGTTAGCACCCGTTTGATTCGGTCCTGCATGGGCGATTCAACAGGGAGTAGTTCTGTTTAGTTAGAGTATTTCACGCTGTGTTGAGTATTGTAACAACACGTTCGTTTGCAGTTAGTTGCTAATAAAAGGATCAAGAAAGCGAGAAAGCGCTGCGGCTTTTACAAAGACAAAGCGAGCGGTATACATTGTTTTAGTTCTTTCACGCCGCTAGAAGATCTCGCTGAACACTGGTTTGGTATTGAATCGAATACGTTCGATTCTGTGCCGATCGAAAACCGGCAGACGAGCGGCCGATCGCAGAAGCACTCGCATCGCCCAAGCTCGGTTTTTTCTGACAATTGGTATCAGAGCTCCGTTCAGGATCCTGGTGGCGATGTCAGATCCGGTGAGACGAACGTCGATCACACCTCCACGGCTGGATCGTCTTCGGTCGCCGTCACGGGGTCCTCGCCGACCATGACACCAGAACGGTCGGGAGCGCGAGGTCGTCATCGAGGGGGTCGTCAAGGAGGAGTCTGGATCGGTGTCCTACCCGATGTTGACGCGGACAAATTACAAAGAATGGGCGCTGGTGATGCGCGTCAATCTCCAAGCACAGGGGCTCTGGGACGTCGTGGAGCACGGCGTCAACGAATATCGCGAGGATCGGATGGCGCTATCAGCGATACTTCGTGCGGTACCGACGGAGATGCTGGCATCACTCGCGACGAAGGAGTCCACTCAGCAGGTGTGGGAGGCAGTTAAGACAATGCGCGTCGGCGTACAGCATGTTCGCGACGCGAATGCACAACAACTCCGGCGTGAGTTCGGGGAGATGTCGTTCAAGCCGGAGGAGACGGTGGACGACTTCTCGATGAGGATTACCGGCCTCGCCAACAATCTGTGCATCCTCGGCGACAACATAACAGATGCAGAAGTGGTGAGAAAATTTCTACATATGGTGCCGGATCGGCTTGCGCCAGTAGCAATCTCCATTGAGACCCTCCTCGACGTCAATGAGCTCTCAGTGGAGGAGGTCTCTGGACGTCTGCGGGCTGTCGAGCAACGACTCTAGGGATGCAACACGGAGCACAGGAACTCGCGCTTGCTCCTCACAGAGGAAGAATGGATGGTGTGCCTGACAATGCGCAGCGACGAGCTCTCCTGGAGGTGGCATTCACGACTGGGCCATCTCAATTTTTGAGCAATGAAGAAGATGGTTGGTTTGGTGCGAGGGCTGCCTGAGGTTGAGCAGGTGAACCAGCTGTGTGAGGCTTGCCTCGTCGGGAAACAGAAGCGGACGCCGTTCCCATCCCACGCCGAGTACCGGGCTGAACGGGTTCTGGAGTTAGTCCATGGGGACATCTGCGGCCATATCTCGCCTCCAACACCATCGGGTAACAGGTTTTTTCTGCTCTTGGTGGATGACATGAGCAGATTCATGTGGGTAACCTTGCTGCCATCAAAAGATTGAGCTACCGAGGCCATCAAATATTTCCAGTCAGCTGTAGAGGCAGAAACCGGACGGAAGCTGGGTGCACTGCGCACGGACCGCGGTGGGGAGTTCACTTTGAAGGATTTCCAGGAGCACTGCTTGGAGCACGGTGTGCGGCATCAGTTGACAGCACCGTATTCGCCGCAGCAGAATGGCGTCGTGGAGCGCCGGAACGCCACGGTGGTGGGAACGGCTCGGAGCATGTTGAAGGCAAAAGGTCTCCCAAGTTGGTTTTGGGGAGAAGCTGTGCTCACTGCAGTGTATGTCCTTAACAGATCGCCAACGAAGAGCGTGGAAGGGATGACGCCTTTCGAGGCTTGGTATGGGAAGAAGCCGGGGGTCTAGCATCTTTGCACTTTCGGCTGCATTGTCTACGTCAAGAACACGATGCTGCATCAGAAGAAGCTCGACGACAGAGGTCGGCGCATGATCTTCATTGGGTACTGTTATGAATATTGTAGGTATTGATATGAGACACAAATGATCATATATATAGGAGAGTACAAGAGGATATGCCATATAGAGATAAGGCATATATGGAATAGAAAACAAACTCTATATCCTAATACAACTATATCTCCTTAACAGGTACGAGCGGGGCTCCAAGGCTTACCGAGCTTACGACCCCATCACAAAGCGTGTTCATGTGACACGAGACGTGGTGTTCGACGAATCAGTGCAGTGGCAGTGGGGAGACGAGAATGGAAGCGGCGGCGACATCGACAGATTCTTCACTATGGAGTACATGTCCATGAGCTGAAATGGCGATCCGGAGGATACAGTTGATGCGCCCGTGTCACCAAGCACTACGACGGGGCTCAATACACTGGCTTCACCCACTGTACCAGGTGTTACAACATCGTCTATTGTTGTGTCACCTGTGGTTCAGTACGCATCCCCGCCAGTGGAGCTTGGAGATGGATTGGATGCATACCACGACGACGAGGCTCCACTACGGTTCCGAACCGTGGACAACATCATCGGGCTATCGACACCACCCGGATATGCACCGCGTGAGCTGGAATCCGACGAGCTGCATGCGGTGAGCGTCGAAGAGCCGACGACGCTTGCGGAGGCGAAGCAACTACCTTGCTGGCGTAGAGCGATGGAGGAGGAGCTGCGGTCGATTGAAGAGAACCGCACCTAGACACTCACTGACCTTCCTCAAGGCCGGCGAGCGATCGGCCTCAAATGGGTGTTTAAGGTGAAGAGAGACGAAAACGGCGCCGTGGCGAGGCACAAAGCACGACTCGTTGTGAAGGGGTATGCACATAGGCTCGGCATCGACTATGACGAGGTCTTCGCCCCGGTGGCGCGCATGGAAGCGGTGCGTCTTCTCATTGCCGTGGCAGCTCACGAAGGTTGGGAAGTGCATCACATGGACGTCAAATCGGCGTTCTTGAATGGCGATCTCCAGGAGGAGGTTTTCGTGGAGCAGCCACCAGGTTTTGTCAATGCCGGAAAGGAGCATCAGGTATATAAACTCCATAAAGCTTTTATGGATTGCATCAGGCTCCAAGAGCGTGGAATCACAAGTTGGATGAGAGTTTGACACATCTGGGATTCATGAAGTGTCCATCGGAGCATGCCATCTATTGCAAAGGAAGAAGTGCAGAGCAACTGGTGGTTGGTATCTATGTAGATGATCTACTGATCACTGGTGGTAGCACTTCTGGTATTCAGAGTTTCAAGAAAGAGATGACAAGCCTATTTAAAATGAGTGATCTAGGATTGCTTCACTACTACTTGGGCATAGAGGTGAAGCAGCAGGCTGATGGCATCTCTCTTAGTCAAGGTGCATTTGCAGCAAAGCTTCTGGAGAAGGCAGGAATGACAGATTGTAACTCATGCCAAGTGCCAATGGAAGCCAGGTTGAAACTCTCCAAGGAAAGCACCTACACACCGGTTGATGCAACAGTTCTGAAGCATAGTCGGACCTCGGTATCTTGTCCATACTACCGATATTGCATTTTCAGTGGGATATGTCAGTAGATACATGGAGGAGCCTTGTGAAGATCATCTTGCAGCAGTGAAGCATATTTTGAGATATGTTGCTGGGACAAAAGATTGGGGACTATTCTATGCAAGGAAGAAAGGGGAACATCTCATTCTAACTGGTTTCAGTGACAGTGATCTAGCTGGAGATTTGGACAGCAGGAAGAGCACTTCTGGAATCATTTTCTTCCTTGGTGACAGTCCAATCAGCTGGCAATCAACCAAACAAAAAGTGGTGGCTTTGTCGAGTTGCGAGGCTGAGTACATAACTGCCGCTATTGCTGCTTGTCAGGCGGTTTGGTTGGCACGGGTGCTTGCTAAAATTCTACAGTCAGTTGTAAGCAAGCCTGTGTTAAGAGTTGACAACAAGTCCACTATCTCCCTGATTAAAAATCATGTACATCACGATAGGAGTAAACATATAGACACAAGGTTTCATTTGATCAGGGAGTATGCAAGCAATGGACGGTGGAAGTGAAGTTCATCGAGCGGAGGAGCGAGTTGAGGATATACTCATGAAGCTCTCTGCAGAATCAAGTTCCAAGAGCTTCTCAGGAAGATTGGCCTTCAAGAAAGTCAGTAATTTCAACACAACAAGACTTAGGAGGAGATTTGTTAAAATAAGTCTTGATTATCGCTTAGTATCTGGAATAACATCTTCAGTAGTTCAGCGTTGCAGCTCTCATCGGATTTCCGTCAGAATGCGATCTTGTCGGATTTTCGTCAGTCTGACGTTTCCTGTTAGTTGTATTTAGTTTTCTCGAGTTGAGTTAGCACCCGTTCGATTCGGTCCTGCATGGGCGATTCAACAGGGAGTAGTTCTGTTCAGTTAGAGTATTTCACGCTGTGTTGAGTATTGTAACAGCACGTTCGTTTGCAGTTAGTTGTGTTAGGAAACCGGCCTACAGATAGAGTCCTGGCAGACTCAGAGTCTTGGTAGGCCGAGAGTCCTGACATATTGGGCACCCCACCACCTAGTATAAATAGAGAGCCAACCCCCCCATTGTATACACACATGATTGAAAGCAATAAAGCAGACCGGGAGTTCTCTCTACCTCTCTTTGTGTTCATCTATTATTCTGTGATTCTGTGGTTGATTCTAAGCAGAGATCCCGATCGGACTGGTCTCCAGCGTCGGTTTCTCAACACGTTATCAGCACGACTACGCTCTGGTGAACGAGGTAATCATCGAAGCACAGAATTGTTTTCTAGATCGCTTTTGAATCCGCATTTTCTTTTCGCGTTCTAGATTGAATTTCAAAGGTGCAAATCCGCCCTAATCTACCCGAGCAGACCTGAAGTCGCCGGCACAATGCCGATCGGTAGATTGTGAAACGGGGAAGATGTCGATTGCACTGTAGATTAGAACGATGCAAATCCGCCCCAAATCTACCGCGAGCAGATCTAAAATCGCCGGCACAATGCCGATCGGTAGATTGCGAAACGGGGTAGATGTTGATTGCACTGTGGATTAGAACGATGCAAATCCGCCCCAAATCCACCGCGAGCAGATCTAAAATCGCCGGCACAATGCCGATCGGTGGATTGCGAAACGGGGTAGATGTTGATTGCGTCGTAGATTGGAAACGAAATTTTGTACGTTTTTGTTTGATCCTGCATGATCACTGTACGAAAAATTTTGGCATCGTTTCTCCTGTTTATGCTCTGCACGGCATCACAGAAAAGAAAAAAAAGAAAAAAACATCAAGCGGATCGGCCGCCGCCATGCTGCCGCCGCCGCCACCGCCATGCCACCGGATCACCGCTTGCCACGGCCGGTGCCCCAACCGCACCCGTAGCTGCTGCGGCTTGGTTGAGTCGCCGCGCCCGCAAGGCGCCACCGCTTCGCCGCCGCCGCTCGGCTTCTCACTTTGTCTGCAGGCCTTGCATGCGCCGCCGCGCCCCACTGCCCGCCACTGGCGCCCGCGCCTGCATGCCGCCGCCGCCGCGCCGCTGCGCCGCGCATCTTGCCGCGCCGCCGCCTGGCCGTCACTCGGCGTCGCGCCCGCATGCGCCGCCGCCTGCCGCCGCTCGGCAGCCGCCGCCGCCACGACCACTCGCCGCCTCGGCTCGGCTGCTGTACCGCCGGTCGGCCCGGCCGCCCGCGCATTGCGTCGGCCGACTGCTGACCGTGCCCGCCCCGGCCTCCACCGCCGCCCGAGTCGCCACGCCGCCACCGGGTGGGGAACCCTACCCAGAAAAATCGGTGGGCGGGCCCTTTTGGGCCGTTCGGCGGCTATTTTGCAGAAAAAATTCTCCAATTCCTGGGAAATTACCGATAAGCGCTTGGATCTTTAATTTAGGTCCAATTTTTTGCAGAAAGGTCTCGGTATTTCTGAAAATTGCTGATAGATCCTCCAATTTACGTATGGGTCCAGATTTTGCAGAAAACCCCTTAGTAAATCAGAAAATTGCGCGAATTTTCTCTGAACTGAAAATTTGCGCATAGACCATCGAAAATTGCGTAATTCACGAAAATTTATTTTCTAGCGTAAAGAACCTCTGAATCCGATTTTGAATTATTTTAGCATTTGAAGCATATTTATTTCTGCCATTATTATTCTTTGTATTTTCTATATTTATTTCTTGTTTTGGTTAATTGTAATTGTTTAAATTGCTTTTAATCACTGAAATTAGCGAGAAATTTATAGAAAATGCATAGAAAATATTGGAACATTACGAGAATCTTTTGTACCACTATGAAATTTATTTACCTGAAGTAAATATTTTCGTGCATGTTTACCCGAAGTAAACTTATATACACATGTAGATGGTGACACCACGAACAGGAAGTTCGAGGAGCCGCCCAACATGACCAAAATGATCGGCGGCAACCGATGTCAACATAGTGCTTGAGCCGAGCGGCTCCGCGGCTATCGGGATTGGCGGATGAATGACGTCCAACCTACGCTGAGGAAAATGATCGGGCACTTCATTTTCTTTGGCACCAACCTCTGTCTCGCCCTCAAGAATGAGTATATGGCGGAGAAGCGCTAGCACTGGACCGCACTCAAGAAGCGGTTTGAGAGGCTAAAGTACATCATTCTTGCTCAAGCGAACAAGAGTGGATTAGGCGAGGTTTGCCGACTTCATGACGATCGGGAGTACAATTCCGCTTTGCATAGGATTTGTACCAATCTTCAACTCGTGGCAAGCGGATCACGACGAGCGAAGATTGAGAAAACCCTATCCGACTTCCACCCCAATGCAATACAATCCGCACGCAACTATCGTCATGACGGCTATAAAGTGTATGCCGAATTGATTGATATAATGAAGGTTGCGAGGCTTAGGACAAAGTTCTCGCAAGAACTACGTCACTTAGCCACAGGAGCTCACGTGGCCATGAAGCCAACATGGGAGCCATAAGGTGCGAAATTCCTTAATGAATAGAAGGGGAAGGAATGATAAGACTGCGGCCCGTAAAGGCAAATTAAAAGCTCCACGTGAGAATAAGGCTAGCAAGCCAAAGCGGGATGGCAAAGGCGACATGAAGCCCACTTTGCATCTACCGAGGGGAGAGTTTTGAGCGGTATGCGACCGATGGAGGTTGGAACCATCATGATAGCAAGCACCCCTTTCGACCTAGAAGCGATCAAAGCCATGATTTCTCACAAGAGAATGTCAATCCAGAAAATAGCGAAGAAGTCGATGCACGAATGCATTTAGATTTTCAATGTCATTTATTTTGTGTTAAAACACAAGTTAGAATTTGCATGGATGGTACTTTAGCATTTATTTTCTCGTGATGGTTGGATGATATTTGAAGAATTCATTCATTTATTCGGTTTATAATGGCATGATATGTTACGATATTGAAGTATTTTATTTATGAGTTGATCGCCTTCTCATGCATATGAATAAAATACATTATATTAGAACACGTAGCGCCCTATGAAGGAAGTGTGCTTAGCTGGCAGCAGCACAATGAATACCATCTTAAGAGAGACTAAGTTTTCAGTCGATTCGTAAGAGCACCAGCAGCCTTACTACAATCGCCGGAAGCGATGCATGTATAATTGGTTCAAGAAGAGCCACAATTATACTCTTAATGGGCACAACTTTGGCCATCGAAGAAGCCTTATTGTACCCAGAATCGACTAGAACTCTCCTAAGTTTTAAGAATATTCAAGCAAATGGTTTCTACGTTGAGGCGAAGAAAGTGTAGTGAGGAATACCTACTCATTCTGGCCAAGTGAATGGCAAAGGGTATTAGAAAAGCCTCCTTCACTAGAAGCAGGGCTATATTATACCAACATTAAGGCACTTGAAGCCTTCAACGTCACGAAGGCATGATTTAAGCTCGAACTCTTACATCTCGGCATGACAGATTAGGCCACCCAAGTCGTAGAATGATGAGAAATATAATCAACAATTTCAAAGGGCATAATATTAATGTAAAATATTTCCCGAATCATGAAGATTTTGTGTGCCCTGCATGCGCCACCGGGAAATTAATTACTAGACCCTCCACTCGAAAGTGAAGGATGAAGTACCGCATTCTCGAACGCATCCAGAAGACATTGCGGTCCCATTCGGTCCATCTCGGGGCCATTTAAGTCTTTCATAGTGCTCATTGGCGCTTCCTCGAAGTGATCATATGTGGGTTTGTTGCCCACAAGAAACCACGCCTTTGCAAAATTGATCTCGCAGATCATTCGCATCAGAAATGTATTCCCTAATCATCATATCAAGTCCACCAGAATGGACAATGCCGGAGAATTTACTTTAGAGGCATTTGATGATTATTGCATGGCAATTGCAGTTGAGCACTTTCGCATCGCATGTCCATACCGAATGGTTTGGCGAGGCTTTAATTAAGAAAATTAAAATTATTGCCCTACCCTTTATAGAATTGGAATTTACCGACTACATGTTGGGACACGCAGTCCTACATGCGTGAATCTCGTCAATTCTAGACCATTGGCCTACAACATCCATCCATCTATGAAACTAGCGCAGGGTCGATCGAAAATTTCCTAACCTTAGGGGGAGGAAATCAACCCTTTGATGAAAAATGTCGGGAAATACATGCATATGACCCGTGCACTAGTGAAGCAAATAGAAGTCCAGAAGACAAGAAAAGTCCAGAAGACAATAGAAGTCCAGAAGACAATAGAAGTCCAGAAGACAATTGATTTGCAAGCATTAGCAAATCAGCTGCCTGATCACTTTAGTGATTTGAAAGCGTGACTAAGTCGCATGTGCCTGCACGCACCGCACCGGAGAGGGTTGAAATACCAAAGAAAAGGTATCCTAATCTCGTCCGAGGCCTCGGAAAAATAAAAGAGGGCGAGAACTCGGTTCCTCGAATCCTTAGTAACCGGGGCGCTGGTGAAAAAGGATAAGAAGGACTTACCACATCGATCTTTGAAATCCCCGAATGAGAAGGGAGCAGTTGAGACCGCACAAGTATGACATCTTGAGAAAAGGACATACCGGATCCGAATATCCCCATCGGCATGGATGTGCGCACACATGGTCGAAAAACTAAAGGGACTTGCCACCGCAATTGGAAGAAGCGATGTGCAAGGGAAAGCTCCAGAAGAAGCAACCGCTCCAGAAGAGGTGACTCATGAAGAAATAGCTATAAACTATGTACACACAGGAGAGTCCATGAAAGGACAACGACCAATATCGATATATACTTCACAAAGAAAATTGCCACAATCATCAATCTTGATCCCGAGCACGCATCGTCGTGAATGTAAGAAAAGATCAGATTGGGAAGATTGGAAAAGGCAATAGCAATCGAATTGCTATCTCGAACAAAAGAGAGGTTTTGGGCCCGTATGTCGCACACCTCTCCATGTGCACCCGTAGGGCACAAGTGGGTATTTGTTCGAAGAGAAATGAAAGAAACGAAGTAGTGAGATACAAAGCAAGGCTAGTAGCACAAGGTTTCACTCAACGTCCTGGAGTTGATTATGAAGAAACCTACTCCCCAGTCATGAGTGGAATTACCTTTAGATATTTGATCTCAATGGCAGTGAACTTGAACTTAGAAATGAAATTAATGGATGTTGTGACTGTATACCTTTACGGTAACTTGGATTCGGAGATTTATATGAAAATCCCTGAAGGAATACCTCTCCCAAACCAAGACAGAGCAAATAGAAATCATGCGGTGTGAAACTCGAGAAAGTCATCAGATGGATTGAAGCATTCGGAAGAATGTGGTATAATCGCTGAACTACTTTTCTGCAAGAAAGGCTACACAAACAATGAAGACTGTCCTTGTGTATTTATCTGGCGATCCCGAATGGATTCTGTATAATCTCTTTGTATGTAGATGATCTGAATATCATCGGGACAGCAGAAGATATAAAAGAAGCAAGCTCCTACTTGGAGTCAGAGTTTGAAATGAAAGATTTGAACAATACCAAGTTACGCTCGGACTGCTGACTTGAGCATGTCCCGAAGGAATCTTGGTACCTCGATCGACCTACACCCAGAAGGTGCTAGAAAGGTTTGGCTTCGAGAAGGCATACCCATCGAAAGTACCGATAATCGGAAGGTCTTTACAGCAAGAAAAAGATCCTTACCGACCTAGGGAAGAGGGGGAGGAAGTCCTGGGACCGGAATTCCCATACTTGAGTGCGATGGTAGCACCCATGTACTTAGTAAACCGCACTAGAACGGACATTGCAATTGTCGTGTACTTGTTAGCAAGGTGCGGTCTGAGCCCACCAAAAGACATTGGTAGGGCATAAAGGACACCTTCCGATATCTCCAAGGAAGTAAGCACCTTGGATTGTTCTATAGAAAGAATCAAGACTTGAACTTGATTGGCTATGCGATGCCGGGTACTTGTCTAACCCGCATACCGTAAGGTCACAAACATGCTATGCATTCATGTGTGGTGGGCGCAATTCCACGAAAATCGTCTAAGCAAAGCCTTGTAGCTACTTCGACGAACCACTCAGAAATTATAGCATTGTATGAAGCTGCACGAGAGTGCGCTGGCTCGCCGAATAGTTCACCACATCCGGCGGTCATGTGGGATGAACATTGTGTAAACCCCACAATTATCCATGAAGATAATTCACTGCGTTGTACAAGTACAAACGGGCTATGTGAAGAGTCATCTCACAAAGCATATCAACCCCAAGTCCTTCTATGCACATGAATTGCAAAAGATGGACGAGATAAAAGTACTGCATACTAAGTCTTGTGAAAATCTGACAGATTTGTTCACTAATTCACTCCCTGCATCTAACTTTGAAAGGTGCGTGTGAGGGATTAGAATGATGAGACTTAGAGAAGTGCAGAATTCACGGGGAGAATTCTCTCAAGCCCGTTAGTAAATCTCGATCATGAAGATTGAGTACCCAAAGGAACAAGGTCCGAAGACCGAATGAAGTTGGGTGGATTGTACTCTTTTCCTTGACGAGTTTTCACGAAGTTTCTCGACCAAGGTTTTAATGAGGCAATTCGTGCATCATGACAACACATGTATTATGTACTCTTTCTCCAAATTTTTCCCCCGAGTTTTTATGGAGTTTTGATGAGGCATGAGCATGTTGGGTGAGTGCCCAAGGGGAGTGTTAGGAAACCGCCTCTGAGATAGAGTCTGGCGGACTCGAGTCACAGTAGGTCGAGAGTCACGACATATTGGGCACCCACCACCTAGTATAAATAGAGAGCCAACCCCCATTGTATACACACATGATTGAAAGCAATAAAGCGCATCGGAGTTCTCTACCTCTCTTTGTGTTCATCTATTATTCGTGATTACGTGGTTGATTCGTTCTTGTTCTAAGCGAGATCCCGATCGGATGGTCTCCGGTCGGTTTCTCAACAAGTTGCTAATAAAAGGACCAAGAAAACAGAATCGCTGCGGCGCTTTTACAAAGACAAACCGAGCAAGTATACATTGTTTTAGTTGTTGCTCGTCGCTAGAAGATCTCGCTGAACACAGGTGCGGTATTCGAGCTGAATACGTTCGATTCGAGCCCGATCGAAAACCGCAGAGAGCGGCCGATCGCAGAAGCACTCGCATCGCCTAAGCTCGGTTTTTTCTGACAATCGTGGCCATCGCGGACGTTCCGTCATCAGGCGAGTCCCCTGAGACCGTTGCCCGCCTCTCTGCCTCCTACCCTTCCGTCTCCTTCCACCTACTCCCACCGGCCACAACCCGTTCAGGGGACGCGGCCGACCCTGACGCCGACCCCTTCATCACCCTCATCGCCGACCTCCGCGCCACCAACCCCGCCCTCCTCGCTTTTGTCCGCTCCCTCCCGTCAGTGAAGGCCCTCGTCATCGACTTCTCCTGCTTGTACGGTCTCAACGCCGCCTCGGAGCTCGGCGTCCCAGCCTACCTGTTCTTCACCCCCGGCGCGTCGGCCCTTGCTACCTACCTGCATCCCCGTCATGCGCTCCGCGGTCTCCTTCAGGGACATGGGGTGCTCCTTGCTGCGCTTCCCGGGAGTCCACCCAATTCCGGCGTCCGACTTGCCGGAATTCCTTCTCGATCGCGACAACAACCAGTACAAGACAACTCTCGGTCTCTTCGAGCAGCTGCCCAGAGCGGAGGGCATACTGGCGAACACGTTCGAGTGGTTGGAGCCCCACGCCGTGGAGGCGATAAAACACGGGAGTCCCCGCCCCGGCGAGACGTTACCGAGATTGTTCTTCGTCGGTCCATTGGTGGGCAGGGGGGTGGCGAGCAGAAACAAGAAGGAAAAATTGCTCCCTTGCCCCAAAGTTTAATAGCGTTTGCTCAAATGCCCCATGATATCTCACTGACATGTGGGTCCAGAGCCCACATGTCAGTGAGACATCATGGAGCATTTGAACAAACGCCATTAAACTTTGGGGCACATGAGCAAATCCCCCAAACAAGAATGCCTAAGGTGGCTGGACGCGCGGCCCACGCGGAGCGCGGTTTTCCTCTGCTTCGGGACGCACTGCGGGTGGAACTCGACGCTGGAGGCGGTCGCGGTGGGGGTGCCGATGGTGTGCTGGCCGATGTACGCAGAGCATAGGATGAACAAGGTGTTCGTCGCGGAGGGGATGAAGCTTGGGGTGGCCATGGACGGCTACGACGACGGCCGAGGAGGTGGACGCGAAGGTGAGGCTGGTCATGGAGTCCGAGCAAGGGAAGGAGATCAGGGAGAGGACGGCGTTGGCGAAAGAGATGGCCGCCGAGGCGCTGGAGATCGGCGGATCGTCAACGGCAGCATTAGTTTGACTTTCTCGCCAATTTGAAGACTCGACGCACGATTGAATCGGTCAAAACGGAGGCATCGAGCCACGAATACTCCAGTTTCTCTTTGAGGTAATTGATCTTTTGCCACACCTTTCATTGCATTTGATGAATTGCCCTGTGATGTCTCACTGACATGTGGGTCCAAGGGCCACATGTCAATGAGACAAATGGGGCAAATCATCAAATTTCATGTTTATGTATGGGGCAAATGCTCCAATCTCCCTTTCTCTTTCGCCCCTTCGCCTTTTTTTCCCGTGCAGTGGAATGTGTTAAGTGGAAATTGAGCTAGACCGTTTAATACTCCGTATGGGCAGAATAGAAAATCAAGCGTTAATGCTTCAGAGTTTTGCAACGAAGATTGATGTGCACTGTCTGCGTTTTGCATCACAT
The DNA here is from genome assembly GCA_036346245.1 of Bonia amplexicaulis. NCBI lineage: Eukaryota > Viridiplantae > Streptophyta > Magnoliopsida > Poales > Poaceae > Bonia > Bonia amplexicaulis. Next base: position 16,643,138 of record CM070737.1, on the reverse strand, counting down.
TGGTATTGGGCTCTTTAAAAAGTTTTTTATATCATTTAAAAAGCTCTTTTATTTTGGCCACGTATATTTGCAGACAAACATTCGCAGATATTATACTATGACCATCATCATTAGCTTAGCTATCGGAGAAATCTATCGAACGAACGAACGAACGAAATGGAGTAAAAAACAGTACCCGTGTACGGAAAGACTAACGCAGCCGTGTTCGTTGGAGACCTATCGAACGAACGAACGAAAAAAAATCCCCACTCCTCTTCTTACTTGAGTGAGCGTCTCCGATCTCATGAAAGTACAAAAATTTGTGTTGTAAGTCTACAATCTCCATCGGAAAGAGCAAAGTTTCGAATGAGAAGTTTCTGAATTTATGTTGAGAGCACTGTTACTTCAAATGGCTGCAACCGAGGAAAAGGCCCTGCGGCAATGGCAGGGACACCGACAGTAGTAGCGGATACTCTCAGCAACAAATGGAGTAGCAAACAGTACCCGTATACTACATGTTTCAGACTGGCTCACCATTATTCTCTGGCTTGCTTGGCCCTGCAACCCTGCTAATGGCACATCAAAGGCATGCATTTTGGAGGAAATAAATTAATTCGGTATTCAGTACAAGCATGTACTGAGTCTGGACATCTTACCAGAAATCCTAAAGCAGGAAACCTTCGACTCTCGTAAAGGTAGACTGAAAATAACGATCAACATGAAGACCCACAGATGAAGATAAACAACTATACTAGTAGTCAATAGATGAATGCCAGCCGAAGCATGTAGATTACAACTAAGAAAACATAGATCGAAAACTCGGGTTTCTCTCTTGATATCAATCCTGCAAATGTGTATGTCTGAATGGAAGAGACATCAAGTTTCTTTGATAGATCCTATCTGAAAGTCAAATCCCAAAACATGGATGGTCAGGGCCCACCTCCACCCCATGACGCAGCTCGCCAACCACCTCGCCGGCCATGGCGTCCCCGTCACCGTGGCCATCGCGGACGTTCCGTCATCAGGCGAGTCCCATGAACCATTGCCCGCCTCTCTGCCTCCTACCCTTCCGTCTCCTTCCACCTACTCCCGCCGGCCACAACCTGTTAGTTTAATCATAATCCGTTGCTGTTTTCATTGCCATTTAGAGTATGTGTTGGAGTCCGTTTTTTTTGTTTACGAGCAGAACTCTGTTTAGGAGTTCGACATCGAGTTTGTTTTGGTCTCCGTGTTGCTACCAGTACGGTCATTGTTTTTGCTATAAATAAGAGAACCAGGTGCGGCGAATTAGCAGCGCAGCACACCAAGAATAAATCTTGCGTTCATCTTCTCCCTGCTGCCTCAACTCAACGTGAGTTTCGTCCGTGCAAAGCGATCGGTATTTTGTTTCTTTGCCTACACAACCCGTTCAGGGGACGCGGCCGACCCTAACGCGACCCCTTCATCACTCTCATCGCCGACCTCCGCGCCACTAACCCCGCCCTCCTCGCTTTCGTCCGCTCCCTCCCGTCCGTGAAGGCCCTCGTCATCGACTTATCCTGCTCGTACGGTCTCGACGCCGCCTCGGAGCTCGGCGTCCCAGCCTACCTGTTCTTCACCCCCGGGGAGAACAACAAGTGTCGATTTCCGATCAGGCGTAACAAATTCTAACATGTGTCGGGCAGGCCCCGCTGGTTGTTCCGTACATCGACTCCACCGACGATGTCCACCGCTTGACTTGAAATTAAGGATTGCCTTTTTCGTTTGCATCACAAGTTCTTTATCAGCGATCACACAAGAACTTCCAAACCCCAGTATATGGTCACGTTGAGGTAACGCGTACTGAACGTTGCCAATCGATTTCCGATCCCCATCAAGGCCATGGTGATGCCACATGACAAAATGATGTCAGAAGTTTGAGAACCATACAAAGGTTGGGAAAAGAAGTAAACGAACAATGACATGCAAACGAACACAGAGATCCTTTTCAGAGCAGTACCTGTCGCACTAAACCAAAGTGGTCACCTCGGCTTTAGCCTCACCTGTTTAGCTTTAACTTCTGACTTCTGACTTATTTTTTACTATTTATAAATTTCGTCTTTTCTAAACTTTTGGCTTTTTTGAGATTTTTTGCCGGTTCTTTTTTCTCATATTCGTTTGCGTTGTCCGTGATGAGCTAGCATATTTTTTTCTTTTTTTAAATTTAACTACGCTAAATAAGCCACCTTTAACTACAGTGAAATTTCAGTCGCTATTATGCAATTTCAGCCATAAACCACAGTTTTTTAACCCAACCGAGCGGGGCTAGACCCCGTTCCACTTCTCCACGAGCTTCAGCAACGTCGTCTTGCCCCCCTCCCCCTGTCGTCGCTCAGCGCCTCCTTCGCCTCCCTCGTGGCCGCCAGCGTCCGCTCCCAGAGCTCCCTCCCACTGTCTGAATCCATCGTGTTAGAAATAATCTTAACTTATAAGTTAAGACGTAGTAGAATTTGTCTCGTGTGTAACTCAAGTTGAAGTTGTGTTCAACTTGAAGTCCGAATACGTATGCTAGTAGGGAAGTATTGGCCTGTATATTGAGAAACCTTGTAACTAGTTTTGTAAGAAAAGCAAGAAGAAAAGGGGGAGCAAATAAGAGAATAGAGAAATTTAGAAATTCTCCTATGTTTCTCTCAATTTATTTGCGATGTGTGTGTTTTCTCCTGGAATAAAGTTAACAAGTGGTATCAGAGCCTAGCCAAGAACCGAGTCGTTGGAAAAATTAACTCGATGATTCCGCTTTGCGCTCGTCTCGCGTAGTGCTCCCGAGGCATCCGCTCCGCGTGTCATCACGTTTCAGCAGCTCATCCGTGTGACGCATCCGTCGATCAAGCAACAAAACACGTTTCTGCTGCAATGAAGAAAGTGTTTCTTGCTGAGGGCACGTTGGCTGCCTGTGGGCACGTCCTGAGGGTCCTCCCTGTGTGCTTCGTTCTTCCGCTGCTGCAATTTACTGATTTTGACCTAATCGGCTCATGTGTAAGTTTACTATCTTATTTATGCTTCCGTATGGTATGTATTTGATATTCATTTTCTGTATTTGTGAGCACTATCTACTGATCCAGGGAATAATGCAATAAATCAAAGAGAATTCCGGATAGAAAAAATCTTGGGTCCCTACACCCGCCCACCGCGCCATGCTGCAGCACATCCCGCTGCGGCGCCCAGGACTCGACCATCCGCCCCTTGTCCTTAGTCCGGTCCAGGAACGCAAGAAGCCCTTTGGGAGGAGCGCGTCGAGGTCGGGATCGGCCGACTGCTCGTCCCCCGGCGGGCTGCGCATGACCCACAGAAACCGTTGCCCGCTCATCTCCAGCCCCGCCGCCATCTCCGTGATCTTGAACCGGCCCATGCTGCCGAAGCAGAGGAACAACACGCTGGCCTTTGGCTATGTGTCCAGCCATGCGAGGCACTCCTCGCCGCGCTTCTCGACTGCCTCCCCTGGCTTTATCAGCGGGCCGATGCAGTAGATGGGTGGTGTCGTGTGCCCTGGGGCGTGTAGAGGCCGAAGACGACGGCGTTGGTGGCGAGCGGCTCCAGGGAGCGGCGGCTGTTCACAATAACACTACGGGACTTGCACATCTGTTCAGATAAGGCGAGGAAATGCCTATAGCTCAGGCTGCTCCGGTCGAGGACAGCAACGGGGAGGTCGTTCGTCGGTATCGGAGGGACGCCCGGCGCGTGCACGAACTCGCCGCCGAGATCTCGAAAGCTCAGTGCAGTTTGCCGGTGGATGACGGGCAAGTAGAGCAAGAAGGCAAGGCTGGCAGTGTAGCCAGGGTAGAAGAAGTATGTGGGGACACCGAGCTCGGTGCCCACGTCGAGGACGCTGCCGCAGAAGAAGTATAGGAGGAGGGCGGCCAGGGTGGCCAGCCGGAGGAAAGCATGGAGCTCGTGGTTGGAGGCGCGGGTGAGCGCGAAGACCTAGGCCACATGGTCACCCTCCGGCGCGTCGGGCGGGACTGACACTTCCGGGATACAGTGGAACCAGAAGCAGGGGTTGGCTAAAGCGTCGCCGGTGGCGGAGGACGTGGCGGCTACGGGAACAGTGTCGGCCGGCTGGCCACACACAACGATAGTTACCGCGAGGCCATGCGACACAAGCAACCTGCCGAGCTCCACCGCATGGGTTCAAATGGCCTGTGCCCGGCGCGGGGTAGATGACGACCAGCTTCTGCGGGTTACCATTGTAGCACTGGTTTGCCACACTCATTTCGGGATGTGTCTGGGGGGAGGCGGATGAACTGATGAATTGAGCTTTCCTGCAGAGTGAATGTGTAACACCCTAGGGTCCAAACCGGCTTAGGCCTAACCTCATTCTGGATAGGACACACACACGTATCAATCTGCTTGCACTTTCGTCCTCGCTTCGCGCAAAACAGTTAACCAAGGGTGCTACAATTGGAACTTACCTGAGTCAAGTGCATGGAACTTGTGATTAAGATGGTTGCTTGATCTTTGTATGTGCAGTGGTTTGGAGAACGTTAGTGATTGACGATAATGGACCGAGACTAGGTGAAGGAGTTGAGGTCCAAGCGGTCGTGTAAGTCTAGGTGAGGCTACGTAGCTTAAGCGGGAAGCACAGAGAAGAGAAAGATCGTGAAAATACGAGTTGGTGCATGTGGTGCACCAAATGACAAGACCGATGCATGTAGAGACAGTTCAGACGAGACTGAAAGCGTAAAGACGTGACAGCTAGTCATTGGACACTATGGGCTACGTGACAAAGCATATGGAGATGCTTTAAGGTGAAAGTGAAGACAGAGTTAAGAGAAGGTGACAAGAAGCTTCGTCAAGGGTATTTTAATAATTAGCCAAATGCCGGGTTGGTGCCTTGATCAAAACCACAGTGCAAAAAGACGCAAAAGAGAAGTGGTTTAAGTTAAGGAGAGCTGGAATTGGCAAGTGGATCAATGTATAAAACTCGTGTTAATGGGGTTGACGGATTTTCTGGGTAGCCTTAATGGGTTGGACCCATTAGAGTTATTGCTGGTTATTAAAGAGAGGAGAGGATGTGATAGATATAAGAATTCTAGTGTTTAGATTTTTGTTCTGCCATCTTATCTTCTTTTATGGTTATGGGAGAGAAATTCAGAGAGAAAAGAGTGGTGCTTTGACGACACCTTATAATCATTCATGAGTATGTAAACTTCATCCTCCGCTAGAAACAAATCAAAGCTTTGTCTCAACTATGTTCTTGTTTGATTTTGCTTGTTCGTGAGCTAGATTTGTGATTTCGTATTCGTGGATATTCTAGCCTGAACTCCTGTTTAAATTACCTTGCTAGGACATGTGAGAATAGATATGGAAGACTACATGCCTTATATCCTCACGAGTAAGAAATAATTTGAGTTTTAGGATTTTTTGTGTTCTTGTGATATATTTGATTCTCTTCAATTTAGTGAATTCGATCCCACGAATCTTGCGATTTTTAATTGGTTTAGATTCCTAATTCCTTGAACAAGTCTCATGCAAAAATTTAAACATATTTAGATGAGATTTAAACAAGTTCTTAATATTTTAGTTTTGTCCCGAAACACTTCTAGGTCAGAGAATAGTGGACCGGTTAGACCGGCCCTGGACGTACCTATGGTCAGACTAGCCCCGGACGTACCTATGGTCAGACTAGCCCCAATGGTCCAACCGGCCTTGTGCATGCAGTCTGGCTAGCCTTGGGCTGAAGCATTTTAATTTTGTTGGCTTAGATCTCTAGCCTTGTTTTGTAAAGTATAGTTGGCGCAATTTGAACTTGATGACTCGTATATTTAGTTGAGTGAAGATTTTGAATACCATGGAGAAAAAAGTTTAAACAATCGTTCACCCCTCTTCTAATTGTCGGCATCGGTCTTACGTTATTATATCTGTAGGACCGATATAGCAACAGAAGGAGGGTAAATGGTGTCTTCAAATTTTTCCCTAAATATTCACCAATTCTTCACTCCTATAGTTACAGAGCTATGAAGATCAGAGTTGGCAACCAAAGCAACAAACTCAAAAACCCAAGAGTGGGAGAAAACAGCTCCTCATCAGTTTAACCGCCATAGGAAGGCCGGTCTGACTAGTGGGCAGTTTGACCGGTAGTGCAGCGACGGTCTAACCAATGGCCAATTGGACCAAGGCTAGGGGAGATCTAACTGCTCCCCTATTTCTATAACACTAAATCAGTCCAAAACAAGACCATGAAAGGTGCAACTTTCAAAATCCTCAAACAAAAGAGATGAAATCTTGTATGCACTTTAAAAGAGACGAAACCTTGCAAGCACTTTGCTAAGGGTCTTAGAAACCTATTTCATTCAAAAATCACATGAATCTTGGTCAAATTTCTGACATTTCCCTAGAACAAGTAAGATTGCACCAAAATCAAGCAAACTTCAAAATCTTGAAATATGACTTGCTCATTGGCAGAAGATGGCCAAGGTGGCTCTACATATGTTCCTATATGTCATAACGAGCTATTCCTCCTAAATATTTGAAACAAAAACTCTGAAATCAAGAAATCACAGGATGAGGTCAAATCTAAACAAAACCGGGTATCTTTGAAATCTTGCAAGTCCTAATATCTAGATGGATAAAGATTGATTTCCATGAGTTATCTTCATCACTTACATATCCTTGGTACACTGCAAGATCAAGAAGGGGAGATAAGATATCAAAACCAACAAGAATAAGAGTAAATCAATCAAATCAAGGAGGCTCCATGAGTGAAGAACAAAACTGATCTATTACTATTTGAGAATAAAGGTTTTACAGCCACTCCACCTGGAGGATAAGAGAGCACACCGTAGCACTCACGTTTTTCAAACCCTAACCCTAGAGCACAAGCTTAGAGTAATGGATGATTGGATGGCTAACTTGCAAGTCTCCATCCCAACCTATTAAACAGATGAGGCAACCAGCCCACATCTAATTCTAACAGATACTATCCATTAACACATATGAGAAAAACCCGTTAACCCTACATAGCACGGGTTTTATATGCATATTTAACTCGTGCACGCTTCTCAAAGCATATGAGCTCGAATTCACTAAGTCTTCATCTTTTGATGCACTCAATCTTCTCAGCTTCTTCTTGACCTAAACCATCTTCCCAAGTGTCGCTTAAGCATCGTGTTTTTGGTTCATATGGTTTCTAGTATTTGGCCTACTTACTAAAATACCCTTCATCGACCCGATCTTCATCTTCCCTTGCAAGTAATCGTCATGCTTGCTACGTGTAGATGCATCACTGCCTTGCTACGCGCTGACAAGTCTCTCCTATTTCGGTTCCACCAGACCATGTCTCACTTGGACCGACCAAACCATTTAGTGCAATCCATCGCTTGAATCTTCTCTTCAATATTTTTCATCTTTCTTGTGGCACACTTGAGCTCAGTCATCTCATCTCACATTCTTGATTGTTCTGGGCCTCGACTTCTCCTAAGGGTAGCCCCGACCCTCGCCGTTGATCATAGTTGACTCCAAACCTCGCTGCACATCCAAAGACTAAGAAATCATTTTTGGACATAAGTTCTACACAACTTAACCCACATTAGTTAAAATATGATTTATGCAATATACATGTACTGACCTAGGTCAAAACAAACCAAACCATGACCAAATTTTCTAAAAAAACAAATTTTTAGTTGAAATCAACATCCAGCTGATCAGACCGCTGGCTCTAACCAGTCTGACCGCTAACGGCTGGCCATCAGACCACCGTGTTTGAAGGAGATTTTGAAAAACTACAAATTTAGCAAATATCAAAATTCAACTCCTTGACCTCCACATGCTCTTCCAATTTTCGATTGTGGTGTGAGTGGAGGAATCTAAGGTGCCACTCAATTGGCTGAAATTATACTGTAGCTGGCTGAAATTACACTGTAACTGATGGTGACTTATTTGGCGTAACTAAATTTAAAAAAATTAAAAATGAAAAACATGTTAGCACATCGCAGATAATGTAAATGAATACGAGAAAAAAAGACCAGCAATAAAGCTAAAAAACAAAAAATAAGAAAAAACGAAATTTAAAAATAGTAAAAAAATAATTAGAAGTCCAAAATTCAAACCGGATTGAGTAGGAGCTAACAGTCGTCGGTCCATTTCGTCGCACGTGATGCGGGTGCCAACCCACGGCTTGGACTGACTTGTCCATTGGTATCAGAGCCATCTTCGACGACTTGTAAATTGGTACCCACGCCATCTTTGTCTTGGAGCTCTTACCAATTTTTTTTGAGGTCGGCAGTCGATCCCCGGCCTCCAAGATTTGATGCAACTGTGCTACTTCAAGATTTCTTCAATTCAGTTTCTGGAAGAGCGATGCATTATCATGAAACCATTGTATCTTCTGTCATGAACTGAAGAGTTCATCCAGTAGGATGCATTTTGCAGCGAACAGTGCAAACATAAGCAGCTGCTTATGGCAACATCCAAAAAAATATAAGTGCTCTCAACAAAAACACTATACCACCATTTCAAGTTTCAACAGCGCAATAATCGTTTTTTTTTCCAATACGAACAGTACAAAGAACAGAGATGCACCCTACAAGTCTCCATGTAGGTAGCCACAGCTTTTTGTAGAAGATACAATACACTCCTGTAGAAGATACAATACATCTAGGAGTGTTGATAAACATTATTCGGATGTTTTCTTTCTATCATCCAAATTTGTGATAATTAGATTAGAGATTCAATGGCCATGAATTCTCTTCCTACCTTCTCCAAAAAAATCTCCTCCCCTCTAAAATAAAAGGGCGTTTGGATTTCTAATCCAACGATTTTAAAACTGGAAAATTGTTAGAAAGAAAACACTGACTTTTTACCTCTTTCTCGCCGCCGTTTCCCACAGTCTCACAAGCCGCGCCGCTTTCGACTCCCGCCGTCACTCGGCGCCTCCTTCGCCGCCGCATGGCCTCCGCGTCCGCTCCCGGCTCCCTCCTCCATCGGAGTCCATCACCACCTCACCTTTCCCGCCACCTCCTCGGCTCACCATCTCTTTATCGTACCCTTCCATGGCCACCGCCACCGCATCTCCTCGACCAAGAACACATTGTTCATGCGTTGCTCGCTGACACCGCCACGCCAAAGATCGCAGACGCCCGCCATGACCGCCTCCAAGACCGAAGTTCCACCGCGGTGCGTCACGAAACCGCCACCGCGCCGTGGGCGAACTTCCATTGCGGCGCCACGACATGACCACCACCGCCTTGGTCCGGCAGTAAAGCCTTCCGGGAAGAGCGTCGAGGTCGGCTCGGCCTTGCTCTTCGCCGGCGGCTCCGCGACGACCACGTGAACCGCCGCCGCTCATCTCCAACCGCGCCACCGCTGGTGCGCTCCGTCTTGGATCGGCCCAAGCCGCCGGGCGAGGAACACCACGCAGCCTTGGTGGGCGCCGAGCCACGCGAGGCACTCGTGGCGCTTTGTGCCAACCTCTTGGGCTTTATCGGTGGGCCTATGAAGTACATCGGTGGTGTTCGACGCCTGAGGAGCGTCAGAGGCGGCGACGATAAGCGTCCGTGGCGCTGCGGCTCGAGGCGGCATTGTTTAATAACGCATACAGGAGTTGCACAACCGCTCGGATAAGGACGAGAAAGAGCTTATTGCGCAAGCTATCGCGGTCGAGGACGGTAGCGGCGAGGTGGTCTGCGGTATAGGGGAAGGCGGCGGCGTGCACAAGGTCACCGCCGAGGTCTCGGAAGCTCAGAGTGGTCGCCCATGGAGCACGGGCTGGTAAAGCAAGAAGGCGACATCATGGCGATGCAAGTTGTGAGAAACAAGTATGTCGGGATGCCGAGCTCGGCCCGACGTGGAGGCGCTGCAGCAGAAGAAGTCGATGATGAGGACGGTACGGGAGGCGGACCGGAGGAAGTCACGCAGTCGGGGTTGGAGGCGCGTGAGCTCGAAGGTCCGGAGACGTGATCACCGGCGGGCACGTCGGAGGGGAGCTTGATGTGCGGGAGGCGGTGGAAGGACAGCTCGGATTGGCGGCTGCCTCAACGCCTGCGTGGAAAGAACCGGTGTGATCATCATCCTCCAATTTCCGATTGTGGTGTGAGTGGAGGAATCTAAGGTGCCGCTCAGTTGGGCTGAAATTATACTGTAGCTGGCTGAAATTACACTGTAGCTGATGGCGGCTTATTTGGCGTAACTAAATTTAAAAAATTTAAAAATAAAAACATATTAGCACATCACGGACAATGTAAATGAATACGAGAAAAAAGGACCAGCAATAAAGCTAAAAAAACAAAAAAATAAGAAAAAAACGAAATTTAAAAATTGTAAAAAAATAATTAGAAGTCCAAAATTCAAACCGGATTGAGTAGGAGCTAAGAGTCGTCGGTCCATTTCGTCGCACGTGATGCGGGTGCCAACCCACGGATTGTGATGCGGGTGCCAACCCACGGCTTGGACTGACTTGTCCATTGGTATCAGAGCCATCTTCGACGACTTATAAATTGGTACCCACGCCATCTTTGTCTTGGAGCTCTTACCAATTTTTTTTGAGGTCGGCAGTCGATCCCCGGCCTCCAAGATTTGATGTAACTGTGCTACTTCAAGATTTCTTCAATTCAGTTTCTGGAAGAGCGATGCATTATCATGAAACCATTGTATCTTCTGTCATGAACTGAAGAGTTCATTCAGTAGGATGCATTTTGCAGCAAACAGTGCAAACATAAGCAGCTGCTTATGGCAACATCCAAAAAAATATAAGTGCTCTCAACAAAAACACTATACCACCATTTCAAGTTTCAACAGCGCAATAATCGTTTTTTTCCCAATACGAACAGTACAAAGAACAGAGATGCACCCTACAAGTCTCCATGTAGGTAGCCACAGCTTTTTGTAGAAGATACAATACACTCCTGTAGAAGATACAATACATCTAGGAGTGTTGATAAATATTATTCGGATGTTTTCTTTCTATCATCTAAATTTGTGATAATTAGATTAGAGATCTAACGGTTATGAATTCTCTTCTCACCTCCTCCAAAAAATCTCCTTCCCTTCGAAATAAAGAGATCGTTGAATCTCTAATCCAACGATCTTAAATCTGAATATTTGTTAGGAAGAAAACCCTGACTTTTTACGTCTCTCCCGTCAGCGTTTCCCCACAGTCTCACAAGCTGCAGCAACGCTGCTTTGGACTCCCCGCCGTCACTCAGCGCCTCCTTCGCCCGCCGCATGGCCTCCCGCGTCCGCTCCCGAAGCTCCCTCCCTCCATCGGAGTCCATCAGCCACCTCACCTTTCCTGCCACCTCCTCGGCTCTCACCATCTCTTTATCGTACCCTTCCATGGCCACCGCCAGCCGCATCTCCTCGACCAAGAACACCTTGTTCATGCGTTGCTCCGCGTACAACGGCCACGCCAGCATCGGCACGCCCGCCATGACCGCCTCCAGCACCGAGTTCCACCCGCAGTGCGTCACGAAACCGCCCACCGCACCGTGGGCCAGAACTTCCCGTTGCGGCGCCCACGACATGACCACCAGCCCCCTGCCCTTGGTCCGATGCAGGAAGCCTTCCGGGAAGAGAGCGTCGAGGTCCGGCTCGGCCGGCTGCTCTTCGCCCGGCGGGCTCCGCACGACCCACAGGAACCGCTGCCCGCTCATCTCCAACCCGCGCGCCACCTGCTTGGTCTGCTCCGTGCTGGACCGGCCCAAGCTGCCGAAGCAGAGGAACGCCACGCAGGCCTTCGGCTGGGCGTCGAGCCACGCGAGGCACTCGTGGCGCTTTGTGCCAACCTCTTCGGGCTTTATCAGTGGGCCTATGCAGTACATCGGTGGTGTTCGACGCCCAGGGAGCGTGCAGAGGCCGGCGACGATAGCGTCCGTGGCGCGCGGCTCCAGGGAGCGGCAGCTGTTTACAATAACGCCCTGGGAGTTGCACAACCGCTCGGATAAGGACAGAAAGAGCTTATTGCTCAAGCTATCGCGGTCGAGGACAGCCGCGGCGAGGTGGTCTGCCGGTATAGGGGGAAGGCCCGGCGCGTGCACAAGGTCACCGCCGAGGTCTCGGAAGCTCAGAGTGGTCTGCCCATGGAGCACGGGCTGGTAAAGCAAGAAGGCGACACTGGCGATGCAAGTTGTGACAAAGAAGTATGTCGGGATGCCGAGCTCGGCCCCGACGTGGAGGGCGCTGCAGCAGAAGAAGTCGATGACGAGGACGGCCGGGGAGGCGGACCGGAGGAAGTCACGCAGGTCGGGGTTGGAGGCGCGCGCGAGCTCGAAGGTCTGGGAGACGTGATCACCGGCGGGCACGTCGGAGGGGAGCTTGACGCGCGGGAGGCGGTGGAAGGACAGCTCGGGATTGGCGGCTGCCTCAACGCCTGCGTGGAAAGAACCGGTGTGATCATCATCCTGCCCGGCGAGGACGATGGCGACCTCGAGGCCGTGCGCCACGAGTAGCTTGCCGAGTTCCACCGCGGAGATCAAGTGGCTGGCCATCATATCCGGCGCGGGGTAGATGGCCACCAGCTTCTTTGGCTTGCCGTCCTCGCTCTTGTCTGGGGTTCTCATCTTGGGATAAGTGCAGTGGAGCAGTGGGGAGCAAGCGCCTGCCAGCCCACTTCTGAACCAGTAGGCGATGGAATAGCTGGCGTTGGCTCTTGACTTATAATGAGCGGCGTGCTGCTTCTGCCGAGTGACGATATTTGCGGTCCGCTTTTTTGGAGCCGCGAGCCCTACCTAACCAGCCCTACCTAACCAGTAACATACAAAGAGAAACAGTAATAGAAATTTTAGGATTAAATTGCTCCATCTTATTCTCTTTTTTCTCAACTCTTCACTTAACAAGATTTACACGACTTAAATAAGCCTCAAGCATACACACATATGACCACCTATGCATCTACTAACTTGGACATTCTCATACTTCCTGAAATCTCTTCACGATCACACGAGACCACTTCTCACAGTTACGACCGATTCTCTCAGTGGATCGCTTCAGCTTCTACGACCACTGCAGCTTCGTCTGGGGCTTCAACCATGCTTTGAGTATGGCTTCGACCACTCATCAAGATTAATTCCGACATTCTCCCTCTTAATCTTGATGTGTTGACACACTGATATGGATCACCCGCATCTTCTTGTAGGCAACAGCTTCATCTTGCAGCGGTGATGGCTTCACACCACCTTCTTTCACTTCACGTTAAAACTTCACACAGCAGCTTCGCACCGCTGTCGTTTTATCGGTCTCACACCGACTTCTCCCAGTAGCATCACACTACTGTTTGGCGCCAGCATCACACCGACTTTTCCTCGCAGCGGTCTCACAACGCCACACACCGACTTCTCCCCGCGGCAGCGTCACACTACCGTTGGCGCCGACATCACAACGACTTCTCCTCGCAGCGGTCTCACACCGCCACCTTCTGTGTCATACACACACTTTGCCTGGTGCCAAACTCTACTAAACATGCAAAGACCTATACACCACGATTACTACATGCAAAAGACTAAGTTAAACATGCAGATACAAGCTTTGTCAATATTAGTATCTAAATTTATTCTTCCCTAATCTTGATAGACCACACTTCATGACTCTTCACAGAAGAGTTGGCTCATCATCACTATGAACGTCACAGAGTAGCGCTTTCTCCTCCTTTCCTTTTCCTTCCGCCTCCTTTCCTTTCGCAGGGCACTTGTAAACGAAGTGTCCAAACTCTTGGTAGTTATAGCACATCACCTTGGTTTTATCGAACTTTCTTCGACCACCACCACTGCTAGTGCTGCTAGAGGATCCCTTGCCATCTCACTTTAACGACCAAGTCTCCCACTCGGCCTTGGTGAGAAGCAGATGCTCTTCGTCCACCTTCTCGTGCTTGCGTATCCGCTCATCGTACACTTTGAGGAAAACTCATAAAAATATCAAAATTGTATAAATTTTTTAGAAACATTCGCCATGGATAAAATTCCTCAAAAATTACACTACGAGAAACGTTGTGTAGGGTGGCTGTACATAAATTTTTGTAATTTTTTAAGCTTATTTGATATATTTAAAAATTTAAATAAACACTAAACGGGAAAAAAAATTAGACAGGTAATTAGACCAGCTAATTAGACAGCATAATTACCTACCGCCCGGTGGCTGGGCAGGCAGGTTTGCCTACCGCCTGCTCCCTAGGCGACAGGCTACCTGTCATCCAACCACCAAGCGGCAGCGCCATCGCCGACGGCGGCGCATCGCGTCGCCTCATGGTCTGCCGCCCCACCACCGGATGGCAAAAATAATTTTTTTGTTTATACAGTTATTATACTATTATTTTTATAAATACGATGTAAAACAGAGCTAAAAGTGATTTTGATTCCAAAATGGCCTGCGACGTATGCAGAGATTATGTTAGAGAGAACTCAGAGAAGAACACGCATCTAAATGCTATTCGAGAATAGTATTGTAGCCGATCACAGTGTACCAAGTCAAGTGCTTAAGGTCAAATATGACTACTCACTTGAATGGATTAAGCTTTTTCTCCACTGCGATTTAATTTATTGAAGAAAGGCGCGTCCTTTCTACGACTAAATCGTCTTGGTTTACTTTGCAGACCGTGAAACAACCTCAAAACTTCAAAAGTTTTAAATTTCTTTTTGAATTTTGTTTGAATTCCCAAACTTTACCCAATTTGGCAATTTTTTGAAAATCTGTTCTCTCTTTTGGTCTTTTAGCTTTCCCTCTTCGCTGGATTCTCCCTGGAACGCCGCCTTCGCCACCACCTTCCTATGCGCCGTCCAAGCGCCACGCCGTCTCCGCCTCGGATTGCGGCCGCCTCCGTCTCGTGCGTTCACACCAGCTCTACCCTGTGACCCCACCAGACAATTGCAATGCTCGCCCTCTCCCGCCGCGGCGCAACGCCTTTCTTCTTTGTCGCGTGCGCCTGTGCCGTACCACAGCTTTCAAGTCCTTACCAACTCCCACAAAAGGCCAATGCCACCTCCCCTGCACCTCTGAGCAACGGCAGACTCTCCAATGCCTCGCTCCACCCGCGCAAGCGAGAACGCCGAACCGCCTCACTGTAGCCACTGCCTCCCACTGCCTTTAAAGCTCATTCGACACCGCCAATAACTTTGCGCCACTCCCACATACACACCAGGACCACTGAATTGAGTTCTTGCTCACCGCAACCTCCCCGCCATCTTCCCTTGAGCACGGTGAGCTCAAATGGCAATCCCGCTCCTCCGTTGATTATATTTCGATTGCATTCCCTAACATGACCTCCTTTGCTCTCTGAACACGCTGGTGAACTTACTAGAGCGTGAGCGTTCACCGGGAGCTCTGGCGGCGGAAGCAACTGCTGGCAAAAGAGCTTCTCCTGTGGACAACCCAACCAAGTATTCCCCGACCCAAACCATTACCACCATCATGAAACCTACACCCCACAGATGGTTGAACCGCCCCTAACCTCGCCGAAGAACCACCGAGAATCGCAAATGACGTTGGAAAGCTTCCGACCTTCTCTCTTGCCGCCACCTCTCACGCTACCATCTTCCAAAGCCCTAAAATGGACTTTCCGTGCTCCCAGGAATCCAACCGTGTCCCCCTTTTTCGCCAGCGAGCACTGCTGGAGCGGAATCGTGGAGTGCCGTCGCGCTTTGTTTTCCACCGGGGGAGTGAAGCCGGAGGTTGAGGACGACATCGGTCACGACATGGTCCTACCTCAGCCGCTCACGCGCTGTTGCCGTCTGATCCAGGCCGCTCACGCGCGCTGCATCGGAGTCATCCACACTGTCCGCGCGTCGCACATCGGGCGCATGCGTGTGTGTGTTGGGCCTCTCGGCCGCACGCGGCATGGGCTAAGGCCGCTTAGGCCGGTCGGCCAAACGGGCGAAAATCCGACCAGGCCGCACTGTTCATGTGGGCCGGCCCAACACTATTCACCCGAAAAATCCAAAAAATGTCTAGAAAAATTCACAAATACACCGTTTCGATCGTTTCGATGCCGCAAATTCATTTTTGACCCCCATTCCACCAAAGTGAGCTCCAAATAAATCCAAACCCCTCTATTTAAATTTTATTGTATTTTATTTCTTTTTAATTAGTTTATTTTTTCTTAGCTTGATTAGACTCAAGCACGGACTTATGTTATTTATGTGTTTGCGCTAGCTCATGACTTTTCTGAGACGACGGTGCATTGACCAGAACTGGGCAATGAAGCGTACGAGCTATTAGAGTTTGAAGAGTAGCAAGGTAAGTCACAAGTTTTTGATCATATTGAATCCCATGAAATTTAAATTATTTAATTACCGTATTTATATTATTGCTATTTGTGAAATGTTAATTGATTAAAATAAATATTTAGAATTATATGATATCTAGTTACATCCTACCACTGAAAAAGTCATGTTTACTTTGATGGCCATATTCACCTTATTAAGACTTAGTAATGTTAAATCTACTATTTAAATACCTATGGTAGCGTAGAGAACTCAACTATTTTATACTACTATTTAGCAGATCATTTTGCTGGTAATTTTGCAAAAGTGTTTCTAGGAAAATGATTATCATAGGAAACCATGTGTTGGTTGGATAATACTGCCGCTGAGCATTGTCATATGGGTTTAGAGACAGAAAATGTCTCGGAGCAAAATGAAGATAAAGCTCGGAGAAAGTAAGGATGGCCTTATGCTGAGCAAAGAACATAGTGATTGCCTAACCACGAGTTTTGACTTGTCAAACCTTGTTTTGTAGCTGCTCAAATCGATTGAATCTCTACAGGAGTGAGAAGTGTTGGTATGGAAGGGGGTAAAACCATACGTAATATTGGTAGATTCCTCTCAGGACGGGCAGAAGATATCTGGCCGAGTCGGTGGATTTCTGGGTCTGAGTTGGAGATCTACCGGATAGAGTCTATATAAAGAGATGAGCAGTGAAACAACATTGTTTTCTTAACTCAGTCATGAGGGTTAAGGAATCTTGTGAGTAAAACTGGGCAACTCTACGGAGTAATCACAATAGTATCTCGAATACGTCGTTCTTCCGGTAAAAGAAGCTATGTTCAGTGGGTGATTCCAACAGCGAAACATAAATAGAATTGAAAATGGTTTGAAAATGTTGAAAACTGGTAAACAAGTTTTGAAACCACAAATTCCTTAAGTATTTATTATTCTTTTGTATTTAAAAATATTTACAAATAAAACTGCATTCATATATCATAATAGAACCACTATATCCTCATCACTTGTGAACCCTGGTAAGTAGCTATATAGAATTTTTCCATGTGACTTGTTGAGTACGGTTAATTGTACACAGTCTTGCTATAACCTCCTCCACATCAGATACCAAAAGAAGAAGGGTCGTTGCAAGATTTCGTGTAGGGGTTATGACCGCATCCAAGCGTTCCTGTGGAGTTTTTTTTGGTTCTTTTGAATGTAAGTTAAATTTTGGGTTTGGACGTCCGAATTGTTGCTAAAGTTGATCGCTAAATCTTATTTTAATCAAATTAACTTCTTTTAATTGTTCATGAGTAGATATGATATCTTTTCTATTTGTAACTGAACTTTTAAACTGTTACAGGATGTACGACGTCTCTATTTTGAAAATAAAGGCATTGCAGACCGCGACACCGTTCCATTCGGATGTCAGTGGTCAGCCTGGTACGCGCACAGCACCACTGTTCCTTGGTCACACGGTATGTGCACGGCGCACGGTGCGCCCTGGTAAATCCTGCTCCAAGCGATCGATCCCAAATGCGAAGCAAATCCAGAATGCAAAGGCTAACAACGACGCTCAAAACGTGTTCTGTTTCCATCGATCGAGCGAAATCATACAAGGAAATTTTTAGCCATACTCCAGTACTAATATACACTAATTTCCCATGACGCTTAGCCCTACTTCCATGACTTTTTACAGATCGAGCTCTAGAAAGTCCCCGATCGAGTCAATTTGTGTCAGCCGTAGCCTGCATGGCACATTTATTAAGGAGCAATCCACAGCTGGCGAAGTCAAGCAAGCGTCCGGGCCGGGCTAGCTCCGCCCCGTCACAGGTTGCACGTACCGCGGCCCGCCCACGACGACTCGCGCGAAAGCCACCGTATAAGACCACACCACCCCGTGACAAAAATCACTCGCCCCGAACTGAACTCTAAAACAAACCACTCTCCCACACGATGGCGACCGCCGGGACGTACAACGCCGCCTCGGCGGACGAGAAGAGCGAGCCGACGAGGCCGCTCGCCATCCCGTCTCCGACCGTCCACCCTGCGGCCAACGACGGCATCGAGGACGAGGAGGCCGCCGCGACGACCACCAAGCGCTGGCGCTCCGTGCAGTACCTCCGCAAGCGCCGGTGCGTGCTCTGCTGCTGCGGCTGCTGCGTCACCTCCGTGGTCGTCGCGGGCATCGTCGTCCTCGTGCTCGCGCTCACCGTGTTCAAGGTCAAGGACCCCGTCCTCACCATGAACCGCGTCACGCTGGATGACGTCGACGGCGACTTCGGCACGGAGCGGCACCCGGTGTCCGTGAACGCCACTCTCAACGCCGACATCTCCATCAAGAACCCCAACCTGGCCTCGTTCAGGTTCGCCCGGAGCGAAACGGACTTCTACTACATGGGGGAGACGGTCGGCGTGGCGTACGCGCCCGACGGCGAGGTCGGCGCCGACCGGACCGTGCGGATGAACGTCACGCTCGACGTGCTCGCCGATCGGATCTCGCCCAACGTCAACCTCACCGACCTCATTTTCGGCCAGGACTACAACCTCACGAGCTACACGGAGATCACCGGGAGTGTGAACGTACTGGGCATCTACAAGAGGGACCTCGACATCAAGATGAACTGCTCCATCACGTTGGAGGTGGGCGCCTTCACCACCGTGCAGAGCAAAACTACGGACTGCGTTGCAAGTGTGAGATGATCACTTATCAGGGAAGCAGTGTTTCTTTAGATGAGGGAAGCAGAGTTAGCTTCATGGATAATTTTGTGTTACTTTAGTTTTGTTTTTCTTCCCTCCATTTCTATATGATTTATAGATGTTATATATGTAATTACTTTTTTCTTGAGGTGATTGTCATATACTTCCGTCATGATGTTCAACTTTATGAAAGGCTATAATATACGTTATGGCTAAAACTAAGCAGCTTAGAGTATTGCTTAGACCAGTTTCTATCTACTCTGACAGGATAAGAACAAACCAACTAATTTGTTTCCCCTATCAGAGAGAGAGAGAGAGAGAGATTCGGTTTCTTGACAGATTGGTAGGCTAACAACCATGGTTTTCATAGTTGACGTCACAGACTTTATAGTTTTATTCATAATGTTTCTCAAGCGCAATAACCTTCATGATTCTCGCTTCACGGAAAAATTTGACAAATTCTAATCTTATTACATCTAGCTTGTGTAAAAAAAGTAATGGGTTTTTTAGATTTAGAGTGCTCTGGAGTTGCATGAGTGATATTTGAGATGGACCCCTTTATGGGCCACGCTCAAATTGGGCTGGGGACCTCATAATAAGTGATCATTTTTTTCAAGAAGGTCAAAGTTATGCCATCTAAGCATGGACACTTTAGTGAGGCTGAATTACTACAAACACACCCTGGGTTTCACATTATTTCTGCAAACAATCCTAGGAAAATAGAATATGCAAAAAAGAACCCCAAAACCATTTATTTTGCAAAATTGACCCATTCATGGCGCATCATGGAACGTCACTATGGGTAGGTTTTTTTTGGCTTAAATTGTTTGAATCCTAGCTTATCACGAGAGATAGTATAGAAAGAGAGACACTCATATGCGATTTTGACCAATACAAATGAAGTCGATATAATGTCTAATACAATCGATTTATAGACCCCGACTTGAACAAACACACCGTTTAAAAATCAGTTACTGTAGTATAAACCAAAAGCTATGAGCAACAAACCGAAAAGAATCCAGTCATATATTAACAATATTTGAGGTCCATTGGCTCCATCACTATATCTTAACATGATTTGAAGGTCTATTGGCTTCATCACTGCTACAGCATCATGAATGGTACAATACAACCTTAAACCAACACTAAGGCCCGGTTATGAATGTAAGAATTTCCTAAAAAACAGTTTAATTCTCCTGTTCTAAACAGGGTCTGAAAATAGTGTGTCGATATTTTAATATCGATCTTACGTATAATTTATTTAGATTTTGAGAAACTCTTAGAACGCATGCGAAGTAGAGACACAGGAAACTTTATCCTAGTTCGAGTCTTCTCCTAAGAAAATAACAACTCTACGTCCAGTGTGATTGCTAATTGCTAGAAAGTGGGTTGCAACAGAGAATTACACGAATGGCTAGTACTATCTTGCCTGATTGACTCATCAATCATCATCCTCTCCTTCAACGTTAACCTTTATATAGCCGGTGAAGCGACGACAGTTGCCCTGCGCCGGAAGACGCCTCAATGCTTTGGATGATAACCGTATGACGAAAGTTACTATCAGAGAGACATAAGAGGTCGTTCACCGTGTAGCAGTTGTTGTCAGAGAGACATCGTGTGCGGTTAGTGAACTAACGCACGTTCTAACCACCCTGTCAAATGAAGTGACAGTGTAGTTCATTGTCGTAGACAAGTCCATTAGAAATAGACTCATCGTAGGAATTCCCATGACCACAGAGTAGTCGCAGTAAAACTTACGACTCACCGTTATTCTCTGGCTTGGCCCTGCAACCCTGCTAATGGCGCATCAAAGGTATGCATTTTGGAGGAAAGAAATCAATTCGGTATTCAGTACAAGCATGCACTGAGTCTGGACATCTTACCAGAAATCCTAAAGCAGGAAACCTTCAACTCTCGTAAAGGTAGACTGAAAATAACGATCAACATGAAGACCCACAGATGAAGATAAACAACTATACTAGTAGTCAATAGATGAATGCCAGCCGAAGCATGTAGATTACAACTAAGAAAACATAGATCGAAAACTCAGGTTTCTGTCTTGATATCAATCCTGCAAATGTGTATGTCTGAATGGAAGAGGCATCAAGTTTCTTTGATAGATCCTATCTGAAAGTCAAATCCCAAAACAGATTACATCAAGAGAATTTAAGTTTCTTTGATGGATCCTATCTGAAGTCAAATCCCAAGAAAAGTTGCCTCGAAAGAATTTCATAATTCAGAATAATGAAAATCAAGAAAAGCTACTAGATTAAAACATAAGTTGAATTCAGAAAATAACCCACAAAGTGTCAATCACAAAAAATATATAAAAAAAAAACAAGTGCAGTAGCCACAAGCCCACAAGAATAACTAACTACAAGAGTTTCTTGCAGTAAGTGGAGAATGCTAAAAAATAGTTACCTCATATAGTTTACCTTTAAAACATATCAAATGACAAGAACAGTTGGACTCAGTACATCATGAATATCAATTACTAGTAGTAACGATGTACAACAGTCCAATTAAAAGGTGTCCAGCTTCTGAGATACCAAAATCAGAAACATAGCTAAATGATCTATCTTACATGCAAGAACAAGAGTGACAATAGTTCATTGCTAACGAGATAAAAGGGACCAAAAGTCTCCCCACTAATACTTTTGCAGGTGAATATACTAGGAAATGGATTAATGTTAAAAGTGCAGGTTATTGGTAATACTTAGCATGTACTTAGCCCCACATATATACCTCAAAACTTTAAATTTCTGTGAATCAAGTGGGCCCATTTAGAGTACTTCCAAGCACACAAGTAACATCAAATGACACCAAGATCTATTGACTAGCCAACAGACGAACAATATGAGACAGGGGGATAGCGAGGAGCAACTGGATGTGTACCAAAAAAGTCAATATTACGTCATTATTGCATGGGGAGAAACATCAAATACAGTAGGTTAACATTTACAACAACATGGCTTTTGTTTAATTCTAAAATATAGTATTACATACTGAACTTAGAATACATATTCAGAGGCTCATGCAGTAACTTTTGTGATTAAATAATGACTTAAAATTAGTACCTTACGCTGAAATAATGACCCTGCTAACCATAACATAGAAATATAGAATCACATGCTCATGTAGCCACAGAAGTTAGCAGGCAAATGAAGTGTTTTTGGACGTAGTAATCAAACTCATGGGCATGGATGGTCCAATTCACCAACCATCCAGAGCTAAAAGTCTCCTGGACCCAGAAAATTCCTATACTGATAAAGGGTTTTTAATGAAGAGTGCTGTCGCTTAGCTTGCTATTGCAGTAATGTACTTGCATATATGGAGCGCTACTTGACACACAAAACTTCAACATGAAATGCAAAGATTTTTCACGCTCCTTGTTACAATAGAGCAATGTTATAGCAACGCATTTCATTCGTTGATACAAGTAATAAACATACATCGATTCGGCCACCAATGTAACTCACACAATTAGACAACCACCTCGTGGTCACACTGTAAAAAAGGAAAGCAAAACTGTGCAGCAAATCTCTACCTTTGATCTGTGATCTTGCCATTGTTCCCTTAGCAACAGAACGAACAAAAATATACCATTTCACAATAAGGCAATCTGCAATAGAAACAAGCAACAATGTATTTACAACTATGCCTAACTGCAACATCTACTTCTACATTACAAAATTTACTCGAAGTAATAGCAATATGAACCAAAACTTCTTTGAATATCCTAAGCACACCACCACAGTCAAACTAGCTCCTAAAAGCCCTCCTGACCAATAAAGCAATTCACAACTTTACATCCTTAAACGCAAAAAGATTAAAAAAAAAGTGTAATATAGTGAAGAGCACCGAGGTGCACCAATGTGTCCGTCACCTGCTGCGCCTCCGGTCGGCGGCGTACTGAGAGAGCGGGACGAGCTCCGACAGCGGCGTCGCGAGCGGCGTGGCGGCTGGCGTGGGGATAGGAGAGGACCTGCACACGGGGCACGACGCGCTCCGGCGCAGCCAGGCGTCGAGGCACATGACGTGGAACCTGTGCCTGCACTCCGGCATCGCGCGTAGCATCTCGCCGTCCCTGTACTCGCCGAGGCAGATCGAACACATGGCGTCGGCCTCGGCGCCCGCGGCGGCCCTGAAGAAGGGGACCTTGGGGTAGGACGCGATGGCAGCGGGGTCGAGCCCGACGGGGGAGGAGACGGCCGCGGCGGCCGAGGAGTAGGCGTCGGGGGACTCGGACCCCTCGGCGACGAAGAGCACGCGCGGGACGGTGATGGAGAGGTGGCTGGAGCTGGAGGTGAGCGTGATGGCGCCGGAGAGGTGGCCGCCCCCGGCCCCGCCGCGGCGGAAGCAGAAGTAGGACGCGAGGAGGAGTGAGGCGAGGAGGACGAGGAAGCCGAGCGCGATGGCGATGGAGTAGCCGAGGCCGAGCGTCGCGACCGAGGAGAGGAGGGAGGGAAACGACATGGCTGTCGTGGCGGCGGTGGAGAGGATTTTTCAGTGGGCGAGTGGCGGTGGTGGTGGAATGGCATTGGCGGTGTGCGGCGTGGGGGATCGATCGAGTCGTGGCTGCGTGGAATGTGGTGGAGTAAATGTCTCTTTCTCTCGTTTCGTCGCGGGGTTTTAGATCTGGTGGTGGTGGGTGGGCGGCGCCAGCGGCTGCATTTATTGCCGGGGAAGGGGGACGGGAGGGCAGTAATGGCGGAGGATGTGGATGCTCTGCTCTGCTCTGCTGCGGGGGTGTGATGGTGTTGGGAGGGAAAGTCCTGGGGAGAGTGGAGTGGCAGCGTGGGAGGGAAACTTGTTCTGCTCGGATACCGGAGGTCATTCGTTTGACTTTTAGGGCACTGCAGGCGAGTTGTTCACGTCCGTTCCTATGCTTTCCCGACAATTTTTTTATTGTTCTTCAAATGATTTATCAGAACTTTTTAAAAATAATTTATCGATATTTGATCTATTTGTATAAATATCCACTTTAGAAACAAATTATCAGCCCTAGTCAAGAAAGATAGGCCATATCCTATTTTTGAGATGGACCGATGATGAAGTTATAAAACCTTGTTGTAGGTTTTTTAACCGTGCCAAAACACTCTCATTGAGGATTTTGCTCCATGTCTCTTCCCCTTGAGCTCCGAGAAGTTCGGCAGTGACAAGAGGAAAGAGGATCTATCTTTTCGATGATCAACTTTAGGAATACTTTCTTTTTGTTGGTTTTGCTTATTTATTTCCTTCTTCTCTTTTCAGGGTGGTCGTACCTCACATTGTCGTCACATCACCCCTATTATTGCTCACCGAAATCCTTTATGTGTACAGATTCCAAATATTTGCCTAACAATTTTTACCCAAATCCTTCGAACCAAGGCACAAAGATGTCCCTTGCCTCTTGAGCCTGCCGGAGAAGAAGCAAAGAGAAGCCCATGTTACACACACTAGCAACATCACAACCCCTTCAACCTCCAATTGCTTCTCTAGGAGGAACGGGGGGCTGCCTGGTTGCTGTTCCAGAATCCAGGCACCAAACTAGGGAGTTGGAAGGCAAGCCAAGGTATATGTACTCCCCAGGTGGCCATGCGGCAACTATGATGTGTATGTCCCTTCCCGCCCAACTTTGCATACGCTAATTTGACTGTGTATACTTTAGAGGGTCTTTTTGTAAATATGTGGGGATTTTATGTAACATGACTAAATTAAAACTCTTTACATATACAAAAAAATATATGACCAAGAGCTCTAGTATTCACTAAAGAATGATGTGGGCCATATTCTTTTCAGCTTCTAAAAGCTGCTTTTCGGTTTTTCTACAGTAACTAGCTCTTTAAACGAAATATCTTTTCAAGATATGGTCTACTAGTTAATTGTAGTACATACTTTGCTGACTTCATTTATATCGCCAAAAATCGTACGCGAGTTTCTGTTACTCTGTAATATCTCGCACAAACAGTCCAAAAGTCACAAGCCACAGCTAAAAGTCATAAGCCGCAGCTAAAAAGAACAGGCCCGTGGTCACTCGGGGACTCAAATCCAAGAGGGCGAGACCGACGATGCCTATTTACCAATCGAGTTTGCTACAATATCACGGTACCAAAATAGTCTTGTGCGGACGTCAAGGAAAAAAAGACATAGGGTGGGGGCGTGGAGCACCACGGCGTTACCAGTTGCTACTGTGAGGCAAGAGATTTGAACCCAAAATATGTTGGAAGTTTGCTCTTCGAATTACTCATAAACTTCTGAAAACATTCTATTTATGCATGGAAAATAAACTCTAGTTGGTTTTGCAACTCAGGTTGAAGCGACGACTTTCCAAAAGGGAAAAAAAGGAAGCAATCTCAAGTATTCGAAGGAAAAACCGGAAGAATGAAGAGTTGGGAGGCATAAGCTTTTAAAAGAACATTGTAAAGTGGTAGTAAGATGAAAATATTGCCATCGTGAGCTGGAACATAAGATGAAATTTCCAACATGTAAGGAAAGCTACCTGACTGTCCGTGCTTTACTATGCATAAAAAATTATAGTTTTCTAGCATGTTAAGATGATATTATCGGGATTGGCATGCCTGGCTCATACCGTTGGCTCCACCTCCTTGCTTGGACATGTCGTGCCTCCATGCCCTCGGTCATGTACTTCGTAGAGCTCTGTTTTTTTAATGTGTAGGGTGGTGGAATTTATTTTTTCGGTAGAGATATATCTGGCAATAAGAGAAAGAATAAGTAGAGTTCTGAGTAGGACAGAATTGTAATTACCTACATGTGATTGCATGGCACAAGGGAACCACCTAGGATTGAGGATTCCTTGAAACTGAAAAACGCACCATGACGCAGCATTTTAAAAAATCGCCGTTGCCGGGGATCGAACCCGGGTCACCCGCGTGACAGGCGGGAATACTCACCACTATACTACAACGACTGAGATGCTAATTGATTTTCTACAAACTATATATTTCATATCCCTTTGCCAAGCGGATGGCCTGTCATCATCATCCGTATCGCCCGTTGAGAATCCGCACATCCCACAGCATATTCGCAACTTCCGTTCTGGTCTTTACCAGTGCCCCATTTCGTGCAGTTGTTCCTATCCCACTCCATTCTTCACCTGCCGAGCGCTGAGTGTCTACTGGAGTTTCTGTCGCTGAGCGGTTTCGTCACCGATGGAGCCGAGGCAGACGAGAATCTGGAGCGGTCTCTTCTTGCCTTTACCTGTGAGTAATTGTGACCTGTGATCTCTCGCTCCTCTCCCCCTTTTGATGATGCAAGTTGAACTCAAGTTTGTGTAGTTTCACCGTTCTCCGTTGCTTAGTCAGACTCAGGTTCGTTGATGTTAGGGGAAGTCGAACTCAGACTGCGAGCGCTAGACGGCTAGACACCTGGACCAAATCTGATTACTCTGTATATTGGTGAGCTACTCAGTCCGAGAGCATACACGTTCGAGTCATTATCTTTATCTTTACTATTATAAAAGAAAGAGTTAGTAGTTGATTCGATCTCTTCCACCCTTTCTCACAAAAGACAGCGCTGACATATGGCCTCAAAAAATCTGCGTCGAATCTTCCCACCTTTCCATCAAAATATCTTTCTTTCTATGATTTAGTGGTCAAGGTGAATTTCATCTAGACTGCATTGTAAAGTACATGCTGTATTTTTCATCCAGTGCTTAATCTTGTACTAGCTGAATGCCTGTTGCTACGGATTTTAAAATTTTATCATACTATATATTCTGAAACTAACGGATGATAAAATTTTTTAGAATATGAATACAAATATGTTTTATTTTTTTTAAAATTTGTAGCAATGCACGGACATTCAGCTAGTGTAGAGAAACATGCGTCAGAAATCCATTCCGTGTGGGTTTAGCGTTGCGACGATGCATGGGCTGCCGGTAGAAGCATGTTCCTTTTCATGTACCGTACCAGGGAGATAGGGTGCTGGCCCGGTAGGACTGTAGGAGTGCAAGCGTGGAGCTGTATATTTTGTACCCTACGGGCTCTGGCCCAGTTAGGCCTCAATCCTGCAATAGGTTTGTAGAGGCCTAAAGCCACGTTAAGGCCCATTTATAAGAGAGAGAATCCTACCGAAATCTTCTACGAATCTCTTGCAAAGCTCTACGAAATTTCTGTGTTGCAAGTAGGCTCGTTTATCAATTAGCCAGTTGTTCCATTATTTGTCTAGTGGTTTCTTATCTTATTTCTCACGACGCACCAAGTTCGTATGAACACAAGACGATTTTGAAGAAAAATATTAATTGTTATCAAAAGATCAAACCCGGTGGTTTCTCCGTGCTTACGGCCAGTTTTAAGTGGTGATTTTCCTATGTGCTAGGTTGACACCTGTGCTGTTTTGGGCCGTATTGAGCCTGAGTCTAGCTTAGGGTCCGTTTCAAACGAATTTAGTTTTTGATTTTTTCTGTCTTCTAACTTATTTAAGTTAGATGCCACTTAGAACATGTTAATTTCTAATTTCATTTTTATCTTTTTTTGGTTTTTCTTTTTACCTTTAATCATTTGCATTGTCCGTAACGATATTATAGCTTTTTTATTTTTTAATGTTTTTCTCATATTTTCTAAAAAAAAGCTAACAACTGATACAGTGTAATTTTAACTAAAAACCAAAAGACACAATCAGAAAATTAAGCCGTTTAGAAAGGGCCTAGATTCTTGGCTTGGTAGTCTCTCCTTAGTTTAGAAAAGGTCTAGATTCTTGGCTTGGTAGTCTTTTCTTAGTTCCCTACATACGGGTCTGTTGTTTTTTGCTGCGGCTTATAGTTTTTAGCTAAAATTTTTAAAATTTGGTTGAAATTGTTCCATTATTTGTCTAGTGGCTTCTTATCTTATTTCTCACGGCGCACCAAGTTCGTATAAACACAAGACGATTTTGAAGAAAAATGTTAAATGTTATCAATAGATTAAACCCGGTGGTTTCTCTGCGCTTATGGCCAGTTTTAAGTGGTGATTTTCCTATGTGCTAGGTTGACATCTATGCTGTTTTGGGCCGTATTAAGCCGGAATCTAGCTTAGGGTCCATTTTAAATGGCTTCAGTTTTTGATTTTTTTTTGACTTTCGACTTATTTAGTCAAATGTCACTTAGAATGTGTTAGTTTCTAATTTCGTTTTTATCTTTTTTGGCCTTTTTTACCTTTATTCATTTGTATTGTCCGTGACGATATTATGGTTTTTTAAAATTTTTTCCTTTTTTCTCATATTTTTTTAAGAAAAAACTAACAACTGATATAGTATAATTTTAACTAAAAATCAAAAGACATAATTAGAAAATTAAGCCGTTTAGAAAGGATCTAGATTCTTGGCTTGGTAGTCTTTCCTTAGTTCCCAAATTGGGACTATGACTGTTTAACATTCTTTTTAATGATATCGTAAAACCTCCCGTTCTTTCCTTGATAAAATATTTTACCAACATCTATGATTATTGTATTACGTAAAGATGCGACATTTGCTTGGTTTTTCTTTCTTGGAAAATTAATTAATGAATGAATGCAGCATTTGCTCAACGTCAACGAAGGACCTTAGCCACCAAGCATGGGCTCCTCCGAGTCGTCCCATTCAAGCGGCGTGCCCGCGTCCAGAAGCTTCTGCCCGAGACGAGACCGTCTCCTCCTCCCCTTTGGCCCACGTACCGTCCCCCGACCGCTGTCCACCGACGGATGCCGGCGGACGGCCCACCACTGGCCACGTGTCACCCCGCCGCTCAGGGCGTCCTCGCGGTCTCCACCACCAGCTCTGCTTACTCGTGGGCCCGCAAGGACGTGTCTGCGACGACGACGCCTCCCTATCCACCACGTCTTTGAACTTAACCCCTAAGTACCCACCCCTTCCTCCGTCTACCCATAACTACACCCCATATTTCACTTACAGTGGGCCCGGATCTGTACTTGAGCCCTGATTCGCCGTCAAGCGGGTTTGTTTTTCGGGATAGTATACTACTGCGCGGACAAAACTAACCAGTATTCAAACTACTTTAGCTAATAGTGATTTTTTTTGTGCTTATAACTTATTATATCTGTTCACAGAAAGTAATATGATAGAAAAATAGTTGTATGTGATTTTGATTGATATAGCTAAATTTAATATATTTTTACTGTAATTTTCTTAATAACTTTATCTAAAAAATATACTATTTAAAAATTAGTTACTGTGTATTTACAAGTATAAATGGACTGAAAGTGGAAAAGAAATGCACAGCACCTGTGTGGCAGTTCAAACCGACGACCCAAATCGCATCACGCCTCGTAATAAAGCGACCCTCGCTGGCTACGCGCTGTGTGAGCCGCTGAGCGCTTGAGCAGCAACGAAGGGGGGGAAATAGAAAAGCTTGGGATTTCTCAGAGCCGAAGCGTCGGAGAAGAAGAGAGTAGAGCGAGAGGGAGCATGGCGGAGCATAAGGAAGAGAAGTCGGTGGTGGAGTCGGCGATGGAAAAGATCTCCGACAAGCTGCACGGCGGCGGGGACTCGTCGTCGTCCTCGGACTCGGACGACGAGAAGAAGAAGGGCTCCTCGTCGGCTTCGGCGGCGGCCATGAAGGCCAAGATCTACCGTCTCTTCGGCCGCGAGAGGCCCGTCCACTCCGTCCTCGGCGGCGGCAAGCGTAAGTCCCGAGCTTTATGGTCCCGATTTGGGATTGCTGTCGGTTGGTGTAGATCCGATCCGATCTGATCGTGCTTTGTCTCGCTTTTTCTAGTGGGGACTGTTGCTATTGTCCTGCTTCTTGATAACTAGCTTTAAGATTAGAGAAGCGTTTGGACCCGTGGTTTTGGGATCTATAGCGTATTATTGTGTATGAGTGTATCTAAAGCTTTGGAGGGTTTAGTGTTCGTTCCTACGGAGTAAACTGAAGATTTTGATGGTTCGGTTTGGTTTTGTTAATGATGGCGATTAAACGGTGGCGCAGTTTGTTGTCACACTAAAACTCTTAAGATGCTCTGTTCGATCCGGGCCTTGGAACAGATCTGGAATGTTTAGTCACGTTACGTATTTGTTTATTTGAGTGTGTGGCCTGATGTGATTATTCTTACACAAATGTGCTCTCAGCTGCCGATCTCGTCCTGTGGAGGAACAAGAAGATCTCCGGCGGGGTGCTCGCCGGCGCCACGGCCATCTGGCTCCTGTTTGAGGTCATGGAGTACAATCTCCTCACCTTGGTGTGCCACTGCCTCATCCTCTCCCTGGCCATTCTCTTCCTCTGGTCCAATGCCTCCACTTTCATCAACAAGTGAGCTTCTATAGTCCTTCACTCTCAGATGAAATTGATTGAACTCATTGTAGATCTGGAGCTGTTGATTGTGGTCCCTGGAGTCAACTTTTCCGGTATCAGTTGCTTGAATTTGCTGTATGTTTAGCATCCCGTCATAATTCATGGTATTGATGGTTTTCTAGGTCTCCCCCAAACATTCCTGAGGTGAAAATTCCGGAGGACGTGACTGTAAACATTGCGCACACACTGAGATATGAGATCAACAGGGGCTTCGCTACCTTGAGGGAGATTGGACATGGCCGTGATCTGAAGAAATTCCTAATTGTATGTTGGCTGTCTCTTCAACTTAGCTGTGCTTAATGTTATTCATTTTCTTGATTGAGTGCTGACGTGCATGCAATTTTTCTTTGTATTCTCAGGTGATCGCAGGTCTCTGGGTTCTTTCAGTTCTTGGGAGCTGCTGCAACTTTTTGACATTGTCCTATATAGGTAATGATCGCTTGTGCCGCATGACATAAATTTGACACTACTCACTGAATATTCATGCAAAGTTATAAACGGCAATTCTTTGTTTTTCCGATTTCAGTCTTTGTGGTGGTGTATACTGTCCCAGTTCTGTATGAGAAGTATGAGGACAAGGTTGATGCTTTTGGTGAGAAGGCCATGATTGAACTAAAGAAGTATTATGCCATTTTCGAAGAGAAGTGCCTATCAAAGATACAAAAGGGTCATTCGAAAGATAAGAAGCACTAGATCAGTAGAAGCCTAGAAGGTACCCGCGTTGAATTTGCATCTGCGTTAATCAAAACTTGTCACCTTCCATTTTGAAGGATGGTTCTGAATCCTTGTGCGTGTAGTACATACCTGTATGGGCAGTTCTAGCCTCGCTGATAGTTGTGATGTGCTGATCTTTTGTGAAGTTTAGTCATGTCAGCTGAAAACTGTTGATCTCTTTTTTTTTATTTCAACTTTCAGCATGGGTACACTATCTGGAAGCCAGAAGTATTATTATGATATTATCAATGTCCAAGTGAACTTTGTGATATGCTGTTTCGTGGTTTAGTGCTTTATCCATGTGTTAGGCTAGTGAGGTGTTTCCATTTAGTGATAAAGAATTTTCTGATAATCTGGTCCATTTTCACGAAGGGACTATGGATTTAATATTTGTTCTTAGTAGGGAAAATTATTTGAAAGTTGAAAGTGAAGGTCCCAGCAGAGGGTTGATCTATAATTATGAGAGCTCTCTAACGTCGTAACCTTCACAAATGCATTAAGCCATGTCGTACAATGCTTGAATGTTTTCTGTATTTCATAGCATTTCAAGTCCATGGCTAGATTATAATACAGCAGAGGGTTAATCTCTAATGATGAGTCCACTCTTAACATTTAACCCTTCACAAATGGATTAAGTCATGTTGTACAATGTTTGGATATCTTTCAGGTTATCATAGCATTCTATATCAACAACAACAAATCCTTTTATCCCATCTATATCAACAACAACAAAACTTTTTATCCCAAATAAGTTAAGGTAGGTTAGAAATGAAACATTCTCAAGTTCAAAGAGGCAAAGCTATCTGAGCCGAGAGCCTAAAACACCGCTTCTAAACTTTCTAATAGTTCTGACACTTGAATCGCTAAGATCTATGCGCTCATATAGAAAGCTAATTTTTTATATTCTAATTCCTAGTTTCTTTTAACTGCTTTATTTCACATCAATTTTGGCTAACATCTGCTTCTTACGTTTTCAGTGCGTCTTAAAATTCCATTATGTACCGATGCCTTAGGAGGCCTTCGTTGGAGATGTACAAACCATCTTAAGCGATGTTACACGAACTTCTCTTCAATTGGTGCTATCCCACCTTATCACGTATATGAATATATCATCATTGCGAATGCGATCCCGCCTTGTGTGACCATAGATCTATTGTAGCATCCTCATCTTCATTACACTCATTTTCTATATATGTTGTCTTTTAATTGCTTAATATTCTGCTCTATATAACATCTCAGGTCTGATCGTCGTTCTATAAAACTTACCATTTAACTTTTGAGAGATTTTTTTGTCACATAAGATACCAGATGTTTGACGTCATTTCACTCATCCCGCTCTTATCATGTGGCTCACGTCTTCATCAATCACACTGTCCCACTGTAACATCGATCCCAAATAACGAAATTGTCCTTCCTAAGCACTACTTGTTCATCTATACTAATATCTTCATCGTTTGCCCTGGCATCACTAAAATCACACCTCATATATCTAGCTTTAGTCCTACTAAGTCTAATACTCTTCAATTATAAGATCTTCCTCCACAACTCTAGATTCGTATCGATATATATCCTACTCTCATCAACTAGCACCATATCATCAGCGAAAAGCATACACTAAGAGATATCTCCTTATATGTTTCGTGTGACCTTGAACATCACTAGGGCAAAAATATATGGGCTTAACGCTGACCCTTTAGTCCTATGTGAATAGGAAAGTCATTAGTAACACTACCACATATTTTGACATTAGTCATAATGTCTCTGTACATGTCCTTAATTACGATAATATATTTTGTTGGAATTTTGTTCTTTGGAGCGTCCACCACATGATCTTTCTTAGTACTATGTCATAGTCTTTTTCCAAGTTAATAAACACCATGTGAAGATCCTTTTCTTCTCCCTATACCTCTCCATCAACTATCGTAGTAAGAAAATCGCCTACGTGGTTGACCTCCCAGGTATAAAACCAAATTGGTTTGCCGTCACGCTAGACATTTTTCTTAAACGGTGTTCACTCACTCCCATAGCTTCATTGTGTGACTCATGAGTTTAATTCTTCTATAAATAGTACAACTTTGAATGTCTCCTTTATTTTTGAAAATTAGTATTAATGTGCTCCTTCACCATTCGTTTGTCATCTTGTTCGATCTAAAAATGCTATTGAACAAATTAGTTAACCAAACAATCGTCACTTTTCCTCGGCATTTCCACACCTCGATAGAGATGTTATCAAGTCCTAATGCCTTACCCATTTTTATTCTTTTTAAGGCCTCTTTTACTTTCGACTCTTGGATTCTTTGAACAAACTGTCTATCGGTACCGTCAAAAGCATTATCCAGTTCAAACATACTATTGTCATTATTGAACAGCTTGTCGAAGTAATCTCGCTACTTATCCTTGATCTCCTCGTCTTTCACCAGAAGTCTATTAGTGTCATTTTTTATGCATTTAACTTGGTTGAAGTCTCTCGTATTCCTTTCTCGAAGTTAGCCATCTTGTAGATGTCCTTCTCTCCCTCCTTTGTACTTAGCTTCTGGTAAATTTTCTCATATGCCTTGCCTCATGCCTCACCACTTTTTCGCATTCTTTTTTGCTATTTTGTATTTTGTACATTGTCATCGCTCCTATCATGATGCATGTGTTTGTAGCATAACTTCTTCTCCTCGATAGCCTTTTGCACTTCCTCGTTCCACCACCACGTATTTTTAGGCTTACCTCTTGTCCCGCGGGTCACTCCAAGCACCTCCGTAGTCACCTTCCTAATATGAGTTACCATATCTGTCCACATACTATTCATCTTCTGCGATCATCCTCTCCTTACATGCCTATGCGGTGTCCCCTTTGATTTTCCACTATTTCATCCTTGTGGTTCCGGTGACTTAAGCCTGTCAAACTCGTATCCTAAAATGAAAGTCGGAGACTACCAACTTATGCTGCTGGACAACACTCTCTAGATATAACCTTACAGTCTATGTAGACTCGTTTATCCTCCGTTCTAATAAGGACAAAATCGATTTGACTAGAATGCTGACCACTACTAAAGGTAACTAAATGTGAATGTCCCTTTCTAACAAGGAGTTAGCCATCATGAGATCATAGGCTACAACAAATTTAAGATATCTTCTCCCTCTTGATTTCTATCACCGTAACAAAACCCCCCATGTACCCTTTAAAACCCCACTAGTTGTACCGACATGACCATTGAAATTGTCTCCTAAGAAAATCTTCTCACTATTAGGTACACTTCTAACCATGTCATCTAGGTCTTTCAAAAATTGCGTCTTATCGATCTCATCCAGACCTACTTGTGGAGCATAAGCACTAACAACATTTAAAACCCAGTCACCAAAGATTAGCTTTCTAGGATAATCCTATCCCCCTGTCTTCTCACGTTAACAACTCCGCTCTTAAGGCGCTTATCGATTAAGATGACCACTTCATTCTTGTTTCGTTCTCTTTCAGTATACTACAACTTGAAGCAAGTATGCTCCACCTCCTTCGCCTTCTGATCCACCTATTTAGTCTTTTGAACGCATAAGATATTTATACATCTTCTAATTGCCGTATCAATTATCTCTCTTAACTTACCTGTTAAGGGTTGTACATTCCAATTACCCAGACGAATTCTACTCTCCTTGGCTAGCTTGCCCCTCACACTTGTCGAGTAAAGTGCGAAGACCCTTGCACATTTTTCACTACATCCGGACGCCGACGTAGCGCGTCATTAAGGAAGTGATGTCCCGGCACTTGCTCATTTTTCACCACATACGGGTTCTGATATGGCATGTTGCTAGGAGAGTTACGTCACAATGAAATTATTTTGGGTTTCATTCCATAAAAAGATGATTTGATTTTTACGTTGGCTCGCCAAGTCTAACACAACCCTCCTTTTTTTCTAACTTGAGGCAGGCTATGTAAAAAACTACATAGACGGAATTTCATAGCATTCTATATCATGGCTAGAATATAAATCTATTCTGATATTACGGGCTGGCGGTAAATACTTGCAATTGTGGTGTTATAAATGCTTTATTGGGTCATTCCCGACAATTTTATCATATGAATTATTGTGGTTTTGCTTACATCTGGCAGTTTAAATGGCAAATAGGGCTTGAAACGCTTTAAAATTAGGGAAGTGCTAAACAACAATCAGTGTTTTTTTAAGTGTTTTTTTTATTGGGAGCACTCAGTTTTTTCTCCCTTGTGAGCACTCAGTTTTTTCTCCTATGTATGCACTCCTCAAAAAAAATATAGTGCTCCGAAGCACAAAAAAACACTCGAATCCCCCTTCTCTCTTGTATGTACGCCTCAAAAAAATTGAGTGCTTCAAACCATAAAAGACGCTCAAATTCCCCCTTTTCTCATGTATGCACTTCTTATATTATTCTGTTTTGCTTGGAATTACTAGTTCTAAGCAAAAAAAAATGTTCAAAAAATTGCTCCATAACATTTGACAAAACAACAGAAACTGTACAAGTAGTACTATTAACAGCTGGAGTTTGTGTTTAACAGAAAGAAACGACATATTAAATGTGTGCTCAATATGCTCAAAGAACATCATTCTAGTGCTGATCAGCGCATCAATCATTCAAGCTCAACCTAAGTTCAGAACACATAACAACTCCATTCCAAATTCTAGCGTGCATGCGTGCATCGTATATATACCACACAATAATCCAGGACTAAGCTTACATGCCTTGCAAATGCCTCGACAGCTGTGACCTACAGGGATTTTTTTGCAATCGAGAATATCTTCCCTGATGGCATTCTCTCTACCCAAGTTGCACACCTAAACACCTTACCATTGCAGAGCTCGGCAGCACGTTGTGGTGCGTCCTTCGTCTTCCTCCAGTTGCATGCATCTCACCTTCTTGTGATACAAAGGCACAAGGAACCTCAGGTGCTTGCACGAGAGACCCCTCGGCAGCGGCAGTTTGCCGCACCTCCGAAAAGACGGCAGCCAGCGTGAGCTTGCTCGCCCTGGAGACGGCGCCCTTCGTCACGCTCCACGACCTCGCTGGGGCCACCGCGCCACCGCAGAGACCCGAAGGCGAAGAGTTCAGCGACGCCGGCCGGGCCAGCCGGTGCCGCTTGCTCGCGGAGATCATCCTCTGGGACGAATCCAGGGAGAACGACCGCAGGAGCGCCGGGTCCTTCAGGGAGTGATCGTCATCCCCGTCGCCTTCTTGTCTTACGAGTTGCAGCGGGAGGAGCAGGCCGTTGCAGAACATCTGGTCGGCATCGGTCAACGCCACGCCCTGCTCGGAATCGGAGGGTGGTAGCCGGAAGTCGAAGCTGCATTGTAGCTCGGGGTCCGTCTTGATGAAGGCAGCAATGTCGCCGTCGTCGATGCGCTCGAGCTGTGGTTTCGGTTCGTTGGCCAGCCAGCTGTAGGAGAAGCTGCCGACGTCCGGGGGGGACGTGAACCGGTGCAATCCATGGGTGCAAGGTGTGGGATCAGGTGACTGCCATGAGCCCCTGAGAGGTGGAAGAGCCGGGGGTTTTGAGATGGGGTGGCAAGAAGCATGTTGTGCGACTGTGGAGCAGGTACGTACGAACAGGGCTCGTGAACTGCCATTCTTTGCTCGTGGCAGTGTTACCAGAGCTTATTGTTTTTTCACCGTGGTTCTTTGATTCGTAAATCTTTGGTGCATTGGGGTCTGTTGCTGTGGAGTATCTGTTTAGGCTTACCGCAGTTCTTTTTTTTCTATTTGAGAGGCCCAGACCCAAACGGTAAGTGGGCTTAGTCAAATGGGCCCAGATTTAAACCCAAGCCACCTCTCCAAACACAGTTGGCCCATCATGAACACGCCAGCGACCAGAGGTGGGCAAACGGCTGAGCTAACCGTGCTAGTCCCAAATACCGTATTGTTGATCCGGCCCAGGTACGAAATAGCCTACACCTACGGATCATGTCGGCTTGGTCGACCTATCGTGCTGTGCTTGGGTCGACACCTCAGCAAAGTGGTCGATCCTGCACGGCCCGTTGAGGTGATGGGGAGACGGTGGCCGGTGGGTGAGGCGAGGTGGAGGGGGCGGCTCCGCGAGGGGAGTGGAATTGTGTGGAGGGGGCATCAGCCGACTCCCAAGTCGAGGCGGGAGGCGGCAAAGGGGCGGCAACGGCAGAGGTGGGTAAGGAACGGTGGGGCATGCCGGGGTGACGAGGCGATGAGTGGTGGCACACAGGTGGAGGCGAGGGCATGGAGGTGTGAGGTGCGATGCTCGGGTGGTAGTATAGGAGTAGGAGACTAGTGGATCATTGGATTGGAATCCAACAGTCTCAGTACATGGAGACCGATGGGGGCACAAGGGAGGACGACGATTGGTCATCAGGCTTAACGTGTCTAGGTTGACACAACACATCTCATGACCTTGTTGCCCATGCCTAGGTCTAAGTCCTAGCCCATGGACCAATACAACATAGCATGTCTACTTAGTTAAACGGGTTAATCGAGCCGTGCCTAGGCGGATCGATGGCCCGTTTAGCCACCTCAACCAGCTACCAACTAAGGGCATCTCCAATAGTTCATGTCAGCTGTTTCTAAGAGATACAACATAGGATTTTATGATGACATGGAAGCAATTAATTGAAGAAAGAGGTAACAGTCGTCGTTTCATGAAGTGATCGGTGCAGCACTGGAAATGAGACAGTTGCGATGACGCTTCGAGCTATTGGAGCTGTATCGTTGGTTTTTCACGCGTTTTGTGCATGTGTTGCAGTCGTCGGCCGAAATCAAGCGCGGGAATGGAGCCCACCATTTCTTATGTGTGGGAACTATTTGGGATTGTTCGGCCTTCATTTCTTCCACGCGAGGAGCGATTTCACCACTGAAGATCCCCTACTTGAGCCCGTCTCAGATCCGACGAGGCCAGCTGCAGCTTGGGCTCACCGACGGCGACTGCTCCTCCACCCTCACCTGTGCCTAGTAATTAGCTCCTCCTAACCCCCTTCTCTCAAATCCCTCCTCCCCCTCACCGACCACCGCCGAGAGCCCTCCTCCCCATCGCTAACCACGACCGCAAGCCCTCCTCCTCCCTCGCCGACTGCCACTGCGACCCCTCGTCCCCCCTCGCCGACCACAACCCCTCCTCCTAATCCCTTTCTCTTCTCTCAGATCGGACGACGCCAAGGTGAAAGTGACGCTCATCCTCGCCGACGGTGACCCCTCTTCCTCCCTCACTCGATGCCCTGGTAAGTATGCAACTCCCTTAAACCATTCCTCTTCCCTTCTCTTCCCAAGCAGTTCGTGCCTTTACTGAGCATGGCTTTTGGCGTGGTCTGCATGCAGATGAGTTGCCAAAGTCTCAAGAACAGATAGCTTCCTTCATCGCTATAAGCAAGCTACGGTGCCGAAGCAATCAGGTGCTCGAGCAGGCATAGTGACTGTAACACGATCACGGTCAGATCAAACGATTAATCCATCTATTCTGTGAAAGCTGGCCATGCCCCGTGCAGAATCAGCAAGCATATGCCCGTTCGCCGCCGAGGATGGACGGCGTCGTCGCAGTTGGGATTTGAATCAATGCCTCCCCGGAGACTGCTTCCATGTCCCTGTCGCTGGTGAGACCCATGGTGTGATCAGAGTAGGATGGATGGATGGATGGATGGTATAATCGCCACCATAGTGTCAGTTGCAGGTTCTTGTGCATTGTTCGTCATGCTCCTAGAGACGCCGTTTTTTCCATGGGAAGCATGCAAAGTATGAGATATGCTAGCTCTTGTCCCTAAGATCCTTCAGCCATCAAATCCACCGCTAGTGGCGCCAGTAGATGTCTGTCACGAAAATGACAGGAAACGAAGGTCCGGGAGCCCTTCGACCCCCCGAATGCCCAGAAATCCCGGGCCATATTCCGAGCTCCGAAACATGTCAGAATATGTTCTCGCTGGTGGCCACCGGGTTCAAATTCTCGAGGATTATTGGCACGTGAAGGCGAAGCCGCCCATGCGTTTCTTCCACGACGATACGATACAGCACCGCCGAGCACCTGAGAATTATTAGCCCTAGCGCATCTCCAAATCAACTTCCACTGACAGGGAATGGTTCTTTCGCTGCTCCACCCACCCTTCCCATGCGACGCGCCACACGTTGTCCACCGATGCTTTAAATCCCCGCCTCCTCCCCGCCATCTCCCTCCACTTCCATTTGGCACACACACACACACACACACTGTGGCAATCTTTCAACTTCCTCCTGATACAGAACATACCTTTACTGAAAATGAGCGGAGACAACAATGGCATTGGCAATGTCGCGATCGACGTGTGCCTGTCTCCGAACGCCGTGCTCCCAGACTTCGCGAGGAGGTCCAAGGGCGAAGGGAGCTGCTTCCCGCGGTGCGGATGGGTGGCGGCGGAGGCGTGGGCTTTCGCCAGGGAGGACACCAACAGGGTGGCCTTCTCCTTCAAGGTCGGCCTCGCGATGCTGCTGGTGTCGCTGCTCGTGCTCGTCGGGGAGCCCTTCAGGCTCTTCGGCACCAACATCATATGGTCCATCCTCACCGTGGGCATCATGTTCGAGTACACCGTCGGTTCGTATGCATAGCATCCTACAGCTAGCCTAGATCGACCTGAACATGTTATAATTTCTCGGCAGTTGATTATGGAGTAGCTGCGTGCATTTGGTGGTGTAACACGGATGAGCTCCGTTCTTTGCAGGTGCCATGTTCAACAGAGGGTTTAACCGGGCCGTGGGGAGCATGATCGCCGGAGTGCTCGCTATTGTGGTGGTCCAGATAGCGCTTTGCAGTGGCAGTGTGGCAGAGCCCTACGTGATTGCCCTAAGCATCTTTCTAGTTGGTAGGTGCATGCGAAACCCTACCAACACAAATCCTCAAGAACAGTAAATGAAAAGTATCTTGAACATAGAGAGAATCGCAATCAGTTAAACTAGAGATCATACTATTTTGGCTTTGGTCAACACATATATTAGTTAAGCCATAAGGCCATTGCTGACGCGTACGTGACAAGCGAAAAAACTGTTCTGAACAAACATATGTGGGCGTTGCAGGGAGGTTTCTATCGCCGAAATTTCGCCCGTTACTGGCTTTATCAACGGGGATCGGTAAAAATTTTATATTGATAAAAAATTTCAGATTTATCAAAATTCATCTATAAATAGAAAAACAAAATTTCAAATTTCAAATTCAAAAAATTTGTCTGAAAAATTCTGATAACCGGCGGTCAGATAAAATTTTTGAACCGATACATTTTTCCTTGGTTGCAGGGGCAGTGACCTCGTTCATGAAGCAGCTGCCGGCCCTGGTGCCTTACGAGTGCGGCTTCCGGGTCATCCTCTTCACCTACTGTCTCATCATCGTGTCGGGCTACCGCAAGGGCAGCCCCATCGCCAACGCCCTCGACCGGCTCTACTCCATCGCCATCGGCGCCGTGCTGGCGCTCCTCGTTAACGTTCTCGTCTTCCCGGCGTGGGCCGGCGAGCAGCTCCACCGGGAGCTCGTTGGCAGCTTCGCCGCCGTCGCCGACTCCCTCGATGGTGCAATTAATATCTCCCACCAATCCTCCGTTACACGTTAATTTACAAAATCTAACGCGAGAGTCGTAATCATCTGAAGATATACTCTTGGTCTGTCAGATTGCGTCAGGAGCTATCTGAGGGATGACGAATTGGTCACCATCGACGGTGGGCTGTCCGATAAGCCTGCAGCAATCGAGAAATGCCGTGCTATCCTGAACGCGTCCGCTAGGATTGACTCTTTGGTAAGCAAGCCGAATCTGTTCCATATCTCGAGCCGACCAACTTAGCATGCGTACGTGCATACTGCAAGTTGAGACTTGAACGATGCGCATGCTTGCGTGCGTGCGTACGCAGGCGAGCTCGGCGAAATGGGAGCCACCGCATGGCCGGTTCCGCTCCTTCTCCTTCCCCTGGTCGCACTACGTCCGCGCGGGAGCCGTGCTGCGCCACTGCGCCTACGAGGTCGTCGCCATGCATGGCTGCCTGCACTCCGAGATACAGGTCCTATTCTTCGATTCTCTGCCTCAATTCAACGATCGATCTGCAGTGCCGCTTCCGAAGCATTCGTCGACCTCAAGCTCTCATGGTTGTTTTCTTTCATGCGTATTGCAGGCCCCGCACGGCATCAGGAAAGCGTTCCAGTCGGAGGTCCAAGAGGCCGCGGCGCAGGCTGCCGAGCTCGTCCGCGTCCTGGGCAGCGACGTCGACGGCATGGTGCACAGCTTCGAGAGGCTGAGCCTGCTCAAGGGCGTGCACAGCTCCGCCTACCGCCTCCAGCTCTCGCTAGAGCTCAACTCCCACCTCCTCACCTCGACCCCCGCGGTGGAGCCGAACGGCGGCTGCAGCCTCGAGAGCAATATGCGGCGGCAGCAGAGGCGGCAGCGGTCGTGGCCGTCGCGGGAGGTGGACGAGCTGGAGGAGGACGCGGTGGTCGTGGGCGGCGGCGGGCACGTGGCCACGAGGATGCGCGCGCTGGAGAGCACGGCGGCGCTGTCTCTGGCCACGTTCGCGTCCCTGCTGATCGAGTTCGTGGCGCGGCTGGACCACCTGGTGGACGCCGTCGACGAGCTCTCCAAACTCGCCAAGTTCAGGGAAGACGGCGAGGCGAGTTAACTAGGAGCTGGCCGAGCACACGACATAC
The DNA here is from genome assembly GCA_036346245.1 of Bonia amplexicaulis. Classification (NCBI taxonomy): domain Eukaryota; kingdom Viridiplantae; phylum Streptophyta; class Magnoliopsida; order Poales; family Poaceae; genus Bonia; species Bonia amplexicaulis. The sequence goes on along the minus strand of CM070737.1, from coordinate 16,601,729 downwards.
GTGCCATGCCAGCCTCGCATCCATCAGGCGTTAACAAGATGGCTAGCCGCATTAAACCTCTACAAAATTGAGGACCCATCGGTGAAACGTGGATTTGCCCTTCAACTGTGAGCTGTTCACACATTTAGCACCGTAGCGCTTTTTTAATTTAGCATTGTAGTGTTTTTTTTAATTTAAACTTTGGATGTCCGTTTTTGTAAAAATAGTCCTGTCTCCAATCTCGGCACAATGGCAGGGGCGGCGAGCATGGCAGACGAGAGGAAGGTACGGGTGATGGTGAGGGGAAGGCGAGGGCAGTACATGGAGATTACAAACACTCCTAGTACGACGATATATGGGAGACTAATGATGTATATGCAATTTATACAGAGGGCAAAAGTGTCGAGCAGGGGCGAGAGTGGCAGGAATGATGACATGGAAGTGCTACAGTTGGTTGGTGGTGGCGGTGTGGAGCGTAATGTTGGTGGAGATGGTGGTGGCACAGTGAAATTTGTTGTTGCTGCCCATGGTGGTGATGTGGCGGAAGATGGCCCACTACTACAATAGAGACTAAACTGGACGTTTACATCATAGACGGTTCGTAGAAACCGTCTGGCTGTAAGTATCACAGACGGTTTATACAAATAACCGTCTGTGGTATTTTCACAGATGGTTATTTATACGAACCGTCTGTGATAATACAAGACATCACAGACGGTTGAATTATCACACACGGTTCTTGATCTGTGATAACGGCAAACATCACAGACGGTTTTTTATTTAAACCATCCGTGATACTTCACAGACGGTTTGTATTAAAAATCGTCTGTGATATATTTCCCGCCTCGTAATTCTCTAAAATTTCATAATCTCCCGCCTGAGTCCGAGTAGGATTCAATTTGGAGACACTTTTAGTAAAACGAGCATAACTTTTGCATACGGTGTCCGTTTTTGATGTTTTTATACTCGTTGGAAAGCTAATGACAAGCCCGACTCAAAAAAACTGACCAGCTTGTGCTAGTCGCCCTCTAAGACCCTCAAAATCGGCCATCTTTAGCCCTAAATTTGCGTTTTAAGTTTTTGTTTTTGCCAAAATTTTTGATCTTCCATTCGGAATTTGGGTTTCGCCTCAACTGCAAAGTTGTAGACTCGTCGAAACCTTTCAAACGAGTATATATAAGCCATATAAAATTTTGTTATTTTATCTTTTGAGACTAGCTATTTATATTGTACCGATATATTGTCTTTGTGATGCCATTATCATCGACTGTTTTGTTATGAACAGTCTGTGCTATCTCCTGTTATCATAGACGGTTTTTGTTATGAACCGTCTTTTATGTCTCTATCATAGACAGTTTGTAATCCGAAAAGTCTATGATGTCCCGCCACGTCACCGATCTGCGGCATATCCCCCAGGATCCCGATCTCACCCGTCCATTCTCTTCGCATCAAAGGGTAGGCACCGTTCTCCTCCCCACCACTCACCCTTATTAACCCCCTCTCCCTACTTAAAGAACCAATACTACTCCAACTCGTTTGTGCGCAGCAAGGGTGGGAAGGGGTTTGGTAAGGGCGACTGCAATTTTGCTTGAAGCAAGATGGAAAAGAAGAAGGCAATGGCAAATCTGCACTATTCTAAGTCGTCGGCATAGAAGCTATTGATTTTGTCATAGAATCTAAAAATGGTGTTCGTTGTCTTTTTGTTTTTGCTACTTGAAAATTTTTCTACACCACTTGTTTTAGATTGTAGTTTAATGAAGAATGTGTAAATCTAGCTTGCATTAGTCTGAAGTTTTTTATAGTGTAAGCATTTTTCTGAATTTGTAGTCGTGAAGCTTATCTTTGTAAAATTGTAAGTGTCCTCTTGTGTATGCAGTGCTATGGTTAATCTACTCGATATCTTGTGATGTTGTAATGGTGGATTCTAATCTTAATGGAAATAGAATGTATTGTTGTGTTTATTATTGTATTTGCTTGTTTTCGAATGATATAGTTAACATTTCCTAATGCTAGCTGAAAAATAGAAAAAAAATTTATATATGGAATGAACTATCACATGCGGTTTTATGGTATAAATCGTCTGTGAAGAATTATCATAGATGACTCGAACTAGAAACCGTCTGTGATGGGGAAGTATCACAGACGGGTTCTATATACCAACCGGTTGTGATACTCACACATCACAGATGATTGGTAATTAGAACCGTCTGTGATGTGTGAGTATCACATACGGTTGGTAGCTAGAACTATCTATGATAGTATTTTTCACAGACGGTTCTAGTTATAAACTATCTGTGATGTATTTATCACAGACGGCTCACAAACCGTCTGTGATAACCTCTGATTATCACTGACACATAAATTTAGACGATTCAAAAAACCGTTTGTGATGACAATTTTGAACCGTCTGTGATGACTCTTTTTGTAGTAGTGTGGTGCTGGACGAGATGATGGAGGGCTGTCGAGGTTGACTCATAACTTTGAGCCAACCGAAGGTTTAGAGAGATGGTGAGCAGCATGTATTAACTACCATGAATACTTGAATGGCCTGTCGGATGGAAGCTTCTATCTTTTCAACATTCATGTTGTTGATTCACATAAGTTTGAGGGGTGTTAGATGTGTATTATTACACGTGTATTTTCTCTATTGTATAAGGGGTTACCTACATATATGCAATACATGTACATGTATATATATTAGCCCATTAACTTGAAAGCATCTACGCCTCTAAAAATTATTTTGGCAATTAATGACAATATACGAATATGTAACTAACATGTTTATTGAGTGTTTAAAAGTCTTAGTCCCGGTGACGAATAGAGCTGCATGCTAAAGGTCAGCATGAAGATCAATACAGTTCAAGACAAATGTATAAATAGTCTATGATCTCTTTGATTTTATTGGTCTTAGGAGAAAATGATGAAAGACCGGATTTTATGTTAGATGTAGTATTATTAAGAGAGATTATGACTAGTAGCTTGATAGCATATTTTTGTGCCATTTAGATCAATTTAGGATCATGCATGCACTTAGAATTTAATTTGAAAGCCAACTGTGCATTCTCAGAAAAATCGGTAGTACCAGAATTTACATGGCGGTACTACTGCGTTGCAGTATGACCGGAAGGAGGTGCGGTACTTCCCCACTCCAGTCGAACCGAAACCTAGTTGGTGGTACGTTTTTTCAGAAGGGTTCTTTTGGAGTGTATTTGCTCCCCGGGAAAACAGTAGTACCGGAGTTTATTTGGCGAAACTACCGCATCACAGTACCATCACATATCTCTAACGAAACTAGCATAATCGGAAGTTCCGAATGAATGGGTGGTATGTTATTTCCAGAAAGGACCATTTTTTATCCTCAAGACAAAGGTAGTATTGCACCAGAAAATGGAACTACCGATATAGCGAAACTACCGCACTTACAATGGCGGTAGTACCGTGCTGAAAATCCAACAGCTAGTTCAGAGGCATTAAATCCGACTGCTATAGTCGTTATTGTGTAGATTCCACAAGAACGGTAGTGCCGGTCTTTCAACGGTGGTACATGTAATTGTCCTAATTTTTTATGATCTTCTCCCAAATGCTCAAGGACAGCAAGAAGAGACCTCATTTTAACATCCTTGAGCTTAGAGAACACTCTTCACACCTCATACACACTTGTTGCATCCAATTGAGGTAGTTGAGCCACATTCAAGTACATTCATTCTAGATTGATCCTTGTCACTTGATTACTGTCAAGCGAAGATTGTGATTCATTACTCTCATTGTTTGTTGGCACCTAAACGGCTTGGCGGGAGTACACATAATGATCTCTTCAAGAAGATTGTGAAGATGTTCGGTGCCATATTGTGAGTGGCTTGGTGTTCATCATCTCCGGAGCGAAGGAAGAACAACCACTAGTGAAATCAAAGAGCAATGCTTAATTCGTAGAGCCGATCCAAGTTACTTGGGCTTTCCTCAACGTGGACCAGTGAAGACCGATAAGTCTTCGATACCACGGCAAAACATCTCGTGTCATCTCTTGGTTATTTTTTTACATCTCCTTTCTGCATTTATATTTCTAGCAAATTGAGATTATTGATATAGTCATATTTAGTTGTGCTAGAAATATATTTGTAGAGACTTGCCTTGTGGTGCCTTAGTTTTACTAGAATTGAACAGGACTTGAGTTGTTACTAGAATTGAGTAAGTATTGAATTGCAATATAAATCTTGCTTAGCTCTTAATTTGTAGAAATTGGTTTTAGAAAGCAAAAACTTTTAGAACCTCCTATTCACCTCCTCTAGTCAGTTATCTTTGATCCTACATAACCTCGTGATGAATACAAGCACTATTCATAATAATTATTTCTCGAATTGAATTACAGTCAACGAAATTCTATTTGCAATGGCCTGAGTGACTAAATTATAATCCATAAATAGTATCTATTGTTTCCTTGTTACGAGTTTATGTGTTGACAACATATTTTTTGTTTAATGGAAATGCAAATCTGAAATATGGTGAGATGAATGGAAGTGTGTATGTATCTTTATGAATTTATTTTCGAAGATTTCCTCGAGGTTCACAAGGATGTACTTGCATATATTATCACTTCTCTCCTTTTTTATCACCTTTTGGTGAATTATTACCTTAAGACATGCTATACGAATTTGAAGGTAATAGAGCTGCCTCAGTAATTACATGAGCCCTTCCATTCATAGCTTCTTCTGATGTTAATCGTATCATATTTCCTCTAATGGTTCTTCTCAATGATTTTTCGCATCATGCAGAAGTTAATTTCTTTGGATGATTCAGATAATTCTTACTACATGTAATACAGGCGGCTAACCCACCCAAAAACCAACCAGCTCTCACCACATATATATAAGAGAGAGAGAGCGAGAGGATAAGAGAGAACCGAGATATTTTTGCTCCTCGTGCTTATCCACTCCTTCACTTCTTCTTGTCTCCCCTTGCTCTTGTCACAGACAAGACGTTCTTGTCGGTCCGTCGCCGACCTGCCACCAGCCATCGGCTCTCCGGCAGCGCCGCCTTCCCCGAGGCCGTCGTCGACCGACCACCGCCGCCTGCTGTCGCCAGACTGCCGCCGTTCTTGCCGAGGCCGGCGCCACCCGGCAGCCGTCGCCGCCTCCTCACGCGTTGCCGCCGCCCCCTCCGCCCGGCGTTGCCGCGCGCAAGGGAGCGAGGGGACGGCCGAGTCCGATGAGGAAGGAGGAGGAGTCGCGGAGGCGCCGACTGTGAGGAGGCGACGGGAGACGCCGACCGACGGAGGAAGAAGAGGAGGCGCTCGGGAGTGGGAGTGAGGCGGAGGGAGTCGGCCGACGCGAAGAAAAAGAAGGAAGCGAGCTGCCGACTGGAGAAAGAAGGAAAAAGAAGAGAGCGTCGGCGTGGAAAGAAAAAAGGGGAAAGAAGAAGAGAGTGGCCGGGCGTGAAAAGCAAAGGAAGAGGAGAGCCGACGGCTAAGAAAAAAAAAGAGGCCAGTGGCGCCGCCGAAAAAAAAAAGAGAAGGAAAAAAAAGGGAAGAAAGAGAAGAGAGGAAAGAACAGAAATCTGATCCTCCGCCAGATCTGCCCGATCCGGCCAAGGAAAATAAAGTAGTGCCCTGATCCAGTCGCTCGGGGCCAGGGTAATGCCTCGAAAATTTCTTCTCCCTGTTTATTTGCCGAGCCAGGCATAAGTTAATATACCGATAATTAGAATTGATGCATGTGATCAGTTAGTTATCGTATATTAATATGAATGCCTGAACGACGAATCGTATCGCCACTATTGATTTGGTCGATCCGTGGCAGTAGAGAGGGAGGGGAATAAATTGAGGTTCAATAGTGTGGTCGATTAAAGTGGGATTAAGTATGTAGATTTTGATTGGCGAGTACAATGAGAGGTCGCCCTTTGGGACATGACTTGGTTATGTTGGGTTGGCCGTTAGAGCGATGTCGATTACTCGTATATGATTGTATTGCATGAGTGATGAATTGAAATAGTTAATGCTTGTTCAGGTGGCGGTTCGAGTCTGGTGCCGTCCACGCACCGTCCTTGAGTTAACGAGCAAGTGCATGGTAGAACAGTAAATTGTGGGAATGGTTATTATTCATGTTTCCATGCCATGAATTACAGTGTTTATGAGAAGATGTATATGAATTGAGCTAATCATACCTTGATGGGTATCGTTTCTGATTAGACATTCATATTTGAAGCATATTGCATCATGCAAAATGCATAGAGCCAGGTCGGTGAGAAAGTCATGACTAGTCCGGAGTGCTCTTGAATAAGAGTCAGGTCGGTGAGAAAATCAGATGACTAGTCCGGAGTGCTCGAATAAGACCTCTGAGGTAGGCAAATGAGTGGTCCATCGACGGTGGACACTCCGCTATACCATATAAGCTACGATTCTGAGCATACAGATGCATTGCATGACATTGCATTGCATGAAAGTGACAGAAAGTGATACAAGACATACGATTGTGATTCTGATTCTGAGCATACAGATGCATTGCATGATATTGCATTGCATGGAAGTGACAGAGAAAGTGATATCTGATTCTGACAGTTGTGATTCTGATTTACAATTACTGACATTGATTTACGATTCTGCTTTCTGACATAGAATTGAATTTCTGCTTCTGACATAGGATAGATTTACTGATATCGATTCTGAGACTTAAATTACGACTTCTGATTCGTGATATTGACCGAATTGCTAAAGTGGTGTTACTGTTGTTTTATCGTGTGCTTGCTGAGTCTCCGGACTCACCCTTGCTTTGTCGTTGTTTTTAGGTGGAGGATGACGACATGCATGGGATGGAATAGTCCTTTTGGCACTGCACATATGAAATAACAGTTTAGTCGTACGCTGAGGCTTTATGTCTAATCCAGTGTATAGTCCTAATGGCTCGTTGTTTGGTTTAACTTGCTTGCGAGCCAGGGTTCTGTTTATGTTATAGCTTGTGAAATATGAATCTAGTTATCTGTGTATTTATCTTACAGTATTTATGGTTTTCTCCCTGTGAGTAATCTTATAATAAGAACAGAAGAGGTGCCGCTAACAGTTGAATTAGCAACACATTTATATTGGTAAGGGTGTGGTGGTAGCATCTTGGGTCCTGTGGAGGGCCGGGGTGCTACACTACAGTCGTATAATCTTTGTTCAACTGCTACTTTTGAACTACAGCCTATGATTTCTAACGATGTAAACATTTCTGTCGCATTATATTTTTCATATCACCTCTTCTTAGAGCTCAACAACGTGCAATAGGTACTTATATGGCATAGCAGGATAAAAAAGACACATGTTGAAAAATTATTGCACAAAAAAATATACATACATCTTATGTACATGTATATGCGCATCAGTCTCTCTCTATATACATACATACATATATATATCCTTTTGAGTATTCTTTAATAATGATTACAAGATAATCTAAAGTGAGTTGCACGAAAATTTTCATTAAAATTCACTTTTTATAGTATAATTTGTGTATATACTCCTTTTATATATAGAAAATGATATATAGCAAAAATAAAGAACTCCGATGAAAAATTTTCAACGAAATCACATTGGAATATATTAGATTTAGTATTTAAGTATACCGAAAGTGGTAAATAAGTATAAAATATTTGTTTAAGTGATATATTGGAAGTGAAAATATGTAGTTCCGAGAGTACGGAAAAAGCTTCATATATTAAGAACACTTAACTGCAAAGTGTAGAAAGACTAACAGACAGTTATATATTAGCAGATCAACAAACCTGGCATCAAGATAAGAAATCCACTATAACACTTAACTGTAAAGTGTAGAAAGACTAACAGACAGTTATATATTAGCAGATCAACAAACCTGGCATCAAGATAAGAAATCCACTATATCATCCTCAAGGTCATTACCAAGAGTTTCTTCCAACAAAGCAAGTCCATGAACCATCCAGTAGCACAGCCAGGTTCGACTGGAATAAACAAATACCAGCACAAATAAACATCAGCGATGAAAGTTTAAACAGCATCTTCCGCAAGAAAATCTAACACTAGAGAAGCATTACTTGGCATCGAGCACATGGAAGCTTGGTCCCAGATTCCTCAGCCCTTTCGTCAAATACTCCACATGCTGATCACGCCACAGTCTAGCCTAAAGGAGAAAACAAACCCCGCAATCAAAGCTCAAAACAAGGAGGTGACAAACATCATAATCTCAAGTGAGTTCTTGCCAAAGCTGGAAGACACGGTCCTGCAACACCTAATTGGCAGTGCTAAGCTTCAATAAGCAACGATGTTAGCAACCCAACCAGGCAGCCATCACACACTCTGTGTCGGCAGGGGCGGTCCTACAGTATATACTAGATATATTACACATATATACTCTTAATTAAGCCAAAATACTATATATTTGTACCAAAAAATATAATCAGCCCAATCTAACACATACCTCTCTCTTATTCCATTAGAGCTTCCTCTACGCCCACTAGACTCACCACAGCCTAGATTCTTTAAGACCCCAACCGACCACCTAAGTTCAAACCCTAACTGACTCATCTCTCTCTCTCTTAACGCGGTGGCACACACGTAGAGGATGAGGAAGCTGGCTAGACATGAGGCACGAGGTAGTGCCGCAGTGATGCAAGCCCATAATGATCGTATGCGGCGGCGGCCAAGGAAAGAGAGAGGGAGCGCGTAGCATGCAGTGGCGGTTGGTGACAGCGAGCTGACGAGAAGGCAAACCAATTTTTAAATCAAAGCCACAAGTACGCTGTAGCAGTGAAGTGAGGGCGCGAGACGATGCAGGTGAGCAAGAAAGTGACGCGGCGAATTGGGTGGCGACGTGGCGAGTAGGAGGTATGAAACGCATGGCGTGGTGGTGAGATATCATTCCCAGATGAGTTGCTTCGGTCTCTCAATCTCCCTCATAATTTCAAAATCGGCAAATTCCAAATAGTGCATTGAATGATTGTGGCTTTATGAAATGTATATTGTAGAACCTTCAAGATAAAGAAGTTTGCATATTTGAAATCTTTGTAGATAGTGTTGGTTAAATTAACATAATAAAGAAAATTTCCTAGAGCTTTTAAATTGGTTAGCGTAAAAATTTAGACAAGTTAGCAAGACGGCTTTAAGGAAAAATGAAATGACTGTTTCTAAAATTGCAGTTAAAATTGTATTTTGCTTATTTATTTTATAATTTTTCTATATCATTTTGATATGTTTTTGGTTAGGACAGTTTATACTTTAATTTTTCCAGTCGAGGATATTTTCTTTTTTCTTTGAGCGATATTTTATTAACTCTGGACATCTATCTCAGACCATCTCAGAAATGCTGGGTCTGCCTCAGGCAACTTCCGATTTCGAGCTAAGCCCCCTAGCAAAACTATCTGATCTCCGCACCAACTTAGCCCATCTTCCGCATCCAAATCCGCCACTCCACTACAGGCGCAAGCACAGCGAATAGCCGGCGAGTAACTAAATAGAGGTAATAGCGAGCATTCTGTAGGGTTGCTTACATGACAGACCCGGTGTCGGAGAGGATGCGATAGATGCCGGCCACCTTCGCCTCCACAATCATCTGCTCCACCTGTGCCACCGTGAGCCAGGGGAGGGGGAGCTCATTAGCGGCCGCGCCGTCCTCGTCCTCGGAGGGAGGCCGCCAAGGAGTCCATAGGGGGGGCGGACGAGGCGGGTTGCCCATTTGCTGCGGCTGCGAGCTCTGCGCTGCCGCGCGGGTCTTAGCGAAAGGCGAACCATGTGCCGTGCGGTGCGGGCCTCGGCCGCTTTGGTGCGGGACCCCGGAGTTTTGATGCGGATGAAGAAGACGTGTAAAGTGGCGAGCCCAACCCGGAAGGCAAGGAGGTCCAATTGACCGGCCCGACCTCCGCGTGGGGCCGTGCTATACCTGCCCGGCCCGAACCCGAGCGAATCCCGGTTTCCCACCACGGCACCGCAGCCCGCACCACCGCCGTTCGCCGCCGCGAAGGCTTTAGGCTTTTGGCAAACGGAGAGCAGAAGCACGCCGAGGTCAGCGGGAGAGGGAGGGAGATGGCTGCCATGGTCGGAGCGCGCAGGGCTCTCCTTGCTGCCCGCTACTCCCCTCGCGGCGCGCTCACGGCCGCGCTCGTCTCCCCCGCCCGGCGCGCGGATTCGCTGCCCAGGTACCTCACGCTGTTTCTCCAATCTTGTGTAGTAGCTTTGGTTTAGTTCTCGCTGTGAACCTGTGATCGTATGTGCTAGAAACAAAGCCACGGATTTACCATTTGTCCATTTACAAAGAAAAAGGAGATCTTTTTTAAGAAAGAAACTTTACTTGCTCATTGTTTCAATCGGGAATACGAAACGCATACGCCCACTCGTGCCACCTTATAAGAGAGAGCGCTTCGCAGTTCCTGTACGCTGAAACGCGCTTGCTACTTCAATCCTGATTAATAATTTTAGTATCCACAATTCCACATGGCTGAACAGAATTCTTTGGCACCTCAGAATTTCTCAGGTCAACTTCCTCCTCGACACATGTTTCTTGCCTGGAAATTGACTTGCTCCGTTTGCTACTGTGTTTCAGTCTTCCAGCTGAAAGAGGTTGTCAGCGGTCTTAATTTGGTTCCACATCGTGGCGCTGGCAGCCTTGCATCCGAACGAATTAACGCAGACTATCACCGCGAGTGGGGTGCACATAATGCAGGGAACTACGGAGAATCCTGTTCAAAGCATCCAACTGATCATATCAACCACCAAGTGCAGGGAGATCTCCCTTCAGCTGGTTCTTCAACAGGCGTTGATACAAATAGGGGTGTGCATGTTGGCGGCAGTGCCAATGCACATTATGAATGCAACCCTGAGCAACCTTACCAAAGTGGTGGATCACATGGTTTACCAAAAAGTCGTCAGCCATATACTGGTGCAAGAGTGAATAATGAGACACCTGCCAGGCAACCTTATGGGAGCAGTAGTGCATACAGCCCCCAAAGCCCTAAGGGGGATCTACCTAATGCTCATCAGCAGCACAACTTGAACGGTACAGCATATCAAGATGGCATATATTGCCATCATTCAGTACCTGGCAGCCTGTCAAATGATGGATCACTTTCTGAAGTATCTGATGAAGCCAGTGGCAAATCCGAAGGTACTATTGAAGAAATGGAGAAGTTATGTGAAGATGGCAAAGTAAGTTCTGGCTTTGCTACAGGAAAAAGGCGTTGTACTGCATGCTCCTCAATACTTAAAACTGATGCAAGCATGCAGTGATGCATCTGCTCTTGCAGAAGCAAGAGAAATACATGATAAAATATCTCAATCAGAACTAGCTGTTGACACAGATGTCAACAACAAAATTTTGAAGATGTATGCTAAATGTGGTTCAATGGAAGATACGAAGAAATTGTTCGGTAATATGGCTCAGCATGATTTGACATCTTGGAATACTATGATCTCAGGGTTTGTGCATAATGGTCTTGGTGAAGAAGCAACTGATTTTTTTCATCAGTTTAATCAGACAGGTGATAAGCCAGATTCTGGCATGTTCGCACATGTTTTCTTGGCCTGTGGAATTTTGGGTTCTGTTGATGAGGGGATGTTGCACTTTGAATCAATGCAGAAGGATTTTGGTATAACTCCTACTATGGAACATTATGCCAGCATTGTTAATGTGCTTGGGCAGTCTGGCTATATTGATGAAGCTCGTGAATTTGTTGAACGGATGCCTGTGGAACCGAGCATTGATGTCTGGGAAAGTTTGATGAATATGTGTCGACTCAATGGCATTTTGGAGCTTGGAGATTGTTGTGCTCAAATTATTGAGCGCTTGGATCCTTCTCGGCTGAATGAGCAGTCCAAAGTCGGTCTTTTCCCTGTAAGCGCTTCACACCTTGCAAAGGAGAGAAAGGAAAAGGGCTAATGCTGTTGAACCTAGGAGCGAGGTTCATCAATACAGAGCAGGAGATCGATCCCATCCTGAACACCTTAAGATCTATGAAGAGCTGAGGTACTTGGTGGCTCATATGAAGGAGGCTGGCTATATCGCGGATACTCGATTCGTGCTTCATGATGTTGATCAAGAAACTAAAGAGGATGCCTTACTAGCTCATAGCAAGAGACTAGCTGTTAGTTACGCTCTTATAACTAGCGCTGTCCGTGCACCTATTCGCGTTATAAAGAATCTTCGCTCTTGTGGAGATTGCCATACAGCTTTAAAGGTAATCTCTAAACTTGTTGGCCATCAGATCATTGCAAGGGATGCAAAGAGATTCCACCATTTTGAAAACGGTGTGTGCTCTTGCAAAGACTATTGGTAAACAAAATGTAGCAACTCTACATTGCTATCAATTTTGATTGGTACAAAACCTGGATAGGTTGTGTAAATCCAGAAGGTTCGCCTATCAAGCATGTAGTTAAACATAAGTTTTATGTCAGGGACATGTTGTATGCTGTCTTCTATGGCATTGTTCCGAAGTGCTGTGGAAAATGAAAAAAATAGGAAAATGATCAAATGGCTTTGGGCTTCTAAAGACATAAGCCATCACTGTTTGAAATGGCCACATGTAACATGTTTTTTCATGCTCTACTCTGGAATCCAAGCATTTAAGCTTGAAGCATTTTTATCTGATGATGCCCCTTCACGATGACATTTCCTTTGTGTTGGCATACTGGAATATCATCTTAGGCAAAATTTTGTTACGTGCCATTGAAAAACTAAGCATTATGAAAATACTTGGTTTTGATTTCTTCTGTAGGGATGTCATCTGGGATGTGTTGGTATGTAACCTTGGATTCTGCTGACTAGAAGCTTTTTGGTTACCTTCCTTCTGTACTCATTGGTTCACTGAACCTTCAGCTCAGATCATAAGTACAGTCCTTAAGCAAGTAGCTTTTCTGGTACAATATACGATGAACTCACCATCCATTCATATAGAATAGTTACTGAGCTATGATCTTTTAATACAACAGTGAACTTAGTGTATTACAACAAATAGTCTGGTTTATGTTACTCAGATCCAATGCACTGTAACGTATTCTCCTTTTTGGGTGTGACCGGCACAGACCTTGGTTCAAAGCTTGGATCAGGCCTACTGAAAGCTTCCATTTCTGAAATAACAGTAGCTGTCTAAGCAGCGTGGATCTATTGCATGTCCTACTGTCTCCAAGACTCAACGGTAGTAGAGTTAGAAGGAGCTTTGCTTTGTTCTTTATTTTTCGGCAGCTCCAGTTAACCTCTTCTCTCATTTCATCCCTGGTTCGGCAGATCTACCAAAGCATGTGTTTTTTTGCGCCTACGCTAGCTGGTACTTGGATTGCGGTTATTTGCATGTTTGGAGCGCTGGAATTTCGTGGAAATAAATACAATTTCCGTAGAATTTCTGCCAAATGCCTGCATTTCAAGCGATGTTAGATGGTGTTTCATATAAAAATCGAAAGGCCTTGCATTGTCATATTGAGGCAAGTCGGCAACCTTTGCTCATTGTCCATGAGAGACAATCGGGCTGCTCACCAATTAGCTCGTCAGGCTGGGGTGTCGGAAGTCCACTTCTATTTGGCATGACGACCACTGGATTTTTTTTGTTTCAATCCTAGTGGATGATGTAACTATGCTTTAAAGTTTAATAAAAGGTTGCCTATTTGAGTTTTTTAAAAAGCATATTTTTAAAGAAGAGATTACAAAGAGTTCATGTAATCAAATCAGTGCAATAGACTCGCTTCAGTCCAGCAAAACGTCTACAGCTAGTCCTATAGACCCGGTCGACCGAACCTGAGCCCTCAGCGTCCATTCTGTGAAAAGGCCCAAGAAGGGCAACGAGGAGGGTTTTAGAGCCCACCCATGGCGGCGGCGACTGGCGGCGCGCGGCGAGCCCTCGCGGGGCTGCGCTCCGCTCCCCCGTCCGCTCTTTCCAGAACGTTCTCCCGCCCGGCAGTGGCTCAGTCTCCGGGGCTGGCGGCCTCCGCTCTGCCGCGCGCCTCGCGCCGGCGCCCCGCGATCTCGAGGTATCGTAGTGTTTCTTTTTTTCTCGCATTGGTCGTGTTTGGACGGTTTGGTTTGGTCAGATTCGGTGTTGTCGTCATGTGCAGGGTCCCGGTGGCAGCGCTCGGCGGCGTGCAGGGGTCGCTGATGCCGCTGCACAGCGCGACGGCATCGGCGCTGCTCACCTCCATGCTCGGGCTTAAGCCCGGGTCTTGGGGCTGGCTCTCTGAAGGTAAACTAACTCAAATGCGTTTGTTGCATCCGTGAACGATGCATGCCATTTCTACTTAGGGTAGAAAGTTATAGGAAATCTCTACTGAATCAGATCAGAATTAGATTTGTGTTCCCCCTATCGTAGTTTTTATTTTTTGTTTATCTGCGTTTGCCTTGGATGGTTATCTAGGCTAGGTTAGCAACCAAGTGCACTTCAAATATGAGCATAACTATGCCTGGGTAGAAGTGTAGAAGCACTATATTGGGCTGTGGATAGTGCAATGTGCCAATGTCTAGAAGTTTGGATCAAAATGATTGATTTGCTGCCTCCTTAGTTGAGAGTTGAGACATATTTGGTGGATGGTCTTGAAGAATGTCAATCTAATTTGCATATTTTTCCTTTCTTTAGTTTGCCAGATGTTGTTCGCTACCTTAACATTTTTGCTGCCATGATTAGGATGATCAGAGTGATGCAGAATGCATGTGTCTATTCTAGTAAGTATAGGCTGAGCAAATGCACAGTATCTTCAGCTGAATTTCATTGTGTGTCGTCTATATAGTTCTCAAGTGTTTTCTTCTCTGCAAGCACAACAAAAGTATTGCTTGTCAATTTTCTATCTGTAAGCATTTGTTAACAGATTCCTCCTTTTGGGGGAACAGTTATTTCTCACCTTTTTGTCCATTAATATTCTTTGCAACACCTTGAGAAATTTTTAAGATTGTTGTTGGGATTCTGATAGAGTGATAAGACACTTAAATTATAGGACATATAATTTATACACACTGAGATCCTGAAAGACAGTTAGTTATAAAAGATATAATTATACACCTAGGGGGATTCAAGCCAAGGTATATGCAGTCTTTCAGACCAAATTGTTGATAATTTATTATAGACAGTTACTAGTGTTGCTTATTTTGTTGGTTCACTGGAGCTCTAGGTGAATTCATTTTCCTTATCAAATGGATCTATGGTACTGGTAAATAAGATAGCACATTTTAACGATACAGGCTATTATATGGAGTATCTCGATACTATTCCTTTTGAATCGTTACATGTCTGTACACTTCTGAGTACCTTCCAGTAAATGCTATTCTTTATTTGCTTAATAGCAGAAGTCTGAACCACTGTACTTTGGTAAAGCAACTCCTGCTTGGGCCTTGGTGACTTTTTCTGTGCAATGCGTTCACCCTTTCTCTTTGTTATGCGATACTGTTCTTTTTCTAAGTTCTGACCCATTGATTTTATGGTTTGCTACTACAGGATTTGCAACACCTCTATAACAGGAATGGGGCTTCGGTCACTACACAAGAGACTTTTCAGTTTAACCTTACCCCCAGCAGATTCCAATAACACTAGCTACATGCTTTGTGGACTATACCCTTGCATTTTTGCTGATGGAATCTGTATTAAAATTTCACTGCTTAAAACTTATGATAGTCTCGTGTGCCAGTTGTCTTGTCCTGAATTCGTTGCAACTTCTCAATAGCCGTATTCTACACTACAAGTTCCTATGATTAATGGCATTTTGCAATTCTTCATTCTGAGTGTATCATGGGATTATCTCACAACATCATGAGTTTCGTGACGTCAATTACATAGCAGCAATGCAAAGTGATGCTCCCTCTGTTCACAAATATAGGTCATTGTTTACTTTTTACGGTCTCCAATATAAGGACTTAACTATGATTTATTATCATAATATAGTAGTAAAAATTATATAAAAATAACGAGTGCTCCTTGGTGTGCGAGCATCATAGTCTAAAATAAATATGTATCATGTGCGAAAATTTTTAAAATTTCTTGGATGTCAAGTTTAAGTAGTTTACTAACTAGTTCAAATAAGTTTGAACTAAATTTTGAATTGTAGTTGTTTTTTTTTATGATTGTTTGATTGTAGGTATATGCTGATTATATATATAAATCAGTAAAGTATGTGATCTAAATTCGTTCAAAACTTTGAATTTGAGTATATTATTTCAACCTTTTACGTTTCATTTGAATTGTTATAGATGGGTATACACCTTAAAACTGATATTTTCAAAAATATACTCGAATTTAAATGGAATTAATGCATTTGAAATTATGGTGCCCGAGCACCATTATGAAAGAATTTTGCAAGATAAATTCAATGATATTATTTTATGTAGTCTATCTATGTACTTTAATATATATTAATAGCTAAGGCTTAAAAAGTTTGATCGTACGGAACTCATAGCGATCTATATTTGTAGACAGGGAAAGTATTACAAATCATTTCAACTGATACAAACTGGGTTGACATGTACCATGACTGTAGATCTGTTGTCACTGCCCAAAAGAAGAAGAAAAGGATGTTGCACTACTGTCAAATGAACCGTGGAACGGCCAAACCATCTATATTTGACAACGATGTTGCAAGCTTTAGCACAGCATCCATGTATTACTCTCAGGCGTTTTCTTGTATAATAATTCGTGATAGTTGACCTCCATATTTATGTTCTCTCGAATCAGTAGTCTTTTGTTGTTTCTGTTTCTGCTGCTGCTTTTGAGATGAGAATCGTCTTTTTTCTAGTCTTTTTAACTTGTTCTTACGCATAGTCTGCTTTTGAGAACTTTGTTGCGCATCTACCACACACATCTTGTGTAGCTGTAGTACCCAAATTGGCGTGCAGGGCATTTACACTTACTAGTAGTTACTAGTGGTATCTTATATTTTTGGTAATTTATTGGCGAAAAGGAGACAAATTGCTATATGAAAATAATAACAAACGAAGCTTTTATTAAAATCCACATTAAAGGATGAAGGTGCAAACTAGTTGACTCAAATTTGCACCATGACGCAAAATCAAGGCAGAATTTGACTTATGCAATTGGCATTTGTTTAAATCTGCTTCTCATGAGAATCAAGGTGAAATTTGACTTGTGATGCAAATAGAGTTTGCTTCACACCTACAAATTCTGTGTGGACTGGGTAGAAATAGTCGACCAAAATGCTGGATCAAAGAATATCAGAAATTTAAAAGTCTCGCAGGTAAGTTCAGTTTGGGAAAGAATAATTCCATTCACCTCCTATTACACTACATTTCCTTCGCCAAACTTTCGCTTTAAAACCAAAAAGGGTATAACAAGAATTATGTGCTGCATAATGATAAAAGTTTACTTGGCTTCTTTGCTTTCTCATTATATCACTTATCACGACTTGCAAACTTCTTTTCCAATTCATCATCGCCAACCCAAGATAACATAAATATGTGAACATATAAATAACACAGTATACCCTTCAGCCTCGGGGGCATCATCACATCACAGCCAATATTCAGCGCTCTGAGACGTTGAGTTTGCTGGAAATTCTATTGTCAAAACTTCAACACGATCTTTACATTGTTGGAAACAGAAGGCACCATCATACATCACTAGATTCAAGCGTTATAGTCATGATTGCATCACCGTGTTTATCTTCACCTTCAGGATGATCATCGGAATGCGACTCTGACTCTGATGTTCCATCATCAAATTGAGCGCTCTGAAATACATCCAACAGGAGTGCTTGTATTCCCTGACGCAGCCCAGAAGCTTCTTCAGGATGGAACCATTTGCGTCCAAACTAAGAACCAGTAAGAGCATAATAGTCAGGACTCAGGATTTTACTGAAGAAAAATAGTGTTGCAATTTGATTTATACCATGCAAAGGTTGTGCCTTGTCAACCTCTCTGGTGCCTCTTGAATAAACCTGTCAATGTAATAAAGCATAAATATACCACAGTCAAACTCATTCTGCTGATGTGGCACCTGGCAAGTGAAATTAGAAGGTAAAATTAGAAAACAACATCAGAAAACACAGTAAAGAAAAAGAATTATTGTAAAGCCACAATCAGCCTCTGGAGAACAATCATTAGAATACTAGGCTTCTTACCTCAACTTTTTCCTTACTTATGTTTCTTGAAAGACGGCTCCATATCCTCCCAGAAAAGGGAATATCATAAGAAGAATCATTCTGTAGATGGCGCCATTCTGCTTCAAGGTAGCTGCAATAACATACAATCCCAAATTCATGGGCAAGACTAGTGATTTAACAGTAGGAGACTTGGAATGACAAGCTTCCCAGCAGGGACAGCACACAACAGGCCCCAGTCCTGGATCAATCATCTGTGTTCTAAACGATTGGGATCAAAACCAAATTCTTAGCAAGGTATCAAGGGTGAATACATACCTCTGAATTATGACAAAAACCTCATGACTGGAATGAAGTCCTAGAGAGTCCAAGTGAAGCATTATTGGTCCTGACTCTGTCTCTTTTGCAGGCATGCAGATAATGATCAAGCTCCAGTGCATCCTAATTTTCAAGAACACAAAGTAATTATCATCCTATATGATAACTAGAAACACCAGAATATTGTTTATTAACCGTCAGATACACTCTCATGTTAACTATTAAGTATTAACTAAGCTAATCTTATTTGCTTGAGGAGCAGAGGAAACATGTTCCCTTTTATCTTTAAGTATTATCCAGAAAAGAGGGAACTTACATTCCATGAATTGGCACAATTATGTATGCTTTCTTAAAAATATCTACACTTTTCCACCATCTCCGTAACTTGCTGAATTGTGAGTCACGGTCACCCTAGAACAAATGCGCAAGTCAAATATTAGCTTTAAGGGTGAAGAACAGATAATCCCAACAAGCAATAGGTAATAAACAACAATTGAATAAATAAAGATTAACAATGAAGTAGGCTCTTTTTCAGGGAAAAATGTGCACCAACTTTCTAGAAAATTGTGGATTTCCTGAATTTAACATAAACAGTAACTTCAAATCAACCCATGTTTGCCATTTGCGCATTCAACATTCAAAAAATTATTAAGGACCACATAAGAAGCACTGATACACCTGGGAACTGCCGTTCCTGGATGCGATACGTATTCGATACGACGCGATACGGTATCAAGAAGTATCGGCATAACTTAATTTTTGAAATAAATAAAATTAATCGCGATACTCCGTCGACACTTCCCGATACTTGTTGGCCCAAAACCATTCAAACAAAAGCCCATTACCAGCCCAACCCAATTATAACCCTAGTGCCAGCATAACCATATCCAATTTCGGCCGCTCCTATCCACTCCCTCGCTAGCTGCCCCTCCACTCACTCGCCGGCCACCGTCTCCCAAGCCCTGTTCGCCCCTCACCGGCCGCCCTCTCCCAAGCCCTGTTCACCCCTCACCGGTTGTCCCTCTCCCTGGCTCGCCCCTCGCTGGTCACCCTTTCCCTGGCCCTACCCGCCCCTCGTCGACCGCCCCTCTCCCTGGCCCCACTCGCCCCTCGCCTGCCGTCCCTCTCCACTCACTCGCCATCCCCTCTCCCTAGCCCTGCTGCTCTCGCCATCGTCCTCACCGGCCGCCTCTCCACGCCCGCCGCCTCACCGACCGCCTCTCCTGGCTCGCCCTTGTCACCGCCTCTCCCGCCCCCGCGCCTCGTTGGCCACCCCTGGATCTCACCGTTCAGTCGCCGGTCCCTGGATCTCCCACACCGTTCAACCGCCGGCCACCCCTGGATTCCGTCGTTCAGCTGCCGCCCATCGTCCTCTGGATCTCCAGCACCGCAGTTGGCCCAACGGATGGTTATGTCGCAGATGAGACACAGGTAAAATTGTATTGTTGAACTATGTTAGCTTTTGCTATTTTCAGTTTTGCAAGTTCCTATGAAAATAAAATGATGACGTGTTGTCATGAATGATTTTTGTGCTACAACTTCCGCCCGTAGGTTCTGTTATAGGCATTTGTATTGTCATATCTCAAATTTTGCTAGAGTTAGCCGGTATTGGTCTGCAGTGGGGCATACAAGATATATACGAATAGATAGGTACTTGTTTTACTTGATTGCCATTGAACTGCAAGGGTAGTTTTTCATTAGGAACTACTTTCACATAATGCTTCCCTCAAGGTGGCTAAGCCATGTAGTTCCTGACCATTTATTTTCTTCATATTATCTGTAGATGTTCATATTATGTCAATTGGAATTTATGAACAATAACAATTATGCAGTCCATAACTAAAAGTAGCGAGTGAGGGAGGCAAGGAATAATGAAATATATAGCATTCATCAAGGTAATCTCGGTTTCTCGCTCTCTCGTAGCCTCTACATTTTTTTAATTTTTAAATACATATATACTTACCGTATCGGCGTATCTTTGTTTTTGCAAAATATCGTATCGCAGTATCGCCATACACATATCGCGTATCGGGTATCCTAGAGGACCACCGCTGTGTTTATACAATTTCTCCGAAACTTAAAATAGGAATATATTTTGCAATTAGGAAAAACTGTCTCAAGATACCCAAGATAATGAACAAAGAATTAGAATTGTTCAGTCTACATGCTTTGCATACATCTACTCCATATTTTACTTACTATCAACAAGGTCGTATGACCTAAAACGAAGCTTCTAAAGATCAATAGAACAAAATGACAAAATGGTATGAATTGATATGAATTGAATGACACAAGATGTTAACTACACATCGGTAGAACATGGGGAACCATAACAAGAGGGTCACAAGCGTTTTATGTGGCATGGAACAATGGAGCTTCCACATCAAGCCAACTCATGCACCAATTAGAGCACAACTTCAAACTATGGAAGGGCATGGATATCCGGATATGACATCACAAATATAACATAGAAAGATCAAAGAGCATACCACCCTGGATAGTGCTTCTTCAAGTTTGCTATAGAAATATGTATTGAACATGTACAAGTCTAGACGAGGTCTGGATTTCTTGAGGTACCTGAAATGACCATAGTACCATAGTCAGAATGGACAGTCGACATTTATTCAAACCTACATAGCAGATTATTGGATTTTGATAAATCTTGAAGGGAACGCCTCATAGTAAGCGTGAGATATGTTGACAAGTCATAAACCAGTCTATTGGATACAATTTTGCACCTTTACACAACAGCCACAGCATTTATCAATTAGTTTGTGGGTGCAAAACTGCAAATTATTCCCTATGGTTTCTCAGCGATAAAGTGATGCATGAGCAAGCATACTTTCCTATTTCAACACAACATTCAGCACCACTAAAGTAGCATTTAAAGTCAGACACTCCACCAATCATAAGCAATTTCAGGACTGAACATTGACATTTTCAAAATAAATGCAGTTCAATCACATCCATGATGATTTTCTAACAGTTGCATGTAAGCACTTGGATGTTCAACTTAGAAACAGATGAAAGAGGAAGATAAGGGAAAAGATTACTTACTGAATATAGAAATTTATAACAGGTGATTTTAAATATTTTTCGGGTTCAAGACATTTTATGTCAGAGTAAGTCAGCTCAATAGTTTCCGGGTCAATTCTGTTGACAAAAGAAAAGATATCAGTTTGGAGGGGGGGGGGGGTCTCTCTCTCTCAATACCTCAGTAACAATGCATAATTCTTACCTTGTAGGATAGTAGATCTTTGACTCATCCCTACACAAGTGTGATTTGATTAATCAAACAATATCCATAATTTGCCATTACCTTACAATATAACTAATAGCAGTAAAATGTTAACAGG
Source organism: Bonia amplexicaulis (assembly GCA_036346245.1). NCBI lineage: Eukaryota > Viridiplantae > Streptophyta > Magnoliopsida > Poales > Poaceae > Bonia > Bonia amplexicaulis. The sequence continues at coordinate 16,580,060 of CM070737.1, read as the reverse complement.
CAGAGACTATTGGGTTACCTTTTATTAGCCATCTCAACGTCAACTGATTCAGCAGATTCTGTATCTTCGTCATCCAAGAGAACCACATCCTGAAAAGGATAAGAGCATAATTGAAAGACATGTGCAGCAATTTTTTCATGTCAAACACTTGCAGCCAAGATGAATGAAGTTAATGATGAAGCATTGAAGCATCATTGAAAATCTTCTCAATGAACCAAATCCCACCCAATCTTACATGAGTTGACACCCAGTATGCGGCATATATAGGCTTTTGTTTCTTTTTGTTAGAATAAAATAACCTCCAGGATTTTAGCTCATTTGATTTCTTGTTCAATAAAACATCAGAGATGGATAAAATAGCAAAATCTTTTGCATCTGGACTCATACGGTTACACCATAATAAGTTGAATGCCAGATGCAAGTTGCGATTTTCTCTTTTTGATCATATAACATATTTCACACGGAGCCAATGGGAAAAAGGAACAATGTAGAGAAAATTATATAATTATCAGCGTATTCACCTTCTTTTTTTTTCTTCTATTAGAATTGAATGAACTCCAGGATTCAACGGTCTGATCCTTAGAACAGTCCCACCTGCACATCAGAATCATTTTCTGTCAGAGAAACATAAATTGGTTTCAAGACAGATATTACTTACAAGAACTATCAAGATGCAACTTCATTCTTCGTGTAAATTAGAAAAGATATGACAGATTTATTGCCAGTTATAGATTCCATAAGGTTAATCCAAACAGCTAGTCCTGAGGGCACTGTAGCAGTATATGCAGGTTATAACACCACTGCCAGACTATTTGTCGGTGGTTTGCCTGACTAATAGCTAATGGTGTTGTTACAGACCAAGATTAGCAGGGGCACGAACAGCACCACTGGCATTGTAGCAACACGTGAACAGTAACCGCGTGCAGTACTTTAGCGGCGCATGAACAGTGCCCGTGTGATATTGTAGCATTGCTATCTGTTTAAGGATCATGTATATCTTCGTATTAGGAATGATTACATGCATATCTTCATATTAAGAATAGATAGATGCATATCTTTATATTTAGATAGTATGGATATGATATTATCTTTAGTTAATTGATTACATTAAATTGTGTTAGTTTCCATATTGTTACGGACTAACCTCATCTATATAAAGAGAGGAGCTGCACCATTCATAATCAAGTAATGAATAAACAAAGTTCCTAGTCTCTCCCACTCTTCTTCAATTAAGTCTCAGAGCCTTGGAAGCGGCATGGCCGGCCGTTCAAAGACGAATGCCCTACCCTCAGCCCTCAGACCCGTACCCAACCAACATCGACCACAATATTTGGTATCAGAGCCATTCACCATGGCTTCTGGTGCCACACTATCTATCCTGGACAGATTAAAGGCTAGCAGTGAGGAGCAGAAGGCTTTACTCGATAACATGATAGCCACCTTGGAGAAGGCTATGGAGTTGATAGATAAGCTGAAGGAGCAGGAAGAGGCATCGCGTGCTATTGTAATGACTACGCTGCCACCGTCTTCCCCGGCACGGGCATTGGCACTGGCCACGTTGCCACCCTCACCATCGACAACTCCTCTCCCAGCTAAACTATCATTAGCTATGCCCTTAGCGCCTTTGACGAGGAGGAAGAATGTTGTCGTTGTTTCGCAGGCGCCTTCATCATGTTGTCGGCCAATGTTGTGTCGCTGGTGCTGTGGAGTAAGGCAGCTTCCATGTAGGGGTCATCGACATCATCCCATCTCTTCCACAACCGTTCATCCCGAGGTAAGAATGATGCTACTACCCTACACCGGTTGCCTTTGCCGTTGACGACTCCTACGATGTTAGCCAACGCTAGAGGGTTGTTGTCCTCGCTGTTGTGCATCGGGACTTCGCTGATCCTCTTCTACGCGAAGTGACATCATCACTGTGCCCTTTCGTCGACATAGGGACGCGAAGATCTTAGTCCGTGGCCACCACCTAACAACTCGAGTACGAACTATCTCCCCGCGAGGGATGTAATGTTACGGACCAAGATTAGCAGGGGCATGAACAGCACCACTGGCACTGTAGCAATGCGTGCGGTACTCTAGCGTGCATGAACAGTACCCACATGGTACTGTAGAAGTCCTATGTGTTTAGGCATTTCATTGGTTTCCTAGCATAAAAGATTAGTTGGTGAGGTAGGTTTTGAGATACCTTAACTATAAAGTTATTGTTAGAGATAGAATCTTATCTATTAGGAAGGTTATCTTTTATAATTGAAAAGATTAGATTGGATTGTTAGAAGGCCGACACTATATAAGAACGTTATTGTTATCTTTTCTAAGCAAGCAATGAATAAACAAAATTTCTAGTCTATCCCCCTCTTCTTCAAGTTCAACTAAACCTCAGAGTCTTGGCAGCGGCATGACCGACCGTTCAAAGGCGAGTGCCCTACCCTCGGTCCTCGGACCCGCACCCAACCAACCCGTACTACAACAGGTGATAAGTTATGGACTACGCAGAAAAAAGAAGCATTGAAGATAAATGCACTTAACACGCCCACTGGTGCAATGAGATGAACTGTAACCTCGAAATCCCTCATGACAATAACAACCCTCGAAAGACACAAATAAAACAAAGGTATCATTGTCTCCTAAATCAAAGCATAAAAGATAGCCATGGAATGGTACCAAAAGTATTTCTATTGACAATTTGAAATGGTTGTTAGACATTAGAGAAGATATTTAGTTCAGAAAAAATAGTACTTCAAACATCTTTTCGTAATCTACTACTCCCTCCGTTCTTTTTTAGATGATGTTTTAGGAACTTGTCTTTGTTCTCAAATAGATGTCGTTTTCAGTTTTCTATGTAGTGTTTTCCCAAAGAAGACCTATTAAAAGCATGTTGGTATGAATGCCACTCTAGTTCATCTCCTAATTCCCAACTACATCGGCATGTTTCCAAGATGAGTTGATACAAATTTCCCTACTTCCTAAAAGTTCTAAAATTTCCTACCCTATACTCCCTCCATTCGATGGCTAGTTAGTACTCCATGATACATACTTGGTACTCCATGATACATACTTGTATGCATGCTTGCATTAGACTCCAATACTAGTACTTGCATAAGGCTCTAACACATACGACAATGCAAGAGAACCAACAAGCTAGAGGCAAAGTTGCGAGTGGATCAAGAGACGCTGCCGGATTCATAGTAGCCATGGTGGACATCGTTCTTGTCATCAGCCATGGTGTTGAGCGTCTTTGCTAGGCACGCAGCGTAGCGAATGGAGACCGTCACGAGGACGCAGTGCGCTGTGAGACCACTGTTGCAAACACTAAAGTCGTCGCTGCCGATACGCTTGTGGGGTGGCATTGGTTCGGTGGTTGGCTTTGGAACCTGCGCTATGGAGTTGATTCTTGGTGCCATTAATTAGAGATTATGGTTATCAATAGGGGCAAATAGGTCACAAATTGAAGAATTGATTGCCATCTTGTTCTCTGTGTGCTAGGCTAAAATGACATGTAAATCCGAACGGAGGGAGTATTACACGGAAACAAAAATTGTGTAGCTAACAGAATCACGAGAGCAAAAGAAGAGGAAACTTGTAAATGACCAACAAATGGAAATATGCACAATCAAAATGACACAACAATGTGTAAATGTTGTACATCAATGATAGTGAAAAGTCTGCCGTTAGAAAAGCAACACAAATGGATTACTAAAGAAGAGATATAGCTCATTTTGATAGAACTGCCAAAGTAAACGACCAAACCAAGTGGATCAACAAACAGGAGTGCATACCTCTTGGTTGAATTCCCAAAAGTGTCATCTTCTATATGTAATTTATGGCACATGCCCTTTGAATCAATAGAGTTATTTTTCTGTCGATTTCTGATGCACCTCTTGACACCTGATTTCCTACTATTGTCAGTAATGTTACCATCCATATTTAAGCGTTTGTGATAAGCACTCGTTGGACAAACTGCACGATTTTTTGGTGGATGATTTGCTAAGGTTGTTGCTCTTTGCCGATCTTTCTTTACGCATGCATATTTGCCTTGGCTAAAATGAATTAGCTTTTTAGCAAATGCTGCTCCCTTATCCTGCATATAACCAGGAAAAGTAGCCACGACATTAGTAAAATATAAATCTTAATCACAAAAATATTGTAAAAATGTATCATAAAAAACTCAGGACACTAAAAGTGCACACCTGGCCATAGCTCTTTGTCGGTGGAGTAAAAGATGAATTTGGACAGTGTTTGCCAACAATGCTGTCCTGGTTGAGCTCATCAATAGCATCTGCACAAGAGAGGGTAACAGTACATCGATGACCGATAGCACAGAAGCAACTGTCCTTCAGACAGGTGAGGGCAAGAAAACGGAGGATGCTGAAGCAACCAACATGAAAATGCCTTCATTTAACACCACCAAAAGGAAGACATAACGACTGAATGCTAATGCTTACATATCAGGTGTATCACGCCACAAAGAAAATATCCAAAAGTGATGTGTAGTTTATATTCATAAGGTAATTTATATTATTCTCTCAAGCTCATGACATGTCATTGAACAAACAGAGGAAGTATAGCAGAAGCATACATGCTCTCCCTTGAAGGAAGTGTAGGAAGATATACATCCATATATTGTCTAGTAGAAGTTTTACATGAGCTCCACAATGAGTTCCGGGTAGGATATAAGATAATGAGATAACCATTACTATCTTGTCTAAGAATTTTTCTTTTCTTATCCTAGCATAGTAGGGTGAAGCTACTTTTGTGTTTGAAGCTTGGGCACACATATCTGATGGGTGGCTCACTTAGCCTGGGATGCTTCTTCACCCATTGGTTAGTTTGTTATCCCAGTAGGCAGCTGGTGCCATGAGAACAATGTGTCTCCAAATAGAATAAAACTTCCGTTACAATTTTGCATGGTTATTGCATATGCATAATAAACAGTGCAGATGACTGAATTAATGCATCATAATTCCTACCTGTCAGATGTCAAAATTTACCAAGTTGCAGATAATTAAAATTAGCTCTTATTGCTATGAATCTAAATTTAGCCGTACTTAGAATCTAAATTTGTCTATGTGCATAACGTCCAAAAAAGTCACATTGAAGTTATATGCTGTGGCTTCTTCCTCCTAACAACATTTAGCATCAGACCATAAATAATCACCAAAGTTCAAACTCATTGATGGGGACAAGAAAACAGAAGGTTCAAAATGATTGACGGGTACAAGCTTACTGAAGGCGTAGGGATCATCCCCATTGGGAGGTTGCACTGCCTGTCTCCGAGCTGTGTCATCCTAGAATAATTGAAAAAAACCATTAATTCGGGGCATAGGTGAAATATGCTGACAAATAGGAATACATATCATACCACTCTAGAAAATTACAAAAATAAATTAATCTGAGATTATTTCATTTATTCACTTCCTGTTACTCATCTTGATAGTAAAGATAATAGCTCTCCTTTACAAGTCTGTAACACGTCACAAAAAGATATGACGCTATGCAACATATTCAAAGATACAAATAAAAATCATGGAAAGGAAGATGTTTGACAAAAGCTGCTTATGTATCCACTTAATTGTTTGATTACTACTTTGTAATCATCGCTTGGAGCTTCCAGTCTCTCATGTCATGAGCCAAAAAATTATACTTTCCTTAACCGATACAACAAGAAAGAGCATAAATCTGCAATTAATCAAGATAATAAGGCTATTGACGATGGCACTTCAAGTCATCAACCAAGAATCTATTTGACAACTTGCACTAATCCTCATGTCATTCATCAGCACAATTAGAGATAAATAGATATCTTTAACATGAAATCACTTGACTGACAAATAAGCACTCCAATCACTACCCCACATTCTACAGCTGCATCATACTATAAGGTTATACACTACTCGCCAGTGGTTAGAATTCATAACTGAAAACAAAATAAACTACCTGTAAAAGAAACCGATAAAATGTGGGTCAGCTGATGAAATACTCTCGTTTGGTCACCAGCAGTTTTATGCTTTTCAACAAATTAGTTTATATTCTGTAGCAGCCGGCTGTAACCATCTATGAAGATGCTGTGGGGCACTGTTTAGCAAGCATTTCAGCTATATGACTAGGATTTCCAATTATATGTTTTAACATGGTAGTGATTGTTTTAACAATGTAGCCATACGCTCCCAAACAAAGATGACATTTTTATTCACTATTCAGTTGTAATTTTAATAGCTGAGACCCATTTTTTTACACACAACCTCACTATAAACCCAGAAAGTAAATCCTTAAAACCCTGATAAATCCCCATTTTACATCCTACATTCCTCGAATCTCTCAGTCCAACTGTCCAAAATACTCACATGCACGAAACCTGAGAAAAAAAAAACACGCAGTGACGTACACAACACCGATAACCTCGGTTAGGGCCCCCGAAATGATTAAGGAAAACCCACATTTTGCTCACCTTCCTCGGCCCGGCGGCGTGGCGACGGGCAAGCTCCTTCTCTATCAGGCGGAGGCGTATCCGCATCTTCTCGCCGCCGTCGGGTAGCATACGATGTCTGCCGCGCCAGCAGTTGATCTTCTCCAGCAGTTGTTGATCAGTGAATCCCTTGAACTCCGCCGGGTCCCCCTCACTGCCGCCGGAATCGTCATCGGCGTCGGCCTGCCTCGCCGTCGGGGGCTGCGGCATCATGGGGGAAGAGGAAGAGCCGACGAGCTCCACCTCCGCCGGCGGAGGGTCGGGGGGCATCGCTCGTTCCCAGTCGATGAAGATCGCACCGTTCGGCGTGGGCGCTGCCGCTGCCCGGCGGCGGAGGGAGGAGGCTTCCGGGGATCGAACAGCCGGAGGAGGGTTTTAGGACCAGAGGTGCGAGTCGGAGTCGGAGGGAGAGGTCGCCACGGAAAACGGGAATTGGAAAAGTTAAAGAATTTCTAATTCAAATGCTACTGCCACCTAATGCAGTAAGGCGTAATGCCAAGCCAAATATTGCTCGGGAGGAAAATGTGCTGTGCCTGCCTGGCGCGGTGGCGCCTGCCCATTTTTTGCACAAGTTATTGGCCTCTGTCCATTGAACTTTACTCCAGGTAAAAGTTCAAAGCTTTTTCCATGAGGGTATGTATTTGTCTCTTAAAAGTATCTCGAGGTCTTTCACATTATTTAAAAAAAGTATTAGAGATATCCTCTCTAATAATAAATTATTTCTTTAACCAGTTTATACTATTTTTATCATAACTTATTACTTTACACTCTCTCACTATTTACGTTGGTTTACGGGTTCAAGTTGTCTCTTGTATAAGAAACAATATGTTATCTCTCATCACTCATCTTTCTTCTATATAAAATTTTACTTATTTAATATAGCTAAGAGATAACGAGATGATACTATTGGAGATGTCCTAAATAGTTTATGCATCTTCATGGATCCTTTGGCCATATTTTTTGGGGCTACGATTGATATCTTTTATCTATCTTTTCGAGACGGTAGCGAACGATGGAGACACAAATACGAACCATGCATACGGTCTTAGACTCAAAAGGTCATTTCAAGAATCTATTTCAAAAAACCGTTTACCTATTTTGACTTTCGAATAAACTAAAAAAACAAAAGCTCAAAAAAGGAGGCAGGATGGAAGGTGTGGGAGGTAGCAGCCATGGGGTGGGAGCGATAAAGATGACATTATTCTGACAAGCAATGCTGACAAGGTGGTGGCGATAGGAGTTTGATTGGAGAGACGAGATGGGTGTGATTACGGTCTCGCTCTAAATGGTTTCAGTTTCTGTCTTTTCTTAACTTTTAGCTTATTTAAGTCATAAGCCACTTGAAACGCATCAGCTTCTTATTTTGTTTTTTTAGTTTTTTTCGCTTTTTTGCTCCCTTATTTCTTTGTATCGTCCATGATGATATAATTGTTTTTAAATTTTTTTCTCAATTGTTTCTTATTTTTAAAAAAACCAACAACCGCTACAGTGCAATTTTAACCGAAAGCCGAAGCCCCAGCCCCAAGCCGAAGGCGCTTTGAGCGTCGCCTATATTGCTAGGGTTGGCGTGAATGTTGAGGATATCTGAAACACAATTTTTGACCTCAACACAAAAAAATTAGAAGCATGAGGAATAGACCAAGGTACCCATGAATATGATACCCTTCCATATTTCCCTTCCCTGCTCACCAAATCCTTCACAAAATCAATGTGTTTAATACATGCGTTCATATGCTTTTGTGTTAAACTCACAACATTAACAAGCAGAAGGGAACCATGAGTGGGTGAGTACAACTATTGGCATTGGGCCATATAGTAATTTTACTGCCATTGTACTATAGAAAAGTTAGCAGGGCCATAAGAGGAAAGGGTTGTTCTTTTTTGCTTAGGTTTATAGTTTTTGGTTGTAGCTTTATAGCTTTTAGTCTGTTCGTGAGAGGGTATAGAGTAACAGAAATTCATATATGGTTTTAGGTAATATAAATAAAAGTCAATATAATGTATATTTTAATCACTTATGGACTCTGTCTTGAAAAAATATTCCGTTTGAAAGCTAGTTAATATAAAAAAAACCGAAAACAGATTTTAGAAGCTGAAAAAAAAGAGACACAGGGATTCCCTTAACTAGTGTGTGCCTTACATTCTACAACTAAACCAAAAAAAAGAATAAGTGTGTTTTTTTAAAAAAAAAGACAGTCGGAATATGTATGGCAAGTTTTGAATTTTATGTAACACACTTGCGCTTCCCTTCTCTCTCTTTTTTTTTTGTTACGGTATCTAGCCTTGGACCATAAAACCTTTTTTTCTACCTTCTGCCATCTACGGTCTTTTTTCAACATTCTGAAACTTTTTCCTCACATAAAGAAATCGTGAATCTTTTGCACTTACCCATTTTCGCCTTATCGGTAGCTATGGTTCACCGCGAACGTATCCGGTGCAGTATAAACCGTGCTGTATGCTCGTGCATTCCCTTCAAAATCTGAAACAAATAGTCATAAATTTTTTTGAATCATCCTAAAAAATTTAACTAAAAATATGACGTATATTAGGAGAAACAAAAAAGACATATTTTAGTGAATATTATCTTTTTTCCTTTTCTTTTAGTTTTGGATTTTATTTTTAGCAGGATTTGTCTTTTTTTGTTTCTCCTTGTATAGATTAAATTTAGATTTAAAATTCTGTGTTATGATAGATTGATTTTGTGTCAATGTTACCAATTATTTCGGATTTTTTCGTAACCATTTACTTCTTTTTTAAAATAGATATACAAAGATGCACCCCACCTTAGAATGCACTAAATATGCATGGCTCACCAACCTTGGTACAATAAAAACTCATTTGCTCGCCACCGGCTGCCGCACTTCAACAGTTCAACATCCTTGTTGTCCCTGGCCTGCAACGCCTGTCTTTTCTTTTCTTTTCTTTTCTTTTCGTTTTTGCTAGAAATGCAACGCATGTCACTCTCCTTTGGGCTTATGTGCTATTACCAATGGGCCTCCAATGGTCGTAACCTAAATTTGTACGGCAGTCTGGTGAAGCCCAATTGGTCCCACACACATGTCTGAAGGCAAAAAAAAGCAAGGACAATAGAAAACCCATAGGTTTACTGGGTCAAAATCTCATCGGACAGACCGTGGACTTGACCCGGCTGCCGTCAAGCGCGTGTGTATGCAGCCATGGGAGTATATAAAAAGTAAAAAAAAAAACAGGTTGGTGACTGCCTGGCTGGATCTAGCCGAGCCATGCCGCTATTTCGAACATGCTATCGATCGAACGGCAGGTCAGCGCGGCTCGGCATTCATCATGCGTGCAACGTGGAGGCCAGACAAGGACGACTTTGCTGCAAGTGGCATGCAGGCTGCAGGTTGGCAGCTTCAGCTGCATGTAAAAAAAATATCCGTGCATGTACATACTTATTCTTTTCCTTCGAAGTTGACGGTTTTTTATTTTTACTACATTACTTA